>JAUTXW010002390.1:42500-437537 GCA_030620095.1 Kuschelorhynchus macadamiae | reverse complement strand
AGGCTTTTTCAAAAATGTACAAGATTATCATACTATCTAAAACAATAGAATCAGGACATTAATACAAACTATAAATATGGGACATTACGTTATTTTTTTTATATATATATAAATCACTTCGACAATGTATATTGGACAAAAATTAGTACAAAAATAAATAAAACAGAAATTCACTTTGGTTACATACCTCGATCGATTTTAGGTAGGCTTCATTCATCTGGATGTTATTGTATGAATAACTCAGTTAAGAAGTTCTTTAATTTATTGGTTTTACTTGTTGTTTTATGGTATAGAAAAAGTGTTAAAATATATATACATAGGCAGACGAGAATGAATACAGTGTGATATTTTTACTTTTAAGTTAATAGATTATAATATACTTGACTTAAATTATGGATGTCTTGTTTGTCGTTAACAGAAAATTTTTCTTTTTTGATGTGTATCATTTCCTTTATTTGTAGCTTGCGGTAATTGGGTTCTTGCGTTAAGATTTTCGTATCAGAAAAGTTAAATTCATGTCTTTCATTCTTTTCATGTTTGTGTAGAGCGGTTGAAGCATTTTTAGTGTATTTATGCCCATTCAGTCTGCTATCTAAGTACTGGGTGGTCATTCCTATATATTTTTTTGGGCAGTTTAGGCAGGGTATTGAGTAAACGATGTTGGACCTTTTTTTATTGGGTACTTTGCTTTTTAAAGGAGTAAAAAGATGGGATAAACGATTGTGGGATTTATGGCAAACAATGATGTCTTGCTTTGCTAAAATATACTTAAGTTTTTCTGATAATCCATTTGTGTATGGCATTGCAACGTAGGTTTTATTGTCATTAGTTTGTATATTTTCGCTTCTTTTCTTGTTGTATAGTCGAAAAACTCGTTGTTTAATGATTTTATTAGAATGTTTTTCAGGGAAGCCATTGTCTTTTAGAATTGTTCTTACTTTATTTAATGTTTCAGAGCGATACTCCGGTGACGTTAAAGTGAGAGCTCTGTCGGTAAGGCCTATAATGACGCTATTCTTTTGATTTTTCGGGTGGTTTGAATTGAAATTTAAATATCGACCAGACCATGTATCTTTAGTATACCACTTGGTCTTAAGGGTGCCTTTTTTACTGTCTCGAATAATAGAAAGATCTAAGAAGTTAATTGTATTGCTGTTTTCGACTTCGGCAGTAAATTGAAGTTTGTGATGAAAACTGTTAAAAGTGTTTAAAACGTTATTAATCTCATTTTCTGGAATTGCCATCAGACAATCATCGACATATCTTTTAAAAAATACGATTGGTGACCCTATATTTGACAGAACTTTTACCGCAAGCTACAAATAAAGGAAATGATACACATCAAAAAAGAAAAATTTTCTGTTAACGACAAACAAGACATCCATAATTTAAGTCAAGTATATTATAATCTATTAACTTAAAAGTAAAAATATCACACTGTATTCATTCTCGTCTGCCTATGTATATATATTTTAACACTTTTTCTATACCATAAAACAACAAGTAAAACCAATAAATTAAAAAAAACTTCTTAACTGAGTTATTCATACAATAACATCCAGATGAATTAAGCCTACCTAAAATCGATCGAGGTATGTAACCAAAGTGAATTTCTGTTTTATTTATTTTTGTACTAATTTTTGTCCAATATACATTGTCGAAGTGATTTATATATATATATATATATATATATAAAAAATAACGTAATGTCCCATATTTATAGTTTGTATTAATGTCCTGATTCTATTGTTTTAGATAGTATGATAATCTTGTACATTTTTGAAAAAGCCTACTATGTTAGGCGAAACGTAAAATAGAGAGAACAAAGTTGGAAGAAGGCGTTTTTATTTTTACATAAACCTAAACCCAAGAAAATTGAAGTAAAATATATATAAATAAATGGTTTAAGAAACTACCAAAAATTATATATATATATATAGGTATATATATATATATATATATATATATATATATATATATATATATATATATATAAATATGCTTAGATGCTATACTTTTGGTATGCAAAATACCTACAATTAATTAAAAAAATATAATATGAATAATCCTTAGAGAGTTGCTGTTGGTTTTTTTATTAATTTGTACTTGTTTTTATCGTCCCTAGTTAGGTAAACATAAAATCTTAAATGTATATGTGTTTAAGTTACTTGAACTGATCATATTAGAGTTTTTTAGTTACAATATAATAAAAAGTAGATCACACAGTTTTCCTTTGGGTTTCAATTTAAGAGTTCACGGTTCTTTCGGTTCGGTGAATTTGCCTAAAAGAGTAAAAATAGAGATGCCTGGAACCAATAAACAAAAATAAAAAGGATCTAACACATGGTGGATATTGAGAAAAAGTAATAAATGAATTTTAGTTAATATTAAAATTAAAAGGTATCAACCCCTTAAGAAGTTTCTATAGAAACGTTGACTTAGATTCAACCAATAAAACAAAGACTCTAACAATAAAACATCCTAATAATTTCGTCTTTAGAATGAGGAAAAAAATCAATTTTTCTTTCTTATAAAGATTTCATGTCAGCTTTACCCTAAATTATAATAATTTATTCTCGAGGTAAGAACTAGAAATAAGAGCTGTAGATCTTTTTTAGTCTCGCGAAAATGCAGTGCAAATTAATTTGTCTTAAACGCCTCGTTTACATTACGCCTCCAGTCTGTAAGCACCGCTATACAAATGCAAATAATGATATTTATAATACAATTTAGGTCATAAATATCGTTATTAATAGCATTTTTGCAGAATTTCGTTCTGATTTCCTTTAGATTTGAAACACGCTAACTTTTAAGCATTAATTAAAAAATTACTATGTGTGACTAATTTGTATTACTTACAGCGGAATGGGTTGCTTTACATTTTGTTTTAAAGATATTAAGTTTCCATTTTTAAAGCGTGCTATAACTCAGATCGTTACATTTTTATTTTCTTTTACCAACAGGGATTTAAAATTTATTACTGAAATTAACTTAAATTATTACGTAAAACAATCATCAATCAGTTTAACATTAATATTAAAAACAAAAAAGAACTAAACTTGGCAAGATATTTAATTTAACGTATTTCAAATGCGATATTAATATTAGTATAAGTGATATTTTAAATAATATAAGAAGCAAAAAAAATAGCCATGATGTTTAACTTTTTGGTGGATTTACTTTCTGAAAACCGGGGATGAGGCAGCTGAAAGTAGTCATTGCGGTCACCCGTAAACACCTGCTGGCAGCTTTTCTCTTTCTCCTACCCTTCTTCTTCTTCTTTTTTCTTTGAACCTGGAGTACCTAGTTTGAAGTCGATGGTCGATTCGATGTTACCGGAAATAGTGTTAATACGTCAAGCTCATGATTAATGGTTTGTAGAGGAGAAATGTTATCGCCGGTATCGGAGCAACTACTCAACATCACAAGACTTTATATCCTACGCGCCTTCCAGCAATCACAACACGTATTGTTTAGTGTGCTTTCTATTGGTTCGACGTTTATTTTCGCGGAGTATAAACAAGTTTTGTTGATTTTTTAGCCTGGGCTTCCTGGCTCGGTGGTAAGAAACTCAGCTTTGGATGCGGCACATATGTTTTTCAGTTGTCGTTCAGGCGGATGATTCTTTCTAGTTTTTTTTTACTTATAATTAATAAAAATGCGGATTATGTTAGATTAGTATTGATTAGGTTTGCTGTAAAGAGAGTGCGCAGCTGCGCCTGAATCGAATTCCAAATCTGTATTAACACACTTTTTTTTAACAAAATCTATACTGTAAGATGGATCTATCCCGTTAGCGTTAAGTTAGCCCAGATTCGTCGATAAAACCATCATTAAAGCCGTAAGCTATCATTAAAGTCATAAAATCACACTAAAATGGTATGACTAGTGGAATACGCCTGATATTTACAGTCTAGTCTCGGCATCCGGCAAAGGTTGAGATGGCCGCGTTAACTGAGCTTCAGCCATAGGCTCGCTCGCAGGCCGGCAAAGCGCAAAAGATGATTGTGATGTAGGTCCAATTGATATTAATACCTCAAGTACATTCATACATTTCACGAAAAATAGTCCTGATTGAATGACCGCAATAAAACTACCTGCTTCATTTCCATTGTGTCGGCAATGCAGTAAGGGGTTGGACTTAGATATTTAGGTATTTAATGCAGTATTAAAATTCTAAGGAAAACGAGTAATGCTAGTTGTATTGTAAGTTTATATTAATTTAATTAAATGAAGAAAACCTTATTAATATATATTTTTTGAAATAACTTTTTAGAAACAACTTTTTAGTATAAATTATGTATTTAGTTCTATTTCGCTATCGCTATCCCCATGTAAATTTATTTTAATCGGTTTAATTATATGACCCCGAATAACATAGGCAATTTTACACTAAGAGTTACATGTTCCCAGTCAAACCACCTTAGTCCACCCATGTAGAGATGCACTGTTCACTGATGAACTATGAAATAGTGCAGTGTTAGATGTTTGTCATACTTTATCTTTTTGCACCGTACTATATTATTTAATGATAACTGTCGAATTTACTATAGGTTGCATGTTTAACAGACTTTATCTGTTACTACCGAGCTTTATCTCTACTGACAATTAAGGATTAAGGAGCAACTAATGTTATTTTCATATTTTATCTATTTATATATATATATTTATATATATATATATATATATATATATATATATATATATATATATATATATATATATATATATATATATATATATATATATATATATATATATATATATATATATATATATATATATATATATATATATATATATATATATATATATATATATATATATATATATATCGGGTGTCAACGAATCTATTAGACAGGCCATAACTTTTAAAGTATCTGATGCATCAAAATGAAATTTGGTATAGGTAAATGGTATATAAAGAGGAGAGTTTTCGCATATATTTAACGGTACTTTTTTGCGATTGGATTAAAAGAAGCTCAAAAATTAAATATTACTATGAAAAATACTCGATAATCAATTATTTACATTTATCAAGTGAGCCATGCATAGCCCTGCTGTATATTAAGTAGGATTTTTTGTTTTGACAGTGACACTTACCTGTTCTTTCTGAGTAGACATAAGATTTCCTTATTTTTGTTGATCTTCAGTATTATTTTTGTTTTCAAAAGTCAAAATTATGTATACTTAAAGTAAAAAAGTCGATATGTTATTAATATTTGGAGAATGTCATAAAAATTCAAGGAATTCTGCAGAGTTGTATGTTCAACGCTACCCTGACCGGCAACATCCAGTCAATCAGTATTTTCCATATCTCGAGAATCGTTTTAGGCATCAAGAAGGAAATCAAGTGGCGGAAGGCAGATTTGTTATAAATGAAAAAATGGAGATTAACGTTCCTGCTATGGCTGAAGTTGATAAAACTGTTTCTTTAAGAAAAATTAATCACGAACTGTGTTTAAGTCATGAATCAGCTAGAAAAATACTAAAATACACGAATATCGAGCTTTTAAGTACAAGTTACACTAACATTTGTATCCTGACAAAGGCGATAGACGGGTATTGTTTTGTAATTGGTTGCTCCAAAATTGTAGAACCGCCTCACAATAGCAGAGAAGTTCTTAATTATTTAATTGAACATTTCAGCAATTAATTTATTGCAACCAATTGCGCAATACGGTGGCCCACCCGTTCACCGGATCTCACTGATCTCGATTTCTTTATTTGAGGATATGTTAAAGAAAGATTCTATGTAACAGCTCCAGCCACTCTTGAAATCTTAGAAGAAAGGATTGTACTTGTATTTAGAAGTATTACGCCTCCAATGCTGAACAAGGTGTTGAGAAAAGCCATTGAACGAGCTGAAATATGTAGGGAACAAGGAGGAATGCGCTTTGAACAACTACAGTGAACTCGAATATTGTGCTTTTACATTTTACAGCGTTATTGAAGTTATATAATAAGTATATATATATATATATATATATATATATATATATATATATATATATATATATATATATATATATATATATATATATCGTCACCTGAATGCAGAACTAGTCTATGTCACAAAATGTTAATTTTACAAGGGAGCATTCTTTTGTTTTTTTGCTTAAATATTATAAAATTTTACTATCAGATAATTGTATGACTATATTTTAATCGTTAGTTTTCCTATGCTTTTTGCTTTCACGATGAAAGCCACGTTTTAGAAAAAACATGGACATAGAATAGTAAAATCTAAGGTGATGTAGTCTATGTCCCAATTTGGACATAGGATATTGTCTCATAAACGTACTTAGGCTAGTTCTGCTTGATATTTAATATTATAATTTATGAATTCAAGACTGTTGTGACTGGTATAGGTAGATATTTTACAAACAAAAACAGTGCCTATATAACTCATATAACTTATATTACATTTTTTACCATCTTTCTTCTTTACACATTTCTGAAAAGACAG
Source organism: Kuschelorhynchus macadamiae (assembly GCA_030620095.1). NCBI lineage: Eukaryota > Metazoa > Arthropoda > Insecta > Coleoptera > Curculionidae > Kuschelorhynchus > Kuschelorhynchus macadamiae. Next base: position 431,068 of record JAUTXW010002390.1, on the reverse strand, counting down.
CTGAACAATACTTTTCAAGGCATAAAAGAAAAAATATGATTACTGTTAAAACATCGGATGAAAAATAGATCAAAATACACACTTAAAGCTTAAAGTAAACAACCATGAGTATCTTCAATTATCACTATCTGAATCTTGAGGACCTGCTTTTTTCTCGTCATAAGGTAGATTCTTGAAAAAGTCATGATATTGACTTGGAATTACTTTTTTCTCGCAAAGAAATTGCAGATGGTCGAATTTCTTCTTTGCTAATGGAATTCTTCCAGTAAAGTTTGGTTTCAGCTCAATATCTTCTATGTCAATTTGGATTTGCTTTCTACCCTTTTTAATCAAGTTAATTTTCGTAAATTCAGCTTCCTCGAAACTGTATTTAAACAAACACATATTTGGATAGTCTGGAGAGGTTTGTAGAATTCGTAATTTGTTCCAGTAAACTTTCTCATTATTTTCATCCTTGTCCCAATTGATGGTGGTTTTTGCTTGGAGATCTTTTAAATCAAATACATCCTCTTGCTCGATTTCAACGACATTATAAGGGTTATTCTTCTTTGCAGTTCTGACGACTGTATACCACTGATCAGGAGAATAGACTGGGATATTACGGGATGCTCTCTCGATAACACTATGAATACAGTCTCCCTCGTTTTGAGTATGGCCTCGTTCTAGAAAATTATGACAAATTGTTACCTTATATAACTGAGAAATGTAACTGTATAGCGAAAATAAAAATTTATTTCTATTCTGTCCGGCACAGTTGTCAGAAAAAAATGAAAACTCCTGCACTCCTTGTTCGATATGATGCTTTACAAAATGCAATAGGCAACTGCCAATTTCACAAGAACCCCTCTTGGCAATGGTCTCGTACCACATATAACAATAGCCTTCCTTACTACCCAGATTAAAAATAGTAAAGTTATAGGTTGATAGTTTCAACTTATAATACGCTAATCCAACGTCTGACTTTGGGACTGGAAGTACTTGCTGTAAATCGAAAACTGCACAACAAATCTGTCGATTGCTTTCAGCTCTTATTTTTTCTGCATCTTTCAATTGTCTGGCTAAGGTCTTGTTTCTCAAATGGAGTTGATAGGTTTCTTCTTTTGCTAATTTTTCTTCACTGGATGATTGTTCGTAGCCGTGGCATATATCGCACAAGTCTTTCTTGGGCCGAAAAAACGACATATTAAAATCTGTATTGAAGACTTCCCTGTACATACTTTCAGTTGCTACTTCGGTGATCTGCCTATCAGCACAGTATTCCTGATATAGAGAATACATTTTGGAAATATTCAGAGATGCAGGTAAGTACAAGCGGGATGTATTTTTCCTGCAGTAGTGACTTTCAATTGTCTGAAATGAATTTATATGCTCTCGAACTGATTCCTTGACAGCTTCACTGAGTAACGAGTTTTTACATGCCTTTCCTCTTCTATCTCCGGAAACCACACCAGTTGAGCCAGTTTTGTCAAACACAGTTTTAACAACCTGTTCACTTATACTTAGAGTATTTAAAAAGAAAATCTTACATACAGGCACTTTGATATTGTCTTTGTTGAAACAATAATCACACGTGAACGTTCGCCTACTATGATGTTCTGGGGAAGGTGAATCTCCATTTCTTTCTTGAGCAATAGTTACCTTCTTTCTTATGGTCCTTGTCCTTTCTTTATTTTTCCTTTGCACCAACTTTGAAATGACATCTCGCTGTCTGTTGACATCTCCTAGATTCCAATAATGACTAAATATCGCTTGTCTCTCGTCTTCAGAAAACTTTTCGTTACATTTCATTCTACAATGACATGGATCTTTCATTTTGCGGGATGGTTGAAGTTTATCTTTCCAGGATTTATATTCTTTGCCACCATTTCGAGATGCCTTTATTACATTTCTTCTCCAAGCAATTGGATTTCTCTTCCTTCTGCGTGACTTTCTTGTTGAAACTCCTTCTTGATCAAGTTCTTTATCGGACAAAACAAATTCAGGATCTTTTTCGTCGTTATCGATAGCATAAGGGTCAGATTCGGAAGACGACAAGTTATACAAATCATTTTCCAAATTCATAGTAACCGATTTTCTACTTCCAGGACCGCTTGGACCATTCATCGGCGGTACGTCGGCGTCGGCGTCGCGATATACAATCGACTTGACACTATTACCTTCTTCATTGTCATTTGCTTCGTTGAAAAATAGTTCTGCTAGTCTTTTTGTTGATGCCCCATGATCAAATGAACTAGAGTTGAAGTATGTTAATGTTTCCTTCATTTGTAGCCCAGGTGGTGGTTCTAGATTGGCCGAATCCATTAACATGATGGCATGTTTGGGAGGCTTTACAGCATTATTGTCAATTATTAGAGCTTTATCTGGAACAAAAATGTTGTTGCGATTACACTTTCCTAAATTATATTCACTCGAAGGGGCTAAGTATAAGCGTTGATTGAGTAATAGGGGGAAGATACCCCACCTTATGGAAAAAATTAGATAGGAACAATTTTTGTCACGCGCCACGATTATTTGCATGGGCATTAGGTATCTTCCCCGCTAATATTCAATCAACGGTATAAGATAAAAATAAAATAAATAGAACACTTACCGTGTTTCACATTAGCAGATTCCATCAAAGTAAGATCCTGTGTGGAGGGCTCCATATTATCCTTGACAGCTAAAGTTAGATGAGAAATTCAAAAATTAAAAAAAAAAAACAATGAAAATAAATTTGTTCCTTACTTTCGTTATTGTCTTGGTTATTGTTTATAACAACTAAATTGAGTATTTTTGCAGTTCTTGAATTCTTCTCCATTTTTTGGGTCAACAAAAGTAGTCTTTTATAGAGAGAGTCTAAACCAGTCTCATCGAACAAAACTATGTGAATAAGCCAATGTCCACAAGCTACTATTCTATGTCCACCAAAAATAGTGCAGAACTAGTCTATGTCCACCTAACTACTATCCTATATCCACCATAAATAGTGCAGAACTAGTCTATGTCCACCTAGCTGGAGAAGATGCGATGCGTTCCCTGCGGCGCTCGGAGATAGACTAATTCTGCATTAAAATCAATTCGCTACTGCACATAGGCTAGTTCCAGATGTGACCGATAGAAAGCACTAGTTGTAAAGATGGACATATAATACTTCTGCATTCAATAATATGGAGCTTTTACTTTCACATAGGCTTAAAACCTGAAATTAGCCAAAAATGGACATAGGCTAGTTCTGCATTCAGGTGACGGTAAATATATATATATATATATATATATATATATATATATATATATATATATATATATATATATATATATATATATATATATATATATATATATATATATATATATATATATATCGCTCGATGTCCTATTTTATTTATTTATCCCATTTTTTTTTTAAATTAGGAAAGTATAATAATTTTTACACACGCTTGCAGATGATCGGCAAATTTGCCTTTTTGACATATAAAGCACCACTTTCAGGTCTTTTATGAATATTAACTGTCATATAAAATGTCAATATGATATTTTTTATTAACTTTCCTATAGAAGAAGCATAATATTATATATAATTTTAGTAACCTCATAGAGTCGAAAAAAATTAAAACTACAATTTTTCTAATTGCAATTGTTTCTAATTTTAACGTCGCATGGCGATTTATTTAACTTTTCATTTTAAAAGTAATCACCACTGCACAAAAACACAAAATACGTCTCCGCCCGATCGATTCTGCTGGCTTAACGCTAGAATGAAACAAAACGCTATGCATTTTGAGCATAGGAAGCGCATGCAATGCGCAACCTTTATTTTTACCTCGAGTAATTTAGCTGTAAGTAAACAGTGTCTATATCACACTTGATTTTTAATACAGATAGACAGACGCAAATGTGTTTTCGGCATCTAAAACTTGAAGATTAATTTCAATCATTTGCTCTAGGAAGGGAAGTAGAAACAGAGATAACTGAAGGGAAACCTCAAATTGTGAAAAATATTGGAACATAGGGTGGCCCACCGAAAAGATCGCACCCCTATTTGTGACTCTCCTGATATATTTCGGGGAAAACGCTCGAACACGTCAATTTTGAGTTCTGTGGGAACATTTTTTTTACAGTAGCTGTACAATACAGGGTAATCCAATAAGATGTTCCATTACAATTTAGATTTTAAAATTTTATTTAATTTTTTGATTCTAAATGAAGTTTTAATCAAATTGTGTATAATAAGGTTTATACCTAACTTCAACCCTTTTGAAGCTATTTGGGTTTATAATTCTAATAATTTAATTCAATACTGATAATGGATTAGTTAGTAAAAAACAATAGTCAGTGGTTTTCATAGTAACAAAGCTTTATTGTAAAGTTAAAAACAAATCCCCCACTGTTAGAAAAATTATAAACTACTTACGACTAATTATAAACTATGATACACACAGTAAAATTAAAGTGAACATTAATTTACTACAAAAAGGCACACCTCATTGTGGTAACAAGTGCCATTTTCCTCCATGCAGTAATAAAGATTTGGTTTAAATCTATTCTGAACATTTTCAAATATGTCTGGAGTTATTCTTCTACATTCAGCTACAATCCGGTGCCGAACATCTTCGATTGAATCTGGCTTCGTACTAAAAACTTTACTTCAAATGTCCTATATATGCTCTAAAGAATTTAAGTCCGGGGACCTCGGTGGCCACTCAATTCGACCTACTCTCTCAATCCACTAATCCGGAAGGTGTTTGTCTTACAAGAGTGCGGTGGTGCACAATCTTGTTGGATCCGAAGAACATTTTCATTATAATTAACCTCATTTTCTATTATTTCCGTAATTAATGGCTCTGTTGTGTTTTTTAACATGTCCAAGTACACCTCGCCCGTCAAGGTTCCAGGAATAAAGAGAGGTCCTATAATATTATTTCCAAATATGCCGGCCTAAACGTTTATTTTTTCAGGATATTATGCGAGTGTACCTCTCGAACCAAATGTGGATTGGAGTCACTCTAGTAGCGGCAATTATGTATATTTACAGCTCCGTGTAACGTACACTCATCCGAAAAATAAATAACAGAATTGGATTGTTGTTTAAAAGTTGGTTCATTTTTTCGCATAACTCCAATCTCATGTCATAATCGTCTTCATTAAGTTCGTGAACAAGTTTTATTTTGTACGGGTGAAATTTATGATCTCTTAAAATTCTTTGTATAGTTATGTGCGTACACACTGGTCGATTTCAATGAAGGCGAATATTAGACACAGATCCAGTTTCTTGAAATTTTCTTTTTAACTTACCCACAAACTTGTCGTTAACATTTTTGTCCTTACTCATTAAACAACCGAGAAGTAGCCTTTGCAGAACTCCCATTTTGGTAGTAGAGTTTTGTTATTTCTGTTTTTTCTTGAATCTAATAAACCATGGTTCATAATAAATATAGCAAGTGTGACATACTTTGACAGTGACTGCAAAATATTCTCCCGTATACATGATTACAATTTTTTACCATCTAATCCATTATCAGTATTAAATTTAATTAACAGAATTACAAACCCAAATAGCTTCAAAATGGTTGAAGATAGGTATAAACCACAATTTGACTAAAACTTTATGTAGAATCAAAAAATGAAATAAAATTTGGAAGTTTCCATTTAAAAATCTGACATATGATGCAATATAATCCTTTTGGATCACCCTGTCCCCCTAGAAGTCAAAATTTACGTATAATCTCAAAAAAGCTACCAAAACATATTTTCTACTAAACAATATTATCAGAAAAACGGAGCCAATGTTTATTAAGTTAATGAAGAAAATGTTTATTTAGTCTTCGAAATATCAAAATGTTGGCATTTTTGCGCCTTTTTAATTTTCAACTAAATATAAAAGTCTCCGAAAATCCATATATCTATAAAATCAAGTTTAATAAAAGGTAGCATAAAAAACAAAACACGAATAAAATGATTGTTAATTTGCTTCGTTTTTGTAATAAGCCCAACAATAAATTGCTGAAGCCATAATGTCTTAATGAGAGTAATAGCCGTTTTTAAGCTATCCGATATGAGAGCGTTTTCCTGGCCGACGGAACATTCTACTTTACTGTTCTGGCTTCCTGCATAAATCAAAATCATGTAACAAGTGGTTCTTTTGATTTATTAAATGGAAAAGACACAACAAATGGAATATAAAATAAACGGAACTAGGAGTATTTAACGGAATAGTTGTTTAAACAATGGTGGAATAATAAATTATAGAAGAGCAGTTTGGTGTATATAATAGATTAGTTATTTTACTATCAGTACATCTTCTTTTTAAAATACTTGAGTTTAAAGTCATGAATAACTAAAGTATTTAAAAAAAAACTGCAGAGAAAGCAGAATAGATGAAAATGTGTCGATCGAGATCTCAATGTCGATTGTTGGCATGTTCATTTGCCATCACGTGAAATAGCTTTTTAAAAATAGGGATAAACTTGGGAATTTTCCGCTATAGCTATTCCTAAAGAAGAGATTAACCTTTAAGGGATTATTTTTTGTTTTAAAAAAAAATTATTAGTTAATATGATTTATAGGCAGGACCATAAAATATGAACCAAATTGCGTTCGAAAAATATAAGTGTCTATTGCACAATATTTATTTGGTTCAAAAAATAGAGCCACAAAAACTACTCTTCTGGCGAACACCACGGCCGGCATTGAATTATACTCTTGACTCCTGGCTTTCGTTGGAAGCACTAATGTTAACAATTTTTATTCCATGTACATCCACTTCATAAGAATATTATGACCCCTGTCTGGAACATGTTCTGCATCTCAGCAGACACAATGGTCTATTTTAAAGACAAGGAGACGAAAAATGTCACACTTAATTTTAGTACTAGATTTCAAATCAATTTTAATAATTTTGTGTCGCCAAATTTTACTATTTTATTCCCAAGTCACAATACATTTTTGTGCAATATTCGAGGACAATTAAAAAGTAGTTTCTTTGCTAATTTTTTCAAATATTTTATTAGTCATTTTGTTCCGCCATTCTGAAGTTGTGCCAAAATTTTACCAGTTCACACCTGTTTTTTTTTTGCAGAATAATAGGTCAATTGAATAAACAGTTTTTTACACTGATACTTTCCCCTTTCGGGGGATAGAAAAAATCTGGAACAAAATAATATCGATAGTACAAAATACCTATTCACCAAAATTTAGACTAAAGGAACCAGAGTACAATAATTACTAATTTTAAATTTAACAACTCTTTTCAAAAATTTACTTCTCTTATAGCATAGCAAAGTTAGTTGTATGAACGAGCGAATTAATGTTATAATGTTAAGAACTTTCACTGCAATATCAACTTTGCATATTTTTACTCAAAGTTAATATATTTAAACTTAGAAAATAAACTTAAATGGTAAATAAAAATAAATGAAAGTAAAAATAATTGTTCATTACCTAATCAGCCCCCATGGAAATACTAACCATTGTGTATCTTAAGAATCTCTTAAGTGTTCCCTCAAAATAATCAGTCAAAAGTTATTTGTTTTTTTCCCTATGAGCTTTATTTGTGATTAAATAATCCTTTACGGCTCAGTAAGTTCATTAATTAGAAAAAGAACAAATTATATTTATAAATAAGATATTATTTTCACTATTTTTCTAATCGAAATAACATTCTATGCTAGAAGAAATCTTGTATTCTTTCTAGCAGGATGTTTACCACCCTGAACTTGTGGATTATTCTACAAACCTCCGACAGAAAACCAGAATTATATTAATAATAAATATTTATATATATATATATATATATATATATATATATATATATATATACTGTGTCCATGCCGTCCGAAGAATACACATAACACTATACAGGGTTAAGATAAATTAAGGAATAAATTCATTATCTTTGAAATTAAAAAGGTAATAGAAAAACGCTCGAACCCGTCGATTTAGATTTATTTTTACGCATATTTAGAAATTATTTTAAACTGTAAGGGTCACTGACAAAAGTTGTACAACTGTCATCTTTGATTTTTTCAATACAACGCCTTTTTTTTCTGCTGATTTGAATTATCTATGAAATTCCAGCCATTTTTGGTATAACATAACCTATACTGAAAATCAACAGTTATCGAAATATGTTTATCTAAATAAAACATAAAACATGAGCATATCAGGAAATTAAATAAGAAAACTACTTTATTAAATTTTGAAAATGTCCACCATTTACAGCTCTACAATGCCCTAGACGATGGAAAAACTCTTGTTGCACATTAGTAACTGTATCACATTGAATATTTCTTATAACAGTTCGAGTACGATCCTTAAGAATTTCAATAGTATGTGGCTTATTTTTATACACTTCGTTTTTCACATACCCCCAAAGAAAAAAGTCTAACGGGCTTAAGTCCGGCGATTTTGCCGGCCACTCTATTGTACCACGTCGCCCAATCCATCGTCTCGGAAAGGTTTCATTTAAGTATCTCCTGACATCAGCTGCAAAATGGGGTGGTGCCCCATCCTGTTGATACCAAAACAGTTCACTGGGAAGATCCGGATCGTTTACATTAGGATGTAGGGTAGCTAATGCTGTGATAAGTTAGTGAGGAATCAAAGAAATATGGACCTATAACTTTATTTCCTACAATACCTGTCCATACATTAACACTTTGACGATACTGTGTATGACTTTCCCTGTACCAGTTAGGATTTTCTTGTGCCCAGTGTCTAAGATTTTGTTTATTTACTTCTCCATTGAGACGAAATGTTGCCCCATCTGTGAAACAAATTCTTTTGACAAATAATGGATCATGATTACACACGTTGGTCATAATTTCGCAAAACTCGTTTCTGCGATCTGAATCATCATTTATTAATTCTTGAAAGAATTTCACTTTATAGGGATAAAAATTTTCTTTTTTCAAAAATTTGGAAACTGTTGTTTGATGTATATCATTATCATAGGCTGCGTCAGTAGTTGAGGAATGTGGATTATCTTGAAAAGTTAAGAGAACGTCTAGTTTCTTTTCATCTGAGATCCTAGGGCGACGTTTTCCAAAGCGGTCCGTAACACTACCAGTATCCGTCCATTTCCTTTCTATTTTGCTCACTGCAGACTGAGTAATAGGTTGCCTATGAGGATATCTGTTGTTAAACAGCTGACAAACTTCTTTTTGTGTCCTAGTCTTATCACCAGTACCAAGCATTATTAGAATTTCAATTCTTTCTTTCTCTGTGAAACGCATAGTCAATATTTGAAATCAAATTAATTTAAATTTAAAATTAAATAAATTATGTGACTTGTCAACACAGTGACAGTGACAAAGTCATTTTTCTTTGGGATTACGCGACAGACATAGGTAGGGTATACAAATATCCGATAGGTTATTAAATACACAGGTTTTATTTAGATAAGAATATTTCGAGAACTGTTGATTTTCGGTATAGGTTATGTTATACCAAAAATGTCTAGAATTTCATAGAGAATTCAAATCAGCAGAAAAAAATAAGGCGTTGTATTGAAAAAATCAAAGATGACAGTTGTACAACTTTTGTCAGTGACCCTTACAGTTTAAAATAATTTCTAAATATGCGTAAAAATAAATCTAAATCGACGGCTTCGAGCGTTTTTCTATTACCTTTTTAATTTCCAAGATAATGAATTTATTCCTTAATTTATCATAACCCTGTATAATGGAATACGGCGCGTGCCTCGGTGATTGCAAAAGTAACGGGATGCCTAATTTTTTTTCAAAAGTTAACTATACAAACCAAGGACAGCGATGTCGCCATCTATTACAAATCGGACAAAGCTAAGTGCTGCCAATTCAAATAATAATTCTTAGATCTGATGGATCTAAAAAAACAACCTTGAACTTTATAGTGTATAGCACTTTTTCCACAATACAGGCAATTTTTTTTAAATTAAAAGTTTTCTGTTTCTAGACGAGCCCTATAAAATCAATCTCAATCAATTTTTAAATTGACGGATAAATTTTTATTTAATATTATGGTTGAAAAGCCTAAAATAGTTTTTTAAATACAGAATTTCTACGGAAAAAGAATTAGTGCTATACAGTAAATATGTTTGCCTCAACTCGACGCTGTAACCCTTTGACTTGTCCCTAAGATCAGAAAATCGTTTTAGGCGTTTGAAAATGTAATGAAAAAATTATCGCATAATTTTAAATATTTGATGTTTTACCTACCCTGCATTAATTGACATTTGCTAATAATAAAATAATACGTTATAAAGATACAGGGTGCATAACCATTTTGAGCTGAATAAATGAAAAATTGGGAGCCATTTCACTTTTAGGTCACCAAACGTCCCATTGCAAATAGAAAAAAGTCACCTATAGAAAATAAATACTCATTTTTCTCGAAATCTTGCATGAAAGATGATTGCTTTACTTCAAAACTATAATTTGACGACACTAAAAAATTAAAAGTTTTTTCTAAACTTGTATACAGTGGTAATTTATTTAAAAATGTTAACTAAAACAATAAATGCTCTGGGTATAAGTAGTTTTTAACTTGAAATATAAGTCATTACATTATAAAAAATATTATGTCATACACAAAAAGGTTGTGTTTTATTTCATATATATATATATATATATAGTGTTTATTACTAATCTAGCGCTATTTTTATTATGTCTAAACCTTTTGTAAAATGTTCATATATAAAGTATCCATTATAACTTTTGCTCTCTAAATTCTCTCAACATGGAACGACACATTTACTGAAACGTTTTCGGTAACCGTCAATCTCCATTGTTTTCGACAAAATAATAATTTCAAAAACACAAAATCCACTATTTGCTGTGAAAAGCGCACTGTTAACTGGTCGTTTGGCGTGAAGCGGCATCTCGCTTGTTGCAGAAGTAATTGTAATACGATAAACTGGTTGCATACACAAGCTTTTTTAAGTGGAACCCTTGATATTTCTTATTTATATTTTTACTTCCCTGGTGAAAGGGATTTTTTCAGATCTTTACTTTTTATTTCTATATCTCCAGATGCCGAAAACATGTTTTCTCAATTCCGTCGGACTGTCTATCGACCCGTCTGTCTCTTCGCGGCATAGCTAAAAATTACTTAACCAATTGACTTCAAATTTTGAATAAAAATTAAGGGTCATATGGGGATAACCTGTTATAACATTTTGGTAAAAACTCAATATGGCAAAACAAAATGTTTGCCTAATAAGTGAAGTTATATAAAATATGTTAGGGTGATTTTTTTTTAAGGTTACAATTACTTTATTTGGCCGCCATCTTCAATTCGTTCCACATTTTTACCAGTTCATCTCTATATTATGCTTAATTCTTGCAAAATATTTGAAGTAAATCTAATAAATAGTTTTTTCAAGCTGATATTTTGAATATTTTATTAAGTCGCCATTTTGTTTGATCCATCTTGTATTGTATTTTTACTAGTTTTTTCTTGCATGTTTGTTAGTAATAACTTTTTAACATTTTACAAAGCCGCCATTTTGTTCCGCCATATTGTATTTATACCAACATCTTACCATTTCGTCTCCATATCTTTTTAATTTTTGACCAAAAATTGAAGTTATTCGTATAAGTAGTTTTATTAGATACGACGCAAAGACACAGAGACAGACAGACGGACCGACCGAATTGAGAAAACAGGTTTTTTGGCGTCTAGGAACCCTAAAATGTGAAAATCTGTAAAATTCTTGTTCTTAACTGTATGTTCTATTGGTAAAAATTATGGTGATAAAACTTTGCGTACAATACACGATATATAAAAACTAATTAAAAATATACATTTCCTTTGTTCTAGAAATCACATTGTTTTTACTTGAGTGAAACTTTTAAACATGTGGTAAAATCTGAATAAAATTAAATATTTTTATCAGACATTATTGCTCCGTTTTTTGCTGTGATTTATAGAGCGTACATTTGAGTAAGCCATTCAAAACACACCAGTATTTACATTTTTCTCAACGCGTGTTTTGAATTAATGCATGGTTAGTTTGCATGTGAAATATTTAAAATTGCCGCCTTTCGAGTTATAAACTCATTAGATTTTTATATTTGACCTATTTATAATTATTAAGTTCAAATACAAGTATATAATGAATAAACAGTTTAAATACAACATTACATTATTGCAATAATACTTCAATTTACACCAATTTACTCTTTTATAGGCTTACTTATTGTCCGATTAAAAGCAAAGCGATCCTTTATTGAAAAGATAGTAATACATTACATATTAAATATCAGAGTAGAACTTTTTCTGATAGAACATGTAATCTTCTATTTGCTATTAATCAAATAATTAGTTTTCTTTTATAGATTTTTTGCATGCTTCGGGTTAATTTTTATTAAATTTGATCCCTAATAACTTCTAATATCCACCGTTTATCATTACTTTTACCAAAAGTTTCTTAATAAAGGACATCTTAAGTTAATTTTAATTGAAAATCATTTTTAAAAGGCTGTCTGGAAAACAGACAAAATCATATAACTACCAGTTTGCGAAGATGAATCTTTGCAAAGTAATTTTGCTCACATTAAAATTCTAACAACGCTTGCCAACAGTTCGCTCGATTTTGTAGTGTAAAAATAGAGAGTTCAATTGAATTTACGTCCTAAATGCGCTTAAGTCATAGAAAAACTACACAGTATGACCCGTTTGAAAAACAACTTTTTATACTCATGTGAGTTATGGTAGCCGCTTACGTCTGCCAATAAACATTCACGTAAAAACGGTGGTTAAAAACAGTGGTGCCTTCAGAATGTGAAAAATAACTAAATAAAGATTTAAAATTGTTATCATTCATTCATCTGTCTTTCAAGTTCGTATTGTAAGAAAAACTTGACATTAGCATCTTCCTTCCATGGCTGATTCCCAGTATCGAAGTCAACTTTCCAGCCGAAAGTGAATAAAATGGATGCTTCGGACGCTTTGAAGCAGTTGTGGAAGCGGAGTTGAATTGGTGCCGGCTACTCCTGAAGGATTCGTGCGGCACTTTTCTTATCTGGTATGTTCATTGCTACACTCCAAAGTTTTGTCATGCTTGTACTTGATCCATCGGTGACAAAACTGCCTATGTATGTCTACGTATATTTTTAATGATTCTCTGTTTGTTTGGATAATTCCCGTCTGATTTCCAATACGTTTATGGCTTGCATGAATATTTCAGATTTTAGTTCAATTTCAAGAATTGATTTCCTGTAATAAATCTGACCCAGATATTTCGCTCGTATCATCCCTTTGATTCTACGCACAACTTGGTTAGAGAGTTTTTGGACCTTCCAAAAACAGTTCAACAAAAATTGCTACTAAAATATCAATGAGTAAATGAAATTTTACTGTCAACTCAAGGCTGGTTTCAAAAGCTCACGGGATCTGGGGGGCAAATTTAATGGATCCCTTGATATTGTCAAAATATTTTCAAATTTATAGTAAAAAAAAAACTATTCCCAAAGCGTTTATATATATTTTACTCAAAATTATTATGGTTTAAAGCTGAGTTATCTATTAATAGATAGCTGACTTGCCATTCTAAAGAAAAATATTAAGGTGCGTTTCCTATCAATATCAAGAAAGTTTTCTACATGAAATTTTCGAAAAATACGATTATATTGCTTTAGATATAAATTGAAAGGAGCTCCTAGAGATTCAGACACGTTGGACCTATTCCTTCAACTTATGTTAAATATATTATTTATTTATTTTGTTTATGTGGGAAGTTGTATATCATACAGATAATGGTATTCTATAATTGAGGTGCGTCTCCTATCAATATCAAGAAAGTTTTCTACATGAAATTTTCGAAAAATGCGATTATATTGCTTTAGATATAAATTGAAAGAAGCTCCTAGAGATTCAGACGCCTTTGACCTATTCCTTCAACTTATGTTAAATATATTATTTATTTATTTTGTTTATGTGGGAAGTTATATATCATACAGATAATGGTACTCTATAATAGCGAACCACTTGACATGCTGCTGCGACTGGATTGCCTCTTGAGGAGTACAGCCATATGATCTATAGATGAAAAATGATGAAAATCAAAATAAAATTTTTATGTGAGTACTAGGCGCAGACATAGTAGGGTCGATTTATACGTATCAGTGTAGACACAGTTCCGTGATAAATATATAATTAATCTTTATGGAGCAACGCTAAATGTAAGGAAGCGTCACTGTGTCGAACCTGTGTAAATATTTTCATTTAAATTATAGGCAACGATATTTTTTAAGCAATACAAAATACCAGTTGTACAAATACAAACTAATTTTCATGAAGCAAATTCTAGTAAAAGTTTTTGAATTCGGGGAGTTTTATAACAGGAGTATCACATTTACGTAGCGAAGTAAGATCATCGAATTATTTGTTCTGTTATCTTCGGTGGAGCACTGTTTAGATTACCAACTTTAATATTAGCTTTTGTTCTCTCCAACTGTTTTAATTGGATAAAATCGTACCTTCAGTGAAAGTGACTAAAAATATTTTCGTAGGATATTTTTTGTCCACATTTACTTCTATAATATCGGTCCAATTTAATTTTTTACCTTCATTACTGGTACGGACTCTTCCAATATGTAATAATTTTGAGATACTTTTGAAGTCCAAAAAGTCTCTCCAACCAATTGGCGTCACTTTGGAGGAATTTATGAGAGATATGGTTTCGACTTCTTTAAATTACTGAATTGAATTTAATATACATTGCAGTCATAATGGAGCTCTTATTCTGACCAAAATATCCATCCGAATATAGAACTACAGATTTTATACTTTGTGTTGTGCTCAACTGTAGATCTGTGCCGTTGTAGATCGAAAACTGCACGTAAAATAGATTTATCTTTGCATGATTGAACTTTGGATTCTTCTTTTCGTTTTCTTACTTTGAGTTTCTCTAGAGTGTGTTTTTCATATCTCTCTTTTAATTTTTCTTTATTTCATCATCTCCTTGCTTATACCTAACACACAAAGAACACATACCGTTTTTTGTGCGAAAAACCAAAATATATTTTTATCAAGAACACTTTTCGGTATGTGGAAAAACTGGGCTTTGATTAGGATGTTGTCTGTTTCAATTAATGTAGGAACATGTTGTACACTTTGAAAAGAGATAAGTCAAGATTAAGGTACATTCTAGAACTGGAAGATCTACAATAATTTGTTTCAACCTTAAGAAACCTATCTATGTGTTCCGAAATTTTCTCTCTTGTCTGATATTCCTTTTTTAATTTCGCGTGACTTCTAGGCCTTTCGCCTCATTTAATGCAGTTCTACAAGTCCGTTCTGATATATCTAACGTACTAAAAAATAGATTCTTGCAAACTACCTTCCTTTTCTCTTCAATTGTCAGATAATAACGTAAACTAAAATTTCTCCGAGATTGCTCCTTCGTATTAGTTTTCCTGGCTGTTTTCATTTTTTCAATGTGACCTACTAGAAACTCTCATTGCCTTGTAATATCGCCTAGGGCAAATTACTGGGTGAATATTAATTCTCGTTGGTTATTACTTATGTCACTACCAAGTTTGTCTACTTGTTTACAACTTTCGCCACTGCATCGAATTCGAATAGTTTTTGCTGGGACAGTTTTTTTATTCAGAGGGTTTTTATATTCTTTTCCTATGCCTCGCAATCTCTTCGATTTATGTTTTTTATTAAGGCGTTTTGATTTTCTGCTGCGACATTTTCTTTCTACCTACCTTCAATTGTGTAGTGTTCGGGATTTTTCACAGTGGAAGCGATTATAACGTCATTCAATAATTCATCGTCGTATAGCGAAACATGTTCTTCAGGTATAAACATATGTATGCACTTGATTGTAATACTATATCTTTTTGTATTAAACAGTCGCATTTCCAATAAGTATCAATAACTCTTAACTTCTATGTATAGTTCACACCTAAATTATACCAAAAACTACTACTGGCACAACACAGTATTTGATAGGTTATGTTTATGTTCACAAACATAAAACCTCATGTTAACGCTTCACTTAGGTCTACGTTCTCAAAAGCCGCAACGAAAATATTTCGCACAAAGTGAACTAACTACACATACAACAGTTTGTATGATTTGATACTGCTTTAATAAGCATTCTTTACAAAAGGTCGTAAGTTAAGTTACGATGTTTAGTGTGATTAAAAAATTAAATTTTGTTAGATACGTCATTTATTTTGTCTGCTATAGCTTAGGAGTTTTCGCCAATGCAGTTATGATACTTTGTGGGAACGAGCGGCAGTTCGAAGTGGCTGGGGGTGGCGAAACTCATTTTGTAATTTTTTTGTTATTACGACATTCAGTGTGGAAGACAGCAATATATATATATATATATATATATATATATATATATATATATATATATATAAATCTACCTTTAGGCTTAGAGCCGCACTAAAAAGCATGCATTAGTTCTTCGTAAATCAGATACACTAAATTTTTTAATACCTGCTATTAATTAGATAGTGAAATATATAGACATCTTAATAAAATGATAAAAAGTAATCAGATTCGCTTCTTAAACAACGTTAAATTGTTGGGAGACGTCTCGTGTTAATACACAGAATACTTATGTATAGCTTCGATGTGAACTTCTATGTCTTGAGTTTTACTAGCTATTATATCAGTTACTCTATTTACAATACCATGACTTAAAAAGAATTAAAGGAACAGACCGAGGGGCGTCTTTATTAGAAGAACCAACGGGGGTGATAGTATCAAACTGACCTAGCAAAAACGCAAACCTTTAATATGTGGTCTGTAAGTTAGCGTTCAGATGAATCAAGCCAAACAACATTCAGTAAACTCTAAAAGCGATCCTATTCGGATCTATGCAAAAAATTAATTTTTAAGAAGGGATGCAAAAACATGAACAAAAGCAATCGCCCAGTTCTCGGGCCGTTTTGCTCTGTACTAATTAAAACAGTGAACATTGATTGCACTAAAAATCTACATGGTATTAAAGAAATATAACGAATATTTTGAAAAACATGTAAGTAAATTAGAAAGAAATTAAAGTCAAACTGTTCAAACAATAATCAAAATTTT
Organism: Kuschelorhynchus macadamiae; assembly: GCA_030620095.1. NCBI lineage: Eukaryota > Metazoa > Arthropoda > Insecta > Coleoptera > Curculionidae > Kuschelorhynchus > Kuschelorhynchus macadamiae. The sequence goes on along the minus strand of JAUTXW010002390.1, from coordinate 414,052 downwards.
AATTGTTACTTTCTGCAAATTGAATAATTATTTTATTACAGTTTAATTCTTCGGGACTTGAACCTTCTGCAATGCAATTTATAGACTAAGCAAAGTTAAAGTTTAATTTTTATAGTGGACAGTTGGTGCAACATTAAAGATTAAGCTGTTCAGTTTCACTATAGTTTATTTTACAGAAAACCTAGAGGTAACTTTAAAACTTAACAATCTTAAAAAAAAACATTTGAAATTATTAATTTTTTCTTTTAATAAAGCCAACGATACTACAACGGTTTTAAACATACAGGTAAGCATGGCTTTAACCCTTATGTATGGAGATAAAACTTCGTAAAGCAGAATTTTTTCTTATCAGTAACAATATCCAAAAACCTGTAAGGCTTTGCTCCCAGGGCACCACCTGGCTCGGCATGTGGCGTAGCAAACTAAGGCTCGCAGTTGTCAATTTTTGGTGGGTAGAATTACGACTTTTCATCGTTCTCACGAAGCTTGGCCTAACAAAATAGCCTGAAGTGGCTTATTTTTAATCATTACACCATCGCTGATCATTTTTCTTTAGTTTGGTCTGTTTCGTTGTTTTTTGAATCCAATAACCAGCTATTGGATTTTCTTCCTTCTTCTTTAACAATTTAAAGGAAGACTGAATAATTTACATTCATTTATTAGCATCATAACACGATATCTATCTTAGTAGTCTTAATTTTGTGGATTCCGTATGATAGGTTCTCCCTCTTACAGTTTCAAAAATTCTATAATCAATTCATTACTCTACTACATAATGAAAAACGTGGAAATTGCTATGTAAAAATTACTACAGCACAATTAAAGAACACAATGACATAATCTATAACAGGCTATAGGAACGGGTGCGCGAGTTGTATTTAAGACTTGTCATCAGTCAATCTACAAGATTTTGATGTCCGTGTATTTCAAGTCAAAACTGAAACTCACCAATTTGTGTAAAAACATTAGAAAAAGCGTGCAAGAAACGGGAATGTAATGAAGTTATGGTTTCAATATATTTTAATTTTAGAGTCTAACTTTGTTAACATATTTTTTTTTCAACGTATTTAGCAATTTGACATCAAAGAGGGTAATTAAGAACTTATCCGAATAATTTTAATGCTTCGTTTTTTCTGTTTTTCTATTTTTGTGGCTCCTTGTATTACTCGGCACTTTTAATACTTAGTGCTAGCAATTTCTTACCACTCCTTAAAGTTTATTTAGTGATTCCTTTAGTTTTGATGCTAAAAATGTTCCCCTCTGCACTTTCTGAAATCTGCCTGCTTCTTCAGAATTCACATTTTTACGTATCATGTTTGCTCATGAATTATACTCCATTTACTAAATTGTGTATATATATATATATATATATATATATATATATATATATATATATATCTGTGTATGGGTTATCTGAGACGTGCTGTAATACTCAGAAATATGAGAAGATTATCCTGTCCGTGAGGCCATACTACAAAAGTATTATCGACATATCTGAACCAGTGTTTAGGTTTTAATGGAACGGATGTTAGAGCAATATCTTCAAAGGCTTCCATAAAGATATTCGCTACCACAGGTGAAAGAGGAGATCCCATACCTGCCCCTGAAGTTTGTTCATCAAACGTTCCTTGCAAGATGAAATAAGTAGATGTAAGACAAGCTTCCACTAGGTCTATTAGGTTCTTATCAAGATTATTATGATCCAATATGTCTGATATAATGGAAATTGAGTCGTTGACAGGAACATTTGTGTATAGTGATTCTACATCGTAACTGACCAAAATATCTTCGGGATCCAACCAGAATTCCTTAAGTTTTTCTATGAAATGTGCAGAGTGTTTTTATAAAAGTATCTGTTTTTCCAGTGATATGCAAAACATATTAACCACTTTTATACCATCACATAGTTTGCTGCTGTTTGGTGAACACTTAAATATTGACCTTCTCTCTAAAAATAATGTTAAAAATTATTTGTTTAACTTCTTGTCAAAGTACGGACTTCACCAAATTATAGATAAGCCCACTAGGGTTACGGATAACAGTAGTACGCTCATTGATATATTGGTTACATCTTCTCTAGATCTCGTTAGGGGCTCCGAAGTTATTCGAATGGACGAAATATCCGGCTACAGGATGGTAAGATGTAATATTATTTTGAGTACCATCAAATCAATAAAATACAAGACGTACCGAGACTACAAAAATTTCAATTATTAGGTTTTTGTTTCTGATTTAAATAATGCAAATTTTAATGTGATATATACTCTAAGTCACGTTGATGAAATTGTGGAAACTTTTGTAACAAAAATTAGTGGTTTATTTGATAAACACGCTCCTTATATCACGTCTCGTTTAACAAAGCCACCAGCACCCTAAGAGACAAAGCATATTCTCGATATAAGAAAAACAAAACGGATGCAATGTGGATAAAATATAATTAACTGCGAAATTTGGTAACTATGTCTGTAAGAAATGAAAAAACAGCCTGTTTAAACCATCAATGTAAAATAAACCCTGCAGGCTTCTGGCGTACTATTAGAACTCTTAATGTCAATTGTATACTTGAATATCACCTCGACAAAAATTCGGATGCTACTGACTTTAATTCCTATTTCTTGAATAGTGTTCCAAATATTGACATTGACATACCAAACAACAGGTTTTTTGATCATTATCAACATATGAGATTTGATGATTTGCGTGAAGAATTTTATTTTACTGAGGTGGACGAAGAAACGATTACTAAGGCGATACGACAAATAAAATCACATGCTAGGTATGTTGATGGTATCAATTTAAAAATGTTAAATTTTCTAATGCCCATTTGATGAGTCACTTAATTTATTTAATACATTTTTGCATTTCGTTTAATAAATTTCCTTCACTGTGGAAGTTGGCGAATGTGATTCCCATAGCCAAAAAAAGTAATCCTACCAGTTTGGTGGATTTAGGTCGATAAGTATTTTACCCCTATTTTAAAAAATAATGGAGAAAATTGTGTATAAGCAACTCAATACATAGTTATTAAAAAGCAAAATAATACCTGTTACCCAATCGGGGTTTCGAGCCCGACATGGAACAGCCAGTACCTTACTTAATGTCGCTGATGATCTTTTAAAAGCAGTTGATGAAGGAAAGAATGCATTTCTCCTGCTCTTTGACTATAGTAAAGCTTTCGACACCCTTAATCACGATATTCTTTGTGCTAAACTTAAATACTTTGGTTTAACTAAAATTTCTGTGTATCTTATTAAAAATTATTTAAATTGTTGTTGTCAGAGGGTTTCTTTGGGTAATACGCATTCTTCATTCTCTGATATATATATATATATATATATATATATATATATATATATATATATATATATATATATATATATATATATATATATATATATATATATATATATATATATATATATATATATAGGGAGGGAGTATTTTGGGACCTCTGCTGTTTTCCATTTACATAGCTGATTTTTATAAGTATTTAAAACATGTAACATCTCACCAGTACGCGGATGACATACAGTTCGTTTTAATTTAAAGACGTCATACCAACTGAAAATAATATTACTACTGATTTACAAGTGATTTCTGAGTTGTCATTGAGACACAGGGATATTAAGAATAGGAGGTTTAATGTATTTATTAATGGCGTAAATGTAGGTATAACGTATTCGTGTAAAAATTTGGGCGTATATTTTGATTATAAATTCCATTTTGAAACTCAAGTTTCATATTTTGTTCAGAAAAGTAATGGCAAACTTCGTTCGTTATATATGTTTAAGAATATTTCAGGTCGTGATATTAAACTAAAACTTTGCGATACTTTAATTGTATCCTTTGTATCATACCGTGATATACTTTATTGGCCAGCGCTTTTACAAAAGGTTCAGGACAGTTTATAAAAACTGCAAAACAACTGCCTCCGTTTCTGTTATAAAATTCGGAAATTCGATCACATTTCAGCCACCTACGTCGAATCTGGATGGCTTGAGTAACGAGTTCTTATGCACTTGTGTACATTAACTTATAAAATACACAGGCCAACCGCAGCAACTTTTTGAAAAACATGATCAGACGTTCATCAAAGAAACACTCGACACAAGGATTTATTAGTAATACCGAAACATAAAACTGCTATGTATCGGCGTTCTTTTGTATATAAGGCACCAAAAGCCTTTAACTCACTGCCTAGTCATGTCATGTATATTTTTTTTCTTTTTGTCTTGTCCTCAGCGTCGGCACATTGATATCACACTTTATGTAGGGTATACCTTTTTATTTCTAAAAAAATGTATTATACAATTTGTATTATTTAGTTTAGTTATTCTGTAATTTTCTTGCAATTTTATTTAAGTTAGTTTAATGACCCGTGTGGTTAGATGCTATGCTAGATCTCGCCACCCACTATAATATTATGCTTGTTGTAATGTATGAAATTTGTAGTAAAAAGCAATTTATTATTATTATTATTATACCTACTCGATAACATCCGACATAGTTTTTACGTTGCAAAATTATTAAATCGTAACGGCAATACAAATTTTCGCTCCGTAATTTATTAAGGTAAATTAGCGTCTCCGAATTGGTGATTTGCAGGTTTAATCCTCTTAAACAGCCTATCCTAGAGTACGCTTATTCCATAAAGTGGTAACATCCGGACTGCTCTGCGTTCGTGTGGCGTTCTCTTTCGTGTGTTTAGTCATGCAATTTATTATAACGAATAAAACATACCTGTTACTGCGAATTTTCGAATTGAGAAGGAAGATTAAATATGTTGAAGAAGGCGAAATTGCAAGAATTTACAATTTTTTTAAACGAGATTACCAAGACTTGTTTAGTTTTCAATGCATAATTATTGTTTGTTAACTTTAATATATTTAAAATTACAACCAAAATGAAATACAGTATAGTACAAGGTTCAGATTTTAATAAACAGGTCATACAGAGACCAGTTGCTAGTTAAGGGTTATAAGGTCTCGGGTACTTTTTTGAAAGAAACTAATTTTACTAGTCTACCAGCCTTCGGTTTACAAAAAATATTGATCTAAGTATATTGCAATATATAAACTAGGTCGCTAAAACTGATGATGCACCGGGTCATGGAACCGTAAGTTATCCATCACCTGAAGAAGTTTTGTAATGGAAGAACAAAATTTGCTGGGGGGTGTTTGTCTGTTGCTTAGATGAGGTGTCTTCTGGAGCCTGTTCCTGGGTAAGAATATTTTGTTAAATTTTAAGAATTTTACTTTCTGCTGTTGCTGTACCAATTTGGACTTAATTTTCGATAAGGTAAGTGATTCTCTTGGATGGTTGTCTTGTAGCTGACGAACGCTTAGTTGTTTGTTTTAAATTCAAATTCTGATGGCAGTTCGATCATAAACGTTCCATTATTTTGGAAGTTGAGCAATGTGTCGAAATATAGATCTACTTCGCTTGCAAAACAAGTCGATGTATTGATATATGATGTCGTTTGTGGCTAGAGAGGGGCCAGGTAGAATAATTGTTGCCTAGTTAGAGATTAGTATTGAGAAAAGATGGAGGTATGAAAAAAGATCTAGCTTGTAGAAAATGATTGAAGTCAAAGGTTAATTTATTAAGTTCCGAGCTAATCTTCTTTATGTCGGCTTTAATTGTTTCTTCATTAAGAAATTTAAGTGTTATGATTTTGTTCAAAATTATCCATAATTCTTTTGTTTAGGATCATATGTTAGTTGACTCGTTGCTACGGTAGTATAGTGAATCGATATTTTGTGGGTGTCTACAAATTCATGCATCATGCCGTTTTTGAATCCAGTTCCGCTGTCGGCTACTATCATATGTGGAAAACCATGAGTAATGAAGATAACAATTGCGTTAAGTGCAACTGCATTGGAGAGCTGGATAGGATGTGCTTACTTATATTATATACTTTGAAAAAGCGTCGACGCTTGAGAAGTATCTGGATGTATAATTTCTAGCTTGTTAGCTTGCTAATTGTTACAGTTGTTAATGTGTTCTTCAATAGTTTTTTTAAGTTTGTCCGGAAATATCTTTTGCGGATTTAGTTTTCTTGTTTCGTGTATACCTCGATGGCTGGTTTTCCCTTAGTGGCGGATAATTTTTTGTTGAGTTGATATCCTCTATTAAGTTGTCGAATTTTGTTAAATAATATGCCAATTTTATGAGTGTTTCTCGGGTGGTGTTACTGACAAAAATGTAAAGCTCGTCATCTTCGAAGAGTATGACATTTTCCTTTTTTGGTTTTATATATTCTTTGAAGAAATTTACAACATCGTTTCTTAAATTGTTCTTCCCCAGTTGAACATGTATTCTTTTTTTAATCGAAAACGCTTGTTCTAATTATTATAAAAGTTCAAAGGTTTTCCGCTTACAGGAATTCCTAATATCGAATTTTCCTCTGCCGTGTGTCTGGTATCATTTGTGTCTGTTTCGAGCTGATAAACTTCCTTTTCATCTTCTAGTAATTTGTTTATTATTTGAAGTTTCTATTCTGTTGTTGTAGCTGCGGCATTGCTAGCAAATTTGACTAGTTCCAGTACTGACGACCCGGTCGTAAGTCTCCTTAGGATGAATTTAAATTCTTGAAGGAGCGTCAGCGTTGATGTTAGCTTTTCCTTTCTTATAAATAATTGTAATCATGTTCTTGTAGCTTCAGTCGCCGCACAGTGATTCGATCTGTACATGCTAGACGGCGAAAAATATTTTACAAGTTGAATTCATTATTTTTATTTAAATATGAGATATAATGTATTTAATAAGTGGTTATTTAGCATTTTGATAAGAAATACTGAATATAGGATTATACAGGGTGTCCCAATAGTGTATGCTCGGTTGATATGTTAATAACGGCTAGTCATAGATACAAAAATTAAATAGAAAAGTTGTACAGCAACATAAGCTGCACAACCTAAAATTATTTTCATTTATACAGGATGTCTAAAAAATCTGTACTAAATCAAAATTGCTGTTTTTATGGTGCACCCTGTTTATGTTTTCTAATTTGAATTCTACGAAATTATCAACACATTTAATTATTATTGTGTTCAATAATGTACAACACAGAAAAATAAAAATACATAATTTTCAAAAATACCCTATACAGGGTGTCCCGAAATTACATTGTCATACTTCAATAGGGTATCCTTCATCGAAAAAATACTAGTTTGTCATATAAACAGGATTGTTTTATTTGTGTTTTTAATAACTCTCATAATAAGCCAGATTTTTGAACAAGAATCGGTATCTGAGGTTGTTTCACAAAAGTGAACATTTTATGTTATAGGTAATGACTTTATCTTGTGGAAGATAGTACCTATTATGGCCTATTATGGGAGCTATTAAAATAAAATAAAAAAAATCCTTGACATCCTGTATTTCAAACACAAAGCTTTTTCGGACCTATGTTTACATGATAAACTAGTAATTTCGATGTAGAATACGCTATTTAAGAATGACAGTCTGATTTTGGAACATACACATATACACATGTTTTTATACACATAACAAAAGTTTCATAATGTCAATTATTGTTCAAAACAATAAACTATTCGAATAAACTACAGAAATATCTATAACTAGGTACCTATTTAAAAAATTAAAAATCGTCAACACTTCCCTCGATTGAGCTTTCAGAGCTGTCTGGTTCAAAAGAATTTTCATTTACTTCTGACTCTCTGATTGGTGACGTACCGCGTTCTTGGAGTCTTACTAAAAAGGGCAATACATTTTCAGGGAACGTTCTTAAACTCGCAATAGGTTCTTCACGGTACGAACCAATCAAAGGGTCAGAAGTAATGAGTAGCATATTAAAAGGTCTGTATTTGTATTTAATCTAGATGTTTTTCGTGTATGTGCCAATCGAAAACGTCTGCAATCTTTATTGCGAGCCTCTTGGGCTTCCTCAGACAGTTGTCCGATTGGCACAATACACTCCCTAATAACATCTACTGCATGTGTCAATATTTTATGAATACTTACAGGCATTGAATACCAATTATATAAACTTATGTACATTTTCTTAGTCTCTAACAAAAAAATATTGAATAATTCTAAATTTAAGTCATATCCCGAGGACAAGCAACACAATATAACATAAAAACGCTCAATAAGACCCTGTTCGATACCGGTTATTTCGGCACTTTGAGCAGCATGTTTGAAAAATCGTCTAGCCGTATTGCCATCATTTGTGGTACCAAACCCAGGTTTGGGCTTATCCACTATAAGACCCATTTCAGCTTTGAATCGCGCTTGAATGTTTTTTTTCCTGTTTGCAACAGATAATTTGTCGTTTTCATTCCGGATAGCCCATTTTTTTACTTCTAATCTATATGATATATGCAAAAAACATTCAAGCGCTTTTATCCATGCATGTAAAGTGGATAAACCATACTGGTAAACTTCGGTCTTAGGTGTTTTAAGCTGCATGGAGTTCATTTCACTGGGTTTGGCACCACAAATATAGCAAGACTGCGTTGATTTTTGGGACGCCAAGTAATTTGCAATTTTGCCATCAATCGTCGTAAAGATAAAAGTGTAGTTAACTCTAATGATCTTATTGAACATACTCATCTCAAATATTTCTAAGTTGCTAATTTGATCCCGAACTAAATCAAATTCGCGCATTGACATTTCCTCGGTTTCTTTATGGAAAATAAACTTTATTGGGCGACATAAACGGGTTGAAGACGGTTGCTTATTTTGCCACAGAACTTCTCCATTCGATGATAATAAACGAATCGGAACAAAAGAAATTACGAAAAAAAATTCGTCCGTGTTACCCTCTTCGGTAAATTTTTGTTTATAAGTACTGTGGCCAGAGCTACCGTCTCCACCCCATTTACAAATTAGAGATAGTGTACTTCCGTCAGATACCTTATCGATAATGGTTGAAGCTATTGCTTTTAGTAGACGTTGGAAAGTGTGATTAGCCAACGCTTGTAAATTAATACTGGCGCTAACTTCATCTACATCAATTACATTATTTGAAGGAATACATTCACTTTTCATTTTTCTTAGGCAGTATAGCGATGGGTACAAATTGTGTCCTTTTTCTAAAGCTTTTTTTCTTAATACTTTATATTTATTATGGGTTAATCCTAAGTCGATATATAAGCCAAGTGCTTCTTCGCCAGAATAAGTTTGCAATGATTTAGCTTTTTCTATCAGTTTTTGAATTTCTTTTGCTTTATTATTGGATTCAGAAGCCGTTTTTAGGAGGACTGCTGAAGTTCTACTGCCATTAGCTCGTGCAGAAATTTGTGCTGCGTATTTTAATTCAGCTAAAGACCTCGATTCAACGAGATCGCGCACCTTGGTACGTTTGGTCCGTTCGCTACAGTTTTCGAATGATTTTTGTGGTCTCCCTGGGCCACCAATATGTTCATTATTTTCATCAGAATTATTGTCTTCATTTATATTTTTGAAAATAAAATAGTTTGCCAACCAATCTTGATATTTGATTAAAAATCTAAAAAAACGAATATTTTGTTTTTTTATGTATGAAGCAGATTATTTTTAGACACACTGCATTATAACGATTTTTTTCTTTTAGGAGGGGAGTGTGCTATAGTAATGTCAATATTTCGGAACGAAAGGTGAGAAAGTTGAAAAAAATAATATAAGTTTGATAAGTTCACCTTTCTTTTCTGCAGCCAACCGACTTTCATTTTTTCTCAATTTTCGAAGAAAACAACTTTATTTGGGTTTTTAAACCACTTGATATATCCGTTGAAATATTTTGTAAATTAAAAGCTTCTAAAAGGAACTGATATAAGCGGTTGTTTTTTTCATTTTTTGGATGAGAACACCAAACATCCAAATAAGCCATACGAGAAACTCGGTAATCACTTTCTGAAAAAAAATGTTTTCAGTATGATGCAAGGCCGCCCGTGCGAACATTAAGAATTATGTCAAAAGAAAGCTAAATAATGTAGTTTTAACATATCAAAAAATAACAGGGGTACCTCGGGATACTCATACTTAGATTTGTTAATAAAATTGAGAATTTAGGTAAGTAAATGTTTTTATCCGCAAAAACTATGTTTATATTTCACCCTGTATAAATTGATCAATAATTATGAATCAATGTCAAAAAAGTAGCTCCTACCTTCAAAAATATTGGCCATTTCTTCAACTTGCAAAACTTAGTTTCTCCGTAGAAATATAATGAATCCAGATAACACAAATGTAAACAATATACTATCTAATTATCGCTCAATTTATTTCCTCACATTATAACTAAATGCTCGAGGAGAATGTTGACAGATGTCAATAACAAACATGATTATGTTGTTATTGGATACCTACCAATAGCTGAGCGTGTCAAAGGTTGCTAGATTAACCAATTCTTTTTTGCCGTGTAACATATGTTAAATATTTATTGTAAACCTCCACTTAATAATCATTCCTTTGCTACATTGCCCGCCCCCCCCATTGGCAAGAGCGAGTTGGAAAGAGAGAAAAATAGAGAGTGTGTATGGGTAGACGTGTGTTTAATTTCTCCCCATTTTTCAGCGTTTTCCCAAAGCAAACAAAAGTTGTGTATATTCAAAACATGGTCCTTCGACTAGGATGTGTATTCCAGTAAAATTGTGTTGTGTAGTGCCCAAAAAAGATTGAACACTTGTAAAATCAAAGTAACACCGTTAACTTAACCTATTCATTTTGCCGGCGATTGCGTCATTCGAGTAGGACCGGTCGGTCATAGCGACAGCGAGGCGTCTCAAGCCGTGACGTTGGAAATCCATCGAAGCAAGATTAAGTGGGTATTCCTTCTTGTATCCTTTTTTCCTAATTTTATTCTATTGGATTCTGGTAAGTTTGTTCCTTATATATTAGTAACTGTTGCATCTTCTACCTTTTTCTTGATTTGGGGTTTCTCTAAACTAGTGAGGATGAGTGAAGAAGAGACTCTAAAGAAGTTGTATAAACAAAGGGGTGGTTATAAGGGGCGACAAACTCTATTTAAAAAGTATGTTGAGGATCTTAAAAAATCCATATCAGGAAAAGAAATTTGTAGTTTAGAGCGTGAAATTATCATAGAATTAGAAAGCCGCTTAGATGAATTTTCAACTCTTTTTTCGAAGTATGAAGAAACACAGACCGAAATAGAAACATTAACAGATAATATAGATCAAGAAATTAAAGAAAGATCAGACTTTGAAAATAGTTATTTTAAAATGAGTTCGCAAGTAAAAACTATAATTAAAGAATTTTATGACAGTAAAAAAGAACGTGAGCTTGGTTCCATTTCTAGTGTCTCAATTCATAATCAGAATTTTAATAGCGTACAGGGAATTAAGCTCCCCCAATTAATTTACAGAAGTTTTCTGGGGAATATAAAAATTGGCTTGAGTTTCGAGATTTGTTTATTTCTCTAGTACATTCCAATATGTCAATCCCTAATATACAAAAATTCCATTATCTGAAGACATCGTTGGAAGGTGGTGCTGCTCAAGTCATTCGGAGTATCGAACTGTCTAGTGACAATTATGTAATAGCTTGGAATACCTTGCTCAGTAGGTACAACAATCCTCATATTCTAATACAGAATCATGTAAAGGCCCTTTTTTCAATACCAGTGGTATCTGAAGAGTCGGCTGGGAGTTTGAGAACTATGGTAGATACCATTTCTAAGCATATTCAATCACTAAATTCATTAAATGAGCCAACTGACTCTTGGGATACTCTGTTGATATATCTTTTCTCCACTAAATTAGACAAAAAAACTGCTCGAGATTGGGAAGAAAAGCGAGTGAGTAATTCTGTCTCAGTAAATAGTAACAAAATCCTTACTTTAGAGGACTTTAAAAACTTTTTGAAGCAAAAGGCAGATTTGTTAGAAACTTTAGAGTGTTCAAAGGCCTCACCTAGGTATCATAAACAAGGTTATTCAAGTAGGTCTTTTTCTGTCTTTGACAAATCAACAGAAAATAAAGACTTAACTACAGTGTGTAGCAATTGCAAGAGTAACCATTTTATTTTAAACTGTGAACATTTTATAAAACTTTCAGTCAGTGATAGGGTAGAAAAAGTAAAAAGGTTAAGATTATGTTTTAATTGTTTAAGACAAGGTCATGCTTTAAAGGACTGTCGAGGTCAAGTGTGTAGGAAATGTGGTCTTAAACATAATACACTTTTACATTATAATAAACGTTTCAATAAATCAAGTGAGAGCCATCCTCATGATTCAGAGTGGGAAAATACTAATAACAATTCTAAGTCTAATAATGCAGAGAATGTTGAGAGTGTAATGTCCTTGCAAGCAATCAATAGTCAGGTGTTGTTACAAACAGCTTTAGTGTTAGTGTCTGACTCTGAGGGAGCCCCAAGAGTCTGCAGAGCAGTGTTAGACTCAGGGAGTCAAATTAACCTTTTAAGCGAAGCTTGTGCTACGAGGTTAAATTTGAAAAAATCTGAATGGCCTACCTTAGTTACAGGGGTTGGTGAGAAAATGACTAATTTAAATTACCGGTGTCAGATAAAATTGCAATCCTTGCTGAATCAATTTGAGAGTGAGATTTCTTGTGTTGTAATACCAAAAATAAGTGGAAACTATCCTGCAGTCAATATAAATATTTCAAATATAAAAATTCCTAGGCATATTCGTCTAGCTGATCCCAGTTATTATAAGCCAAGTGACATAGACCTTTTATTAGGAGCTGGTGTCTATTTAAATCTATTGTGTATAGGTCAGGTGTGTTTAGGAGATGGTTTACCCACTCTACAAAAAACTAAATTTGGATGGGTTATAGGTGGTGAGATAGGAGTGAATGACAAAGAGTGTTTATCTTATCAGTGTAATCTTATTTCTAACCTTGAATTACATAACCAGCTTACCGATTTTTGGAAAATTGAGGAAAAGGGCAATGAAGATAAATTGCTCTCAATAGAAGAAAAGACTTGTGAGAAAATGTTTTGTGATACAACAAAGAGGGATAGTGATGGACGGTTTGTGGTGCAGATCCCTTTCAAGGAGTCTGTGTCATTACTAGGTGATTCTAAGCAACAAGCTATGAATAGATTTAAATCTTTGGAGAGAAAACTACAGGGTAATTTAAAATTGCGTCAAGGGTATTTTCAGTTTATGCGAGAATACTTATCCTTATCCCATATGAGAAAGGTGAGTGAGAGAGATGATATGAATGTGCAAGAGTCTTCTCGTCAAACATTTTATTTCCCACACCATGGTGTGATAAATGAAAAAAGTCCTACCACAAAATTAAGAGTGGTGTTTGATGGATCAGCTCAGTCTGATTCTGGAGTGTCCTTAAATGATCTTCAGTTTGTGGGACCGACCTTGCAGGATGACTTGTTTTCTGTTGTACTGAGATTTAGGCAACACAATATTGTGGTGTGTGCAGACATTGTTAAAATGTTTAGACAGATACAGGTGGATCCAGCCCAGTGGAGCCTTCAAAGGATTTTGTGGAGAGAAGATCCTACACAAAAATTAGAAACATATGAGTTGACTACTGTGACATATGGGACTGCATCAGCACCCTATCTTGCTGTGAAATGTCTTCAGCAATTGGCTCACGAGTTTAAAAATAGTCAGCCAGAAATATCCAGAGTTATCAGTAGAGATTTTTACATGGACGATCTCATAACAGGGTCGGACTCGGTGGAGGCTACAAAAAAAATGTGTGACAGCATTATTGATATTTTAAGGACTGCATGCTTTGAGCTTCAAAAGTGGACTTCGAACAATTCTAAGGTTTTAAATCATTTGAGGTCAACATATTCCAAGTCTGTGTTGGTTTTCAATGAAAAGGATAAAACAAAAACTTTAGGACTGTATTGGTCAGGAGAAAAAGATGTATTGATGTATAGCATTGCCGAAATTGATGATGAGGGTCCAGTAACAAAAAGAACTGTTTTATCTGGGATATCAAGGATATTTGATCCTTTAGGTTTATTGGGTGCTTCTGTAATACTATCAAAAATTATCATGCAGCGGATATGGTTGTGTAAGTTGTCATGGGATGAAAGTCTTCCAAGTGATTTGGACAGCAAATGGAGAACCTTTAGAGCAGATCTTGGGATGTTAAATAAATTAGAAATTCCCAGACATGTATTAGTGTGCAAGCCAGTTAAGGTGTCACTTCATGGATTTGCTGATGCATCTGTAGTAGCCTATGGTGCATGTGTGTATCTTCGATCAGTGAGTGAATCTGGGGAAGTATGTGTGAGGTTACTGTGTTCAAAAACAAAGGTAGCACCTTTAAAGACAATTACTGTACCAAGGTTAGAACTTTGTGCTGCATTAGTGTTGGCTAACCTGGTTGATAAGGTGAAAACCTCATTGTCTCTAAAAATTGACTCTTTTGTGTATTGGAGTGACTCGACTGTGTGTCTGAATTGGATTCAAACTCAACCTAATATTTTGCACACCTTTGTAGGAAATCGTGTTGCGCAAATACAATCTTTGTCTCATCCTGGGGATTGGAACCATATCAGCACTAAAGACAATCCCGCAGACTTCCTGTCAAGAGGTGTGAACCCAGGCAAGTTGGTGGATTGCAAGGTTTGGTGGTCGGGACCTCCTTGGCTTTCTAAACCCAAAGAAGAGTGGCCTGATTCTACATTTAATCGTGAAACATGTATTCCTGAGGTCAAGAAATACCAGAACGTGCTTAAAGTCGAAAGGGAGGAGTTTTTGTCGTTTGCAAAATTTTCCTCATTTCAAAAAATGATTCGTGTTTGTGCATATTGTATTCGGTTTATAAATTCATGTCGTACAAGGGTGAGAGCTACTGATGAGTTCCTGTCAGCTTTAGAACTACAACATACGGAAGAAATTTTAATTAAGTTAGTGCAGAAGGAGATGTTCCCAGAAGAAATACAAATTCTGTCGAAACAGAAATCTTTAAATAGGGGTCCTTTGATAAGATTAAATCCTTTTCTAGACAAGGAAGGGGTTCTTAGAGTTGGGGGAAGATTGTCTCTCTCAGAGTATGGATATGATAAAAAACATCCTGTTGTTCTTTTAAGCAAACATTATTATACAAACCTATTATTTCATTATGAGCATAAGCGTCTTCTACATGCGGGACCTCAACTTCTACTTGCATCAATTAGAGAAAGGTACTGGCCTATTGGGGGCAGAAATTTATCAAGAAAGGTTGTGCATGACTGTGTAAGGTGTTTTAAGGTGAAACCCGTGATAAAAAATCCAATAATGGGATTACTTCCCAGCGACAGAGTTAAACCAGCACCTCCCTTCTCAACAACTGGGGTTGACTATGCCGGTCCTTTGTTGGTCAGAAACAAAAAGGGTCGAGGTAGTACTAAGGTAAAGTGCTATGTAGCTCTGTTTATTTGCTTTATTACTAGGGCGATCCATTTAGAACTTGTGAGCGAACTAACAAAGGAAGCATTTATTGCAACTTTCAATAGGTTTATCAATCGTAGAGGCAAACCAGTAAATGTGTTCTCAGATAATGGAACTAACTTTGTAGGAGCGAAAAATGAATTAGAAGCTATCGGTCTTTTTCTCAAACAAAATTATAATAAATTAAGTCAATCCATTAGCAATCAAGGTATCAACTGGAAGTTTATTCCAGCCTTTTCTCCTCATTTTGGGGGGCTTTGGGAGGCAGGCGTAAAATGTTGTAAAGCCCATTTAAAGAGAGTGTTAGCCAATGCTTGTTTAACTTTTGAAGAGTTATACACCGTCCTTACTGGGATAGAGGCAGCCTTAAACTCGAGGCCAATTACTCCTTTATCCTCCGATCCTAGTGACCTCTCCCCCCTTACCCCAGCCCACTTTTTGATTGGGAGACCTTTAACGTCACTTCCGGAGAAGGATTTGCGAGAAGAGAGGGAACCGGGTTTGTCATATTTCAAGAAAATACAAAAGTTGAAGCAACACTTTTGGACTAGATGGTCCATGGAATATATATCAGAACTACAAGTACGTCAAAAATGGAACAGTTCCTCGAATCGTCAAGTGTTAAATCCAGGAGCTATGGTCCTTATTAAGGATGACAATTCCATGCCATTGCAATGGCCTCTGGGAAGAATTGAAGCAGTGCACAAGGGTCCAGATGGTATTGCTCGAGTTGCCAGTGTCAAAACCATGCGTGGGACTGTCAAGCGCTCCTTTGCCAACTGTGTCCTCTCCCCCTGGGAACAGAGTAGCAAGAACACCACTAAGATTGTGTAAAACATTAATTGTGTACATGTTTAAGTTTTTAAATGTATTTGTTTCAATATTTTATGAATTTGTTGAAAGGTTAACCTTGTCAAGGTGGGGGGCATGTTAAATATTTATTGTAAACCTCCACTTAATAATCATTCCTTTGCTACATTGCCCGCCCCCCCCATTGGCAAGAGCGAGTTGGAAAGAGAGAAAAATAGAGAGTGTGTATGGGTAGACGTGTGTTTAATTTCTCCCCATTTTTCAGCGTTTTCCCAAAGCAAACAAAAGTTGTGTATATTCAAAACAACATATATGGATCGAATCACTGTGCGCCGCGCCGTCTGACTGATTTAGAATTTGTGTCCTTTAGAGAAAATAATCACTGAGGAGGTCGGTGATTGGATAGAATTTTGAACTTTATGCCTAAGATATATGGTCTAAAGTATTTAATGGCTCAAACTTTTGCGAGCATCTCTTTTTCTATGGACGACTACTTGATTTCCGCCTCGTTTAATATCGTTTAAGCATATTGGGATAGACCGCTTCCAATAGCAAAGTTACTTGCGTCGGCGGTAAGGTTGAATAGGTTTGTTGTAAAACCAGAGTATTGTAAACCAGTTCGTTGGAAAGGTGGTTCTTACAGATTTTTACATAGTTGAGGAATTCTAAAACGTGTTCCTCCTTGACATATTTCTTAAGGCATACAATTAATAATTGTTTAGTAATTGTGATAAAATCCTTGATAGATTTTCTGTAAGAACGAAGAAAACCAAGAAATCTCGGTTCTCTTTTATGGTTTTCGGTATTAGATATTCCGTAATAAAATTGCTTTAATTTTGCCTGGGTTGGGTCTTATTCCATCTGGTGTAATCATGTATCCTAAGAGACTTCTTTACTATATGTTCTTGACATTTGTATTGTCCATGTAAACTAGACAAATTTCTCCTTGTAGTCATTTTAGGTTAGGTTGGGTTAGGTTACCTTCAGAAGGTAGCCAGTGCATTTTTCAATCCAAAAGGCATTTTTACGTACTTGCAGTGATCATTTTCCATATTAAATGCTATTTTTGAAAAGTCATCTACTTCCATTTTATTTGGTGGAATCCACTAGCCAGGTCTATTGTGTTGAAGTCCCCAAGTTTGTCTAATACGTCGGTAATGTTCGAAATCGGATATTTATCGTCTATAGGCTTTCCGTTGGCCATTCTGTAGTTCACCACGTTGCGCAATTTTTCCGGCAGGGTCGGATTTTGCTAACTGCGCATATTGATGAGGACGATGCTGACTGACTAAATCGTTTAATTCCTTGGTCAGGCATTGAATATATCTGCTTCTTAACCTCTTCTTTATGAATATGTAGATATTGATAGAATTTAGTGTTGTGGATAATGAAAATTTATGAGAAATATATATTTATGTATATATATATATATATATATATATATATATATATATATATATATATATATATATATATACATATATATATCATGAACTGTAGTAATTCACTCGCCTGGTCTCCTCTCAACGTGGTATCACATGGGCTCCTTCTACACTGGAGTAGTATAGAGAAAAATAATAAAAGCGGTGTATGCGTACAGTCACAAAATATTTGGGCGTGTATTGATTCTGCATTCTGAATATATAATGTTAAGGAGACCCATTACTTTTTTATATAATTGTTGCAGGTTTTTAGTAAGACTTTGTCTTAGATTCGTAAGATCTCTACTTAGGGAATTTTCGCTTCTTTAATTTGCGAAATTTCAATTAGGGTATTCTAATGGAGTGCGAGTCGATACAACCATATATTGAAATTATTTCTTTTGCTTTTCCTTGACGTTTACTTATGATGTCTTGGGCAATTATATGAATTATATTGAAAGCAGTTAGAGTCAGAATTATTCAAAAATTGATTTAGTAACATGGTAGCAACGTGGATAAAATTGAATATATATATACATATATATATATATATATATATATATATATATATATATATGTGTATATATATATACATATAGATATTTCTTTTTAGGTGAGCTAGCCAAAACAGGAAAGTTTAAGTTAAAATCTTGAATTGGGAGAGTAGAATTAGAAGTAAGGGCAGTAGGGTTGATAGTTTCGTTTGTAGTATTAAGAGAAAGGGCACTAAAGTGTAGAAGTAAATCTTGTTCAGTAGATATAAGTTATGCTTACAACAAATATATTACACTAAAACATTTAATCACTAGAGTCACTATACTAAACTAAATTTGCACTTTTTTATTAATTTTATAGGATAAATTTATAAAGAGTTTCCCTTACAAGAGGTTGTTTGCTAGTTGACAAAGGCTAAAAAACAAGGATCCTGAAATACTCTTTCACTATTCTCCATTACACTAAAACATAACAGTATAACAACTTATACTAACTTTACAAGTCTAGATATTATATAAACATAAATGCTGACGTAAGTATATTGCAATATTTATATAAAATAGATCGCGAAAACTGATGAACCGCTAGTTTATGGAACCGTAATTTGCTATTGAGGAAATACTCTTAAATTACGAATGTAAAGAGTACTTTATAAAATATAACTTGTTTATTTTTTGTTTGACACTTTTGAACTAAAAATATGTATGTTGTAATATTGTATAAGAAATAAGCCGCACTAATACTTTTGTGGACCATATTTTCACATTTCACTTACAAAAGAATGACAAAGAGATAAAAAATATATGAAATAGGCTTTGTCAAAATATCCACATCATTAAAACAGCCACATTTATATCTCATTACGTTGCTTTAATGTATTTAATTTACATAATTCACCAGAACCCTTTTCCCATCGAGTCCAAAGTCGTAGGGCTTTAATTAAATACAGATAATGAGGATAACTTCTAAACTAACTAACAATATTACAACACAAAAGTAAAAAAGTAATAAAAGTAGTCGCTTGTTAAAACTTAGGTCGAGATTAAAGACAGAAAAACCAAGACAAAATTCAACCACACTCAATTTTGCCGCAATTCTTAGTTATGAGTAGGAATATCAGAAGTGGCGCCAGACGTGACTACCGGAAAAATAAATATATATTAGCTGGTATTTGACATTTACAAAAAGTTTTACTTAGGCTAGAAAATATAGGAACATTTTATTATTACTGTAAACTTAATTATTTTAACTGGCTCTAGCAAACTTAAACTGGTAATTATCCAGTGAATGTAAAATATTATCTTTAGAAACATATTTCATCTTATTTTCAAATATTATATCAAAACAAATAAATTAAAAATGCGTTTTTTTTTAATTATTAAAATATGCACCTTACCGAAAAATCCAATTAGCAAAGAAAAAAATGGTATTAAAAAAAGGAATATAGTATGATTTTTTTATGTTGTGGTTTTTTTCGTGGATGTTTTTAGTTTTTCAAAAATATATAACATTCTATGATCATTTTCAATATAAATGCAATATTTGCCTCTTCGTTAATTAAAACCTTATTTTTTTATTTTGGTTAGCAGTATTATTACTTGTGATATCATACAAAAATAAAAGATAATAACTGAATGAAATTAATTACATGAAACCTGGTTATAACTAGAAAATCTAAATTTGAATGAAAATGAAAATATAGACAACTTTCTCATAAATATTTTCAAAAATTTTCTCCGTTATATCTTAGATATGTTTCACACATAGTTCTTATTCATCTCGGGACGTTTTAAATAAGACGAGGCCGCGCCTGTAACTCTCCAAAAACTCTTTCGATGGCTTTTCTTAAATCTGCTATTGGTTGGTACTGCACACTATAAATTTTATTTTCAAGCTCAAAAGAAATCCAATACGAATAAATCGGGTAATTTAGGCGGTCATCTTATAAGTCCGGTTATTTCAATCTAGTGGCCTGGGAGGTTTGTATCTAGATAAGATCTTCCAATTTGCGTATTGTGATCGAAAGCTCTAGCTTACTGCACAAGTAAGTTATTAGGACGCGCCAAGGAAACATCTTCTCTTATCTCAGGCACAACATTTTCCAAAATGTCTCGATATTTATTTACAGTAAGGCTTATATCTAATTATATATAATTTTGCTTCCGAATTTAAAGCATGAAACGCTAAATCCAAACCTGCCTCGCTGTTCAATTGGAAATAAAACAGGGTATTTGCAAATTCACTATACCGGCACTGATAAAATACGCCCCATCGCACTTTGGAAAATGGTATAACAAAGGCATATCAAAAATGCATTCTGGGAATGTAGCAACCAAGGTGTTTTGTTCATTTGATTTACTAGTATGCATATTAAACTTTAACATAATATAGGTATTTTACAAAATATGCCTAAGACATTCAATGTTTTTAGTGTTAAATGAAGATTGTTGTCACAAGTGGCCGATTCGAACCTTTTTATGTTATTTTAGAAGTAAATATGTTATTGAATCTTGTAATTAGATATGCTCTATTAAACATTTTTGGAAAGCTTATCTCATGTAAATTTTACAACAACTGAAATTTCTTGATTCTATAGAAAAATATACCTATTTATAAATTTTTTTCAAATTGAAATAAATTTTTGCACGGAATAGCCTGAAAAGCTAAACATAAAACTACTTTCCACGCACCTTTTTATTCCTGAGTGTTAACTGTTTAGAAGTTAGAAATTTAATCCATTTAAACAGCCTATTCCTGAACCATGCTTATTAGGTGAAGTGGTAACGTCCGGGTTATACCGCACAAAGGCGTTCTTTATTTCGTATATTTGGTCATGCAATTTAATCTAATTAATCAAAAGAACCACTTGTTTTTGCGGACTTTTAAATTAAGCCGCAAGCTTAAACAGCGACAAATCAGTTGCAAATTTCACACCGAACCTATTAATTTTGAACAGATTTATATACCGAATAACATATTTTTGCATATAAGTCGATGCTATAGAGGTGTTCGTCTGATATTTAGGGTATTGGTTGATATAAATGTTTTTAAAATACTACTCCAATATCAGACGCGGAGGAGAGTCGCAATCAAAGTTTTAATAGACGAGACTTGTTCCACCTTGTCTCATTTTTGCGAGGACGAATTTTTTCTCTGTTCCTATTTTGTTATTCCCCGAGTTGTCAGGAATCTAAATTTACTTTATCAGACACGTAGGCTAGACGGTAGGTATACCAGATAAATGTATATAAATGCAGTCGAATACATACTTTTCGCTTAAAAAAAGGAGTATGTATATTATGCAGAGTCTTTCAATTACTCCTGCTATCAGTTTTATTATTTGTCAAATTTTATTTGACAAGTAATTGTAACTTATTTAAAACGTGATTCTTTTTTCTTGTCACCTTTCTTTATTCACTAGGGTCATATCTAAAGACGTTTTGCCGATTTCAAGATTTTTTTCCACAAAGTGATTAATTTTAATATATTATTCTTGCATCTGAGATTTGTTATTTATTTGTTATGAAAGTATACTAAGAATTGAAATTCACATTTACGAGTTTCAATTTTTACTTCCCTCGTAAAAGGGAAGTAATGTAATCTCGAAAAAATCACCCTCAGAGACTTTTCATTTCAGACAATTCCGTGGGGCTGTCTGTCTGTCTATCTGCCGGTCTGTCTGTTTGGCATTGCTAAAAACTACTCACCCGACTGACTTTAAATTTTGTAAATGGTCATATGTGGATCAGCTAGTAACATTTTGGTAAAAATTCAATATGGTAAAACAAAATGGCGGTTTAGTGAAATGATAAAACAAATTATTACTAAAAAACTGCTTAACCAATTTATCTCAAATTTTGCATAAAAATCGAGTATTATGTGGAAATCAACTAGTAAAATTTTGGTACGAATTCAAGATAGCGGAACAAAATGGCGGCTTAATAAAATATTTAAAAATTCAGCCTGAAAAAACTACTTAATGAACTAATTAGAGTATAGAGATGAACTATTAAAAATGTAGTACTAATTCAAGATGGCGGCCAAATAAAATGTTTGTAGTCGTGAAAAAAATCATCCCCTCAGGTTTCTTTTGGTCCGTCTGTCAGTTTGTCTGTCTGTCAGTTCGCAACATAACTTAAAAACTACTCATCAGATTGACTTCAAATTTTAGTCAAAAATTAAGGGTCATATGGGGATGACTTGGTAGTATTTTGATAAAAATCCAATATGCTGAAACAAGATGGCAGCCTAGTGAAATGTTAAAAAAATATTACTAGAAAAACTTATTATCTAATTTACCTCAAATTTTACACAAAAATCAAATGTTACATAAAAATGAGATGGTAATTTGGTGCCAGCATTAAGTGTGATATAGAGATAAACTGGTCAAGTTTTGGAACGAATTCAAGATGGCGGAACAAAATGGCGGCCATTTTTTTTTATTTAAATCAACATAAATAAATCTTATTCAATTGACTTTAAATTTTGTAGGAAAATTGAATGTGATATAGGGATAAACTGATACGAATTCAACATAACGTAACAAAATGGCGGTGGGTCAGTCGAGAGCTTATTGATTTTATTTTAAATGCCCAAAAATCAAGTGTGGCATTGGTCGAAACTGGTAAAATATTGGTAGGAATGATGGAACACGATGTCGCCCAATAAAAATGATTGAAACGGCAGTTTATATGTGTTACTAAACGACTATTTACAGAACAAAATTGCGCCGCACTTCACTAGCCCTAATAAAAGAAAATATTTATTAAGAGGAATGTTCCGGGCAAAGGAAATTACCGTGTACGGAAAATAAGATATGTCTAAAATACTTTTTTAATAAAATATCTTATGTTTTATTGTTTTTTTACTTAAATGCGACTACAAATTTTCAGGTTGTCTTTTATACTCAAATTGAAATAATAAATTAAATTATCGTAAGTAAGAATGTTTAAAAGTAAATTTGAAATTGCGTTAGTTAGCTTTTATAATTTTTTTACAATTCTTATTAACACAAGACCACAACATTTGCTTGATTTAAGAAAAACAGCACAGCTTTGTTTTTTATCTTTGTGGGTAGACCTACCAACATTTCATTCATAAAGGCAAATTTTACAGCTTAGAATTTTGAATTTTTTATTTTTAAAGTTCCAAGTTAACAACACAACACTGCCACATTATATAAAAAACATTTTTTAAAGACAGATTAAAATATTTAAAAGAATACCAATAACAAGTTGGTATATTTAGAATCAGCAGAAGTTTGGATTGACAATTCCAAAACTAGTATGCTAATATATTCATATAAAGATCTGTTTGAAATGAAATAACCTTTCTCTTGGGTTGGTAATATACAGGACATCTCAAAATTTTGATTATAGGTTTTAAGATTAGAAAATTTCCGTAACAAACGCAATGCCCTGTATATATATATATATATATATATATATATATATATATATATATATATATATATATATATATATATATATATGGTGAAAATACTACCTATGTGGTAGATTGCAACATAAATAATTTCTTATTCATTGTTTTATCATTTTGAGAGGCCGATATTTTGTTCCGCAATACTGGATCCATAGTAAAATATTATCTTTCCATCCTTAATATATACTATATAATTTCAAGTCAATGGAATAGATAGTTTTGGACGCGCGAAACCTAAAAACAGGCCATAGAGACAGAACAACAGACCGACAGAAGTAACGAAACATGTGTTTCGGGATCAAAATACAATACAGATACAAATACTGCTTCGAGCAGAATGTGAAAGATATGCCTACGAGCTGAGTAAAAAAAGAAAACAAGATAGCATATAGAGAGTAATGAGCTATATGAGTGCCATTTTATAAGGCTTCCTTTGGCACTTTTGTTTAAATCCGAGCTAATTTCTTAATAGTACACCTTGGGTATTTTAAATATTTGCAATCTAGAGAGTTTGGTATACAATATGTATTATCTTAATATTCACTGAAAACTGTAAGGTAATAAAATGTGAGAAAAAAGCTTAAACCATTTTTTTGCTAGTCAAAGTAGCTCTTTGAGGCGTCTTTTCAAATATCCAAAATTTACATCATAATATTCTTCGCAAGTTAAAAAAAGTACAAAAATGATTTTTCGATTAATATCGGCTAAAATATTGTAGATAGAGCGTCCACTATGTCAATCCAAATTAAAGGGTGAGAAAATACTAAACAAAAATAATCCTCTTGTTTTTCTTTTGTTTTTTATTTTGTTCTAAATATGTTAATTTTAGAGATAAATTGATCTGAACTTATATTTATTCTGTACCACTGATCTGTCAAGAGAAAAATTTAAAAAGTGTAAACCCATCGGGAGCTAAATTTACAATCGCTCGACGAAAAATTATATTTTTTTGCTGTTTAAAAAATAATTTAAAAGGAAAATTTCTTGAAAACAGTACAATATAATTAGTCTTTAGTGTAATCTTTCCAAAATAAAAACCTCAGAAAATACCGTATTTCTTTACAATTGTTATCAGCCGAGAGCTTCAAATGCCTACTTTTTAAGAGTTTTCGGTTTTTTCTTCTTTCTTCTTCACTTTTTGAGAACCTTTAAAGTTCAAAATCCGACTTTTTTTCTTAAAATGTTTTTTTTTCTTTTCTCTTTATTATACTAACTTTATCTTTTGAATATCTGGAAGAAAGAAATTAACTTCTAAATTGAACGAAAATAGAATACGGGGAGACAGTTTCAGCAGCTGCCACATTGTGTGTGCGCACTGCAATATATGCCCAATTTATTTCAGGCGGATTTCTTTTTTAAAAAATTATTAATTATTTAGCTCAAAAACGTATAGACGGGCGTGAGAAGGAAAACTTCAAAAATGCCAAATGTGATTTTGGAGCAAACGTCAGCAAAACTATTCTTTTCAAAACGGCAGTAGTGAACAGATGTACACCCGGAATAAAAACGTATTTTTCCATCCTTGAAGAACTAAGATATATATATATATATATATATATATATATATATATATATATATATATATATATATATATATATATATATATATATATGTTTTAATGCTGTATATTGGCAACCACCCTACATCCATCGAAATATATTTTGTGGCTGGTTTCCTGATGATGTAGGAATAAAGCTGAGGTTGTTTGTTTTTGATGCTGAGTTTATCCTCTTGTACTCTTGCTGATATCCACCTGTTAGTTTGGCCGACGTACTACTTTGTACCGTCCTGGCACGGAATCCTGTATACACCGTGGTTTTCCAATTTAATTTTGCCATGTGCGTTTCCAAGTAGTTTACCTATAGTTGTTTGTGGCTTGAATAAATTCGCGACTACTGGGTGCTCCAATGGGGTCCTCGCTATCACCATTTGTCGCGAATATATATATTGTATATGACATATTTATTACACGGCAACAGAGCTCGAAACATTTCTGACTCACGTAAATTCAATCCCAGAATACAATTTACTCTAAAGTTAGAGGAAAACAACAAACTTTTATTTTTAGATGTTCTGGTAACAAAATTGCATAACGAACATTTCAAATACACCGTGTATAGAAAACCAACACATACCGTCAGATATTTAAATGCAAGATCTCATTTTCACCCAGCACAATTGAATATGTAAACACAACAGACGGAATAAGAATAATTCCTAAAAAATATATTATACAAATAATACACAAGCTACAAACAACTATAGAGCATAAACTCGGTATCAGAAACTAACAAATAATCTCAGCTTTATTCCTATATCATCAGGCCACTAAATAAACTTCGATGCGAGTAGGGAGATTCCCAATATAGAGCATTATAAGATCAGATTAATTCGAGAAGCTACAGAAATTGAAAAACAAAGGGATGAATCATTAAAACTAGCAACAGTATGGAAGACAGTAATCGACAAATATAAAATCACAAAATATGAAGCGCAATTATCGCAACAGCAACATCCGTAAAACCTAAATAATGGCCAACGACCGCTCAGATATAACCTTCGGCCCCGGGTGGGGGTGCAAAAGGAAACTTCGTAGTCACTAACACTTCAGTCTCTATTCGGAGGTGAGAAAGAAAGCCTCGAAAGTGCCAAATGTGATTTTGACGAAATGTCAGCAAAACTGTTCTTTTCATAACAACAGTAGTAAACGGATGTACACCCGGAATGAAAACACTTTGTATTTTTCCATCCAAACAGACCGACAGATGGAGCGACGGAATTGATAAAAAATATTTTTTGGCATCTAGGAACGCTAAAACGTAAAGATATGTGTAAAAGAGGATGATTTTTTACGATTATGAATATTTTATTTGGCCGCTATTTTGTTCGGTTATCTTGAATTAGTGCAACAATTTTATTAGTTGATCCCTGTACTACAATTAGTTATGGCACACAATTTGAAATAAATCCATTAACTAGTTTTTTTAGGCTGAATTTTTAAATATAATGTTAAGCCGCCATTTTCTTCCGATATTTTCGATTCATACCAAAATGTTACCAGCTCTAACACAATACTTGATGTTTGTGCAAAATATGAGATAAATTGGATAAGTATTTTTTTTTAACATTTCACTATGCCGTCATTTTGTTTCGGCCTATTGAATGTTTACCAAAATGTTACCAGGTCATTCCCATATCACCCTTAATTTTTGTCCAGAATTTAGAGTCAATATGGTAAGTAGTTTTTTAGATATGGCGTGAACAGACAGACAGGCATTTAGGGACCCTGAAACGTGAAGATCTGAAAAAATCTCTGAGGGTGTTTTTTTATTCACGCCTACAATACTTCTCTATTACGAGAGAAGTAAAATCAAGTACAATGGGTGTGTCACCACTGATGAGTTGGTTTTCTCTTTTTAACTTAACCAATAACGAAACAGATAGTTAATGGTTATATTTTAGTCCAACTATAAATAAACCGAATTTAATAATTGATTAAAACAATTACAGTTCATGACAATGTGCATGAAAGAATATAGTTATTCTACATTAACATGATTATTTTTGCCTTGGAAGCCCTAAACACGTGTCCAATAAATGTACAACAAAAAAAAGAACTCAATTCAATTAAACTGAGTAATGCCTTGAAGTTATCGAAATTGATTGTATTTATAGTCTAACAGAGGACAGAAAAAATGTTTCTATTTAAAAAAAGGTTAGAAAGAAGTGGTTTTAGTTCACTCTGGATTACTATAAAATCCAGACGATTTTTTATTAAAAGCAAGGTTTTTAATGTTACTTTTAAACTGAATAAATCACTTTTACTTGTGCGTTTGTTTTATTTTTTAAGGTAGGTGAGCAATCGCAGAGTTTCGCAAATATACTAAAAGTACAAAAATCAGTATAAATATGTTACATTGGCAATTGTGCAGCAGAGGTCTAAAAATAAAGGTAATATTTCGAAGTATTAAATTTCTCGTGGAAATGATTAAGGTAAATTTGAAACGATAAAAATCTAGAAAGGAGTGATTTATATGTTTGGGCTAAAATATAGAAAAAATTGAACACTAAGATATTTGCTTATAAAACATTTTTTTTGAAAAGACAAAAACTATTTTTATAGTGTGTATTTAAAATTATTTTTTCTTTTGCGGGTAACAACCCCAACTGCTAAGAGAAATTACTATATACTTCAAAGGCTAAAAACGTATGTAAGTAAAGATATCAAATGATAATTTAGCCTCATTAGCTTTAATGGACATTTATTTTGATTTTAATATTGGAATTGCTAAGGTTCTTGATATCATAGACCTGAAATCAGGTAAAACGATTATTATATCGCACTGATGTATATTTACTCTGCAAACTGCTCTACAATTAGATAGTTGCCATTAAATGTTTTGGGCTTGCTACTATTTTATTTAGGTTAGTGGAGCATTGAGAGGGGGTAAGTCTAAAGTTAAGTATCCTATGTTTGCAAGTTTATTCAACTATTTTTATTAATATCGATCTAAAAGAATAATCCATGTGTTAACCCCCCCCCCCCAAAAGCAGTCTCCGTATGTGCTACTGATTTAGGTAAAATAATTTAGATTTATGTAACTTAAGTTTTCGCAGTCGCTTTTTCACTGACATAATTTCACCTTTTGGCATTTTTTATATAAATGTAAGTTAAATAAAAATGCTTATAAAAAAATAGAACCGGCTCAAAAAAAAACATTAAAAAGTAAAAAATAAAGTATTACTCTATCTTCAAAATTGGACTTTATCAAGTCTATGTTTTAAATTAATTCCTAATTACTGGATCACAAAAATATACATGTATTGAGTGTCGTAATATCTAATATTGCCTTATTATTTTGACGTCATAAAGTGAAATTTTCGAGATAGAATAAAATATAATTTTTTACTTTTTAATGCTTACTTCTCTTGTGAAAGGGAAGTATAGCAATCGTAAAAAAGTCATCCTGCCAGGATTTTATAGATCTTCAGGTTTTATGATCCCTAGAAGCCAAAAAACATGTTTACTCGATTCCATGGGTCTGTCTCTCTGTCTGTTGGTCTGTCTGTTCGGAGCATAGCTAAAAAATTACAAACCCGATCGAGAGCCAAAAATTAAGAAAATTTTGGTCAAAAATTAAGAATTATATGCTGAGAGCTGATATAATTTTGGCAAACATCCAATATAGCAAAGCAAAATAGCGGCCTAGTAAAATGTTAAAAAGAATACTTATCCAATTTATCTCAAATTTTGTACAAAAATCGAGTATTATGTAAGCATCAGGTGCCAAAAAATATGTTTTATCAAGTCCGGTGATCTGTCTATTATTTTGTCTGTCTGTTTGTCATTTCGGGGCATAACTAAAAACATTTTGGTATGAACCTAAGATAGCAAAACAAAATAGCGACCTAATAAAATATTTAAAAAAATCAGTCTGAGAAAACTACTTGTTACATTAATTTCAATTTTTTTAAAAATCAACGTAAAACAAATCTTATTCAATTGACTTTAAATTCTGCAGAAAAAATAAGTGTGATACATGGATAAACTGGTACGAATTCAATGTGTGTCAAAATAAACACAACTTAATGAATTTATTTTAAATTGTGCCCAAAAATCGAGTGTGGCATAGATAGAGACTGGTAAAATGTTGATAGGAATCCAATATGATTTAACAAAATGGCGCCCTATAAAAATGTTTGAAAAGATAGTATATATGTGTCCCTAAATAACTAAGTACAGGGTGGTCTAATAATAGAGGACGTCGGTTGTTGCTCGGGAACCGTTAATGACAGAACTTAGGGAAAAAAATATTTATAGATAAATCGGTCAAGAGAAATTGCTCTAAATTATTTTCAAGTTCGAAAGTTGAACGCTAAGGGGCGAAACAACAACACAAACGTGTAAATGCCAATTTTCTCTGAAATGTCCATACCTGAGGTATGTTGAAATAGGACCATTTTTTCTATTTTTAAAAATGAAAGTAGTGGGGGAAGGTCAAACATTTTTACTTTCAAATATAGATATCTCTGTTTTGGATGCACCGATTTTATTCGACTCATTGTCGAAGAAAGTGCTTATTTTGCTCTACTCGTGGAGTCATAAACTGTAAAGAAGAGAAAAGCGTAGAGGAGAAAAAGTGACAATGGCAAAGTGGAAATTATTTTCATTTCTCTTTCAATTAGTCCGAAAATTTTAGGAAAACCAGAAAACTGGAAAAAACACATGTACAATTTATGGCTCTATGAGTAGAGCAAAAAAATCTTTTTTTTTTACAGCAATTTGAATAAAATCGGTTCATCCAAAACAGAGATATCTGCATTTGAAAGTAAAATTGTTTGATCTTACCCCACCACTTTATTTTTGAAAATAGATAAAAATGGTCTGTAGCAAACAAATGCATAATTGGCTGAATAATACAATGCTTATATTTTCAACATATCTCAATTACGGAAACGTAAGAAAAAATTGGCATTTACACTTTAGTGTTGCTGTTACTCCCCCTAGCGACCAACATTCGAGTGCTTAACTTGGCCAATAAATATGTTTTTCCTTAAGTCCTTTCATGAACGGGTCCTGACCTACGGCCGACGTGCTCTATTATTGGACCACCAAGTAGTGAAGTAATAAAAGGAAATATACATAAGAGAAGTTCTGGGTAAAAGAAATGTATCTTTCTTTTTATTCAAAATTCTATTTCACCCTTTTCAGTACTAGTTAGGTGAGGTTTTATTGTCAAGGACAATTTTAGAATATTCGAGTCCTACTCCTAAAGTTTGGACCTCTCTGATAAAATAAAGACATACAGTAACTAATATTATACAAGTGGTA
The DNA here is from genome assembly GCA_030620095.1 of Kuschelorhynchus macadamiae. NCBI lineage: Eukaryota > Metazoa > Arthropoda > Insecta > Coleoptera > Curculionidae > Kuschelorhynchus > Kuschelorhynchus macadamiae. Next base: position 383,711 of record JAUTXW010002390.1, on the reverse strand, counting down.
TCTATAAATGCCTCTATACTTATAATTTTGTAAAGCATCAGCAATAAACATTGTCAAAATTAAAATGATCAGTGGAAATAAATATTATGTCAATTAAATTCCTAAAAACCATAACAATATGAAGCATGATAATTTCAGTAACCTAAACGTTTTTCCTTTACGCCCTCCCCTTTATTCCCTCCCCTCACCTCTTATTCACTGTACAATTCAATTATGGATGCAAGTAGCATTTTGATTGATTTAGACAACCGAAATAAACCGACCAGAAAATAAATCCCCCCTCAGATCAGAGGATGTACCTCAATGTATTCCCAAATTACTTTTATAGTTAATTACAAGAAATATCTCCAGAAATATAAAAATATGTTACTATACATTCAGACGTATTAAAAAAAATTGTGAGTACTTACTATCAAAAGAAATTTAAAAAAACAACATAAAATTAATTAAATAACTTATTTATCTGCAAAATATCGTTAAATTAAAAATGTATTAGCTATAACACATCAGTACCTCACCATGCTCTTAATCAATAGTTCTAAAACCTAGTGTACCTAAAAAAGACATAATATAGGGTATATTACTATATATTGAACCGTCGTAAATATCACACAATACAAAGGTTAAGAAAACATTTTATTATATTGGCTTTAGCAAGCCCTGTTCTCAGTTCTAATAGAACGAAAAAGAGATTGAGAAAACAGACTGCATGGAACGGAAGCTTTCACGGCTTTGGTCAATTGAGAAATCATGGTTCTTGGGATTAGACCGTGTCAAATTGGATTTATTATCCACCGTTTCGCCTTCGATTGCACGAGGCATCTTCAGGGATCTTTACTACACGAGATCTGAACACTGAATGAATTCGAAGAGATTCAGGCGGGCTTTTATACCCGACTTGTGCTCGCCGAACCGTGACCCTGTGTTAAGATCGGTTTCCACGTGTGAAGTAGACCGTAACCCGTGTCTCTATTGAAATTTTTTGTATATTTAAATATTTCAATAGATTCTCTAACTTTTCGTTTATAAAAACCTGGAACCGATGCTAGAACCTTGGTTTCCTTTACATTTATGAAATGGCCAGTGTTATGCTGGTGTTCAGCTACATCAGATTGAACAATTTGTTTCTTTTTAATACATCGTTCATGTTCCTTAAGTCTAGTTGATATTGAATGTCCTGTTTCTCCCACATACACTTCTCCACAGGAGCAAGTAATTTTATATACTCCTTCTGTTTGGAAAGGTACAAGATCTTTCGGTGATCGCAAGCATTGTCCAATCTTCTTATGTGTATTGAAGATTGTACGTATGTTGGACCGCCGAAGTAATCGTCCTATTTTGTCTGTAGTGCCATGTATGTAGGGAAGAACAACACTACCTAATGGTGGCTCTTTATCATTCTCCTTTGGCGGAGTTGGTTTACTATATATTTTAAATGAACGCGTAATATCTTGAGTACAATAGCCATTCCCTCTGAGAGCTTCAGTCAGTTTCGATGTTTCCGATGTTAAAGAATCTGATCAGAAATCGAAATAGCTCTGAATACTAGTGAGCTAATAACCGATTTCTTTTGTGCTGGATGGTGATGAGAATTTGCATTTAAGTATCTATTTGTATGCGTCGGTTTTCTATACACAGAATGTCCTAATGTACCATTTTCCTTCCTTTGAACACATACATCTAGAAAGGGAATTGTTCCATTAGATTCAATTTCCATCGTGAACTTGATATTATGATGTTACTGATTAAGGTGGTTCAGAAATATGAGGAGATTATCCTGTCCATGAGGCCAAACAACAAAAGTATCATCTACATATCTAAACCAGTGCTTCGGTTTTAGTGGACTGCATGTTTTTCTAAAAACGTGTTTTTGTCTTTCTCTATTTTTGTAGTAGTTTGTTATCATATGTTTCTTTGTTTGTCTAGTCACAGTAACCATTTTTTATCACTTCCTCTCTGTCTTTCTGTCACTTCAAGTTCAAAATATACATATATGAGTACATGGTGGCCTCATTTATAGATTGGGACTCTACCTTATCTCACAAAGTATACGGGATGGAATGAAAAGTTGAACACTTAAGTTAACTGTGGTAAATCGAGTGCTGAATTTATTTTATTTCATATATACCAGGTACGTCGTTTTCTTGTGCGCAGATATCAGCTTCCTTATTTTAAATGAGACACCCTGTATACTTAGACGGATTTAAATAGCGCTTTTTACGATGTTTTCAACGATATAAAACTTGATGGGATTGTGATTGAACGTTTCACATTTATTGATATTTAAGATCATCATTTCTTGGTACATTTTTAGACCGGTATATTTAAGGTAATTTAATATATTTGTGAAACTCTACCTGGGCCATAAAAAGACGAATTTAATTTTTATATACTACCTAGTACCCAATTCTCAAATGGAATATCCAAAGTTTTGGTAAAGAAATATTATTTACATAACAGTCGTTTGTGTTGTTCGTGGAGTGTGTTTGCGAACTAGACCTTAAAGAATACCCCACAATCCATTCTATTCTCAGTTTTCTTAAAAACTGAAGGCAAATACTAATTTATTGTGTTAACGTCAAGCAAATGTCGAGGACTATTTCCCTTATGTATGCAAAAGTAGAAGAAAATATTCAAAATGTCAGCGAGTATTTACCCGTTAGCCGGGTTAAATGTTCGTGACCATTTCACCGGTGGTCATATCAAAAAGGACAATGACATGACATTTTATGTGTTGAAAGTTTGATGCAACTTTTTGCCGTCAATTTAAAATCTATGAAAAATGGAACTTTTTGTTGTTTCGTAAAATAGCCCGTAAAATATTTTTCGGGCTTATGAAATATGTAGAATATTTTACATTTAGATTTGTTGTCTTGAGTATCATGCTAATTGGAGTTTTTATGTTTATACTCGGCCATGTTTTACAGGTTTTTCTTACATCCCCATTATCAACTGCACGGCCAAAAAGAGCAGGCTTACGCAGTTACGTTTACCGAGACTTTTCATAATATTTTTAATTCCTCGTTCAGCCATCTTGTGGCTTGCTATCGCGAGCTGCATTTAGAGACGCTAACCAAAAATAACTGTAATTAACTTATTAGATAACTGTATTTTGTGCTCTATAAAATTTACATAAAATATATCATTAAATGACAGCCCTGTTAATTCATTATAGAATAATCTATAATTGAAATTTTTAAAAGCCCTATAATAACAATTTTTGGTTAACACTTTTTGACATTAAACTCACAGTACTAACTCTGATATAATGCGAGCATCGATAAACTTTGAACTTTTGACATCAGTTATAAACATAGAATCTTGCAACGTCGCTGTGCTACTAGAAAAAGAAATAACTAGCGGAATTATCAAGCCTAAACAAATTAATATTTGTATTGCTCAAGCAGATAGTCCACAAGTGGCTTCTCAAGTTACAAAATATTATCTAGGTTATCCATACTCAAATTTACAATACTCTTTATACTTTTAAAACTGAATTTTGCGCAGAATGTGTTTTGGTTTAGTTTTTGACTGTGGCACGATGCAACTAAGTGTGGATGTGGCAGGGGCTGTAACTGGAGTCAAGTCAAAGCAATATATTTAAAAAAAGTGACGTTGATAACCCTGTATATTCTAATATTAGCTAGAAAATTAGCTTATTTTATTTAAAGTTAACCTGTTCACAGATATTTTTATTACTCCAAACTTTATCAGCAAAAATTGATTTTAATAAAAACCATTATTATTATTTTTATAACATAATAAATTATAATTACTAAAAATTTATATCAATAAGCAACGAAAAATATTTGCTTGTTCTATCCTATTTCGACAGACAACTTTATGAAAAACACATGTTCACAGAAATAGAATATATCTTTGGACATATATTAAGAAGCAAATCGGCGAAAAGTTCAAAATTTCGATATGCATAGATTAATGTTCCACTACTAAAAGTTCCATATTATTTCACGTCTCGCGATACATTCAAACAAAGCAGACGTTGCCGTTCAGTACTCGGGCACGTTCGGCTAAACAGGATCAATTCCCAATCAATAACCTCTGGTTACTAGCCGCAAGTGCATCTTCCAGTGTCTTACCTCCCACAGCAGCAGAATCCTCGGTAACGATCGTGGCAATCCCATTTGAAGGTGGTAGGGGTAGCCGAGGTACTTGAGTGATTTCCTAGGGGGTGAGGCACTAAATACTTCTTCTTCGTCGAACAATTGATTTTGCTTGGTTATTAGAGATTTGTATGTAAAACCTCTTCACCTATATGTCACTATTTCTTTCTTATTCGCTCAACTAGCTTCTTTTGTTTGAGATTTGAGACACGCACCTGTTTATTTTTCGATTTTTCCTAGTTAAAGCGTTGGTTATAAAAATCCCCTTATTTGTAAGTTTGTAAACGTTCTTACAAATCGTAATCTCATTATCGAACATTTATCATTATTGAATTGCCCTTTTTTTTAACGATGATTTCGAATATACCGGGTAATTCGTCTAGACACTGTGATAAAGGTAATATTTTTTAAATTGATTCTAAATATATTTCATGTAGCATGCCCTACCCTTAAATTCAACTCTATTGGAGATATTAAACATTAAAAATTAACAGTTTGAGATGTTGGGACGTAGTAAAATTGAAATGAATGGACTACAGGCAAAACAAATTGCACATTCCTTCTTTAACATTTATAATCTCTCTTAAAAGTTGGTATTGTAAGACAGACCATAGAATATATTAGTTCGTTTACCGGAAATTGAACTATAAAATATGCTATATAAAAAATGTTAAGAATTTAAGAGGGATCTCAAAATGAAGTATTTCGTTTAAAAATAATTATTACCGATGTTATAGTGCTTAAGCAAATCATTTGAAGCGGTTTCGGAATTATTTTACTGGTTTTCGAAGTGTATCAACACCACATGCAAATTACTCTCTTCAATTTTGTTTACTGGTATTTTTGCTTAAAGTATTAATTTTGCGGAATGGTTATATCGTTAAATATAGCAAACCAAACAAAACTTCCTGCAATCTAGAGAAAAACAAACTGAAATAAAACGAAAGGCTATAAAGAGGTTATTCCATTTTATCACGCAATACAAAGAAAAAATCAGGGCAAACCCCAAAACTAGGCAGTGCTAAACTAGACAACCATACAATTAACCTGTACCGAATTTTTATTTTAAATAACTCCTAAAGTCTAAATAACATATGCATTGATTTAAAGATCTTTGAGGGATTGACTTATACTGGAAAAATATTAATGTTTCATGACGTGGCTTCTATAGTAGAGCTTTGTCTTTTAAATTATTTATTATACTAACTTTATTATTATAATTATAAAATATTATAGTAAAAAACGACTTCTTATTAAGTAATACGACTTTAAAAGACAAAAAGAAAAACGTAAAAGGAGCTATCTGAAAAAACTATACTTAGATGTAGAAACTGTTTTTACTCGAGTCGTAAGAGGAAACCATTGTAATCGTAAAAAACAACATTTGAGATTTTTGCTGATCTTCGCGTTTTAAGGTCTCTAGATTGTTCAAATGTTTTTTCGTCGGTCTCTTGCTTTAGCGGTCGGTCTGTTCGCAGCAAAGCTCAAAAATTACACACCCGGTTGACTTTCTATATTGTTTAAAAATCGAGGCTTATATGAAAGTTTAACCTATATGGTAAAAATCTATCCTATCAGAACAAAGCGGTTACTTTCCTACTCAGCACTGTAAAATTGGGATAAACTAATAAAACTTTGTTGCTTCTAATCCATTATGTCGGTCTAATAAAAAAATAAAAAATGTTTAAAGTTCAGCTTCGAAAATCTAACTAATAATTGATGTTACATTTTGCACAAAATCAAGTGTCATATAAGATTTAACAGTGGTGTAGTCAGTTTCCGTTTTATAGGGAAAACATTACATCTTTTACTTTATTATAGGCGAAAAAAGAACAATGTTATTAAAATGAAAAAAATTATTCATATATATTTATTTGCATAAGCCCAGAAAGTTTAGTAAGGAAAAACACATATATAAAATATATTATCAAGAAAAATAAATAGGTAAGTTGGTTTTACATGAAACTCTTTTGTGGCGGATTCCGTCACACACAAATAACTTAGTCTCTGTATGCAAATATTTCTTCGGTTTATACGGTCGGTAAATTCATCTTTACCCACAACTTAAAACAAGAATAAACAGTCTATACAATTACGGAACTAACGCAAAAAAAAAATCGGAGAAATCTTCGTACATAATAATTTTCAGTTGTGCAGTTTTTGAAACAATATTTTATTATACAGGTTATATAATAAAGTATTGTAGGTATGTAGTAGATATGACGTCATGGGCGATTTTTTAAACAGAACCTCCATATTTTATTTCAGATCTGTAATTTCAATGAAAATATGCTTTTAAAAATATCAAACACTTTTTATCTTAAGTGGATAGTTTTGTAGTTTATTTAGTATATTTTATTTAAACATTTAAGAACATAAAAAAAACATTAATTATTTCGTTTGTTGTTGATTTCCTATGGTTTTTTCTAAAATATTCCTGCATTCTGTTGTTTTCTATCTTTTATATATTCAATATTTTAGGCCTTGTCTTAAAAACAACATTTTTCAAGTGACCGTACAAGAAAACGTTCAATGGTATGAGGTCGAGGGCTTTGGGGGCCATTTATTTCCACGTCTTCCAATCTACTTCTCGAAAAATATACTGCCTTCTTCTCCTGCATATGTGGCGATGCTCCGTCTTGTTCAAATTACAAGTTTTCATCGTTGTGTTGTAGATTTTCTTCCAGTCAGATCTTCTACCAAAACCCGTTTCTCGATTTTTTTTTTAATTTTACCATCAACGTTTCTAGTGATTGGTGTCTCCGGATGCTGAGCACCAAATAAAACGAAAACTTTTTGTTGAATTCGAACTCATTACCATATCCAGTTATCATAAGGCTTTCTATCCTTTGCGTGGGAAATAAACGCATTATAATAAAATAAAAGCAAGGTACTTATAAAAAGTCAAAGCTAATAATTATGAGGGCATAATGTCACTACCATATACCATAATTGCAAAACAGTCAACTAAGTGCAATTTAAAGTATTACGTGTATGTACAGTATAGTCAAATTTTCGTGATAACATTTTAAACGCTAATAATTTTATTATTTTTTGCGGTATCAAGATAAAAAAAAACATAAGTATTATTGAAAAGTTTTTTTAGACATGTTACATATGAAATACACTTATTTAAAAAAATTATACAATAAGACTGTAATCTTTTTTGTCAGGCAGAAGAATAAAATTTGAAAATAAAATGTACCGAAACTACCCACTCAAGGCCATACGTGCTTTATAGTTTTTGAAATATTCTTTTTCTGAGTACGTGAGTAAAATAACATATTGTTTCAAAAAAATCGCAACTAGAATTATTATATACGTGGCCGCGGATTTTGCCGTTTCTTTTTTTTGTTTTAACAAATATGAAATTGTTTCATATATTGTATGTACCATCCTGCTGTAAAAATTCTGTGACAAAGAGGTATCTTTTTAGCATCTAGACTTTTAGGAAAAAGTTCTTGGTTTCAGGTGCCGAAAAAAAACTGCCACAGCGGACTATTAACTTGTTTTGAAGTTATTAGTTTGATAAATTTTGTGACCGACAGACCTGTCAAAAAATAATTATATATATTTAAATGCCCGCGTTAACCACCGAGCAAAAAGCGATTATTTACACGCGATTGAGAGATGGTCATCAAATAAGAAGCATCGCAGATGAATTGGGAATTAGCAAAAACACCGTGCTGTTTTTCGAATAACGTTCAAGATATAGAGTTAATTAATTTTCTAAGAGATCATCCCCTTGAAACACCAATAAAAGCTAAAGAAGAGACACATTTTCCTGGTTAAAGCTCGTAGTAGAATTCGTAGTTCGGATATAAAAAGTTGCTGTGCTGCAAATAAAATATTTTTGACTGAAGCAAATAAGCGGAGAAGAGTAGAATTTGCTCATGAATACATAAATGAAAATAATATGTAGGAAAACGTAATATTTTCCGATGAAAAAACTTTTAAATCGTGTAACAATGGAAAAATCCGCATTACGGTACGAGATACGATGAAAAATGTACTCATAAGACAAATCAAAGTGGACGCTTTTCTATAAACGTTTTTGGTCTGGATTAGTGCAAGGGGCCCAGGAGTTTACCAAATACTACAGGGAAGACTCAATGCACAACTATATTGCAATATACTAAACCAAGTTATGATACCATCAGTCGGTGCAGTATATAGCCAAGATTTTATATTCCAACACAGTTCAACAGTATTTAGAAGAAAATCATATTCGTGTTCTGTCGTGGCCTTCGAAAAGCCCAGATATCAACCCGATAGAAAACGTTTGCATGGATCAAATAACGCAAGAGTATACAAGAAACCTAGTATTAAGCATGTCACAACGTTTGCGAGCATTAATCGATAATAACGGTGCAGCTACCAAATATTAAAAAGTCTTATTTTTATTTTTGTTATATTTTAAAATAATAAACGTTAATTTCATTTCTCCTCTTATTTTTAAAAAAGGTAGTATTATTATTTTGGTGCTTAACCTTTTCACTTCCATGACAACAACGATAACCTATCCTTAATAGATTTTATAGACTCTTTACGAGAATTTTGTTGTCCCAGAATTTTTTCGGCAGGATGTTCCGTAATTTATGGGACAAACTCGTTATTTGTGAAAGCAAAAAAAAAACCCATACGTATATAATAATTTCAGTTGCGCATTTTTTGGGACAGTATTTCTTTATGCAGGCTGTGTCATAATATCATCGACGATTTCTTTAAATGGAAACGGCAATATTTTATTTCAGATTTATAATCTTTAAAAGAGATAAAACACATTCGTATGTTACATGATGCCAAAAAAAATCTCAAATATACTTTTTAGTTTTTTTTTTTTATTTTGGTTCGTCATAAAATAATGAAATTATTCGCGGTTAAAATATTCTCAAGAAAAATTGGTCATTCTGTTATTACCCGTGATACCTGAAATCGCACTTCTGTAACTTTAGTATTTAGGAATAATATCCTTATTACTGTCATAATTTTATTATTAACTTTGACTTTTTGTATATACTTTATTATTATTTCATTATAATGCGTTTATCTTCCACACAAAGGAGAGATAATCCTATTAATATTGGATGTGGTAATAGAGTTCGAACTCAACCAGAAGTTTAAATTTTGTTCACTGCTAAGTATCCAGAGAGGCCACTCACTAGATCAACTGTCAAATCAGAAATCGAGAAACGGGTTCCGTAGAAGATCTTTTCAAGACAGGCCGCACAGCTTTGCAGGAGAATAAAAAAATAAATATATTGTTGGCTATGGAAGAAAACTCCACAACAGTGTGCGCACAGTTGCTTTAGATCATGAGGTACCTGCTATGATACAATTTATTAAATATAAAGAAATGCACCGAGGAGGTAATGAGGATTACATTTTTAATAATTACAGATGTAATTCTGCAGTTCACGATAAAGCCTTGTAGTTCCAACATGCCGGAGCATCGCCATATTATGGAGCAGAAATTCGACAGTATTTTTTCAAATTAGTAGATTGGGAGATGTGGATATTGAATGGCCGCCAAAGACCCCCGATCTCACACCATTGCATTATTTTCTTATGGGGTTACTTGAAAAATGTTGTTTATAAAACAAGAATTGACAATATTAAATGTTTAAAAATAGAATAACAACGGAAGGCAGGAATAGTTTAGAAGGAACTATAGGAAGAATTCAACGAGAGTTCATTTGTCGCTTTGGGTATTGTCAGGCAGAAGAATGAAAATCATTGCAACAATTAAATAAAAAATTTATTTGTTTTTTATGTTATTAAATATTAAATTAAAATGTTTTTATTAAGGTTTTTTCTAATCCCTCTGTAACTACGAAACTATCCACTTAAGACCATAAGTCTTATATGTTTTTGAAACTTTCTTGTCTTGGAAATTACAGAACTGATATAAAATATGGAGTTTCCATTTACCTAAATAAATTTTCCTTTACATGAGTCAACCTGCATAAATTTTTTTTCAAAAAAAAGCGCAGATGACATTTATTATGTTCGTGTCCGAGAATTTTATCGATTTTTTTTTGCATTAGCAAATAATTAATCAACATTTTCTTTAATTTATGTTCACACTGTATATACATATATTTATTTAGTAATAACTTTATACAAATTCTATAAATTATAATGTATTTCAATGTCTTAATTAGTTTATACTTATTATTATTATTAATATATTTTTTTTAATTCCGAATGGCATCCGCACTCCCTCTCTAAACAGAGGGGAACATTCACTCATTCCAGATATTTACATATCAAAAGGATTGAGCTTTGGTGGGACCCTTTCCGTGTTATTGGGCTCATTTTGGTGATTTGTTTTTTAAGTGACACATAAACAAATTACTCGGGATGTCGCGAGTAGCACTGCCTGTTGCATGGCCAGAAAAAGACGTTCATTAAGGTCAAGTTCCTTAATGATCTGGAGCAAGTTTTTTGGGATAACTCCTGTCGCTGACATAATGAAAGGCAGTGTTCGGACGCCCTTCATTCCCCACTGTCTCATGATCTGTTCCTCTAAGTCACGATATTTTTCAATCTTCTCTGCATACTTCTGACGTAAATTATGAGTATTCGGTATAGCGGCCTCTATCAAAGTTGTTATTTTGCCCTTTTATCTACAAGAAAAAGATCTGGTCTATTATAAATGCTAGTTTGGTCTGTCAAAATAGTACAGTCCCCATAGAATTTGTATAGATTATTTTCTAAAATTGGCTCAGGGTTGTACGTATAAAATGGCACTCTTTGTTCCTGCGAGAGCTGTAATTTCTCTCCTAGTTTCTGGTGCGAGTTTTGGATAATGCATCGTGTCTCAACTTGTATTCACACGCAGCGAACATTTTGACATACCCCTGTGACATGTTGTATGGTCTCTGACATCCAACATCCATACCTGCACTGTCATTTACCACTGTGGCATCTTTCGTTATATATTTTAAGTAAATTCTGATTGGAATTACCTGATCTTATATGGTAACTAGGAAACCCTCCGGTTCAGGACGTCGGGACGGATGGTCCCGACGTCAGTCAGTATTTCGACGCTATGTTGTCGACGTAATCATGAACTTATTTAAATGTATGCCATGCACTTGACTTTTATTTTTTTTTTATAATAATGAAGAATAAATTATAAGTTATAAAATTTGTATGAGACCTAATAAATAGTCGGAGTTATATAGTAACGGTGACAACTTTTAATTGTAACGTAAAGTTCAACGCTTACAAGATTAAAACTTCATCATTCACGACCTTGCTTGCTTGTTTACCCAAATAAAATCGAAATAAAAAATTTGCGATTTGTTATGAATACGCTGAATTTAAGATAAAATGGCAACGATGATATATAGTATAATAGAACAGTGGAAATGGTTAGAGATTTCAATTATTCTGTGGCGAAAATATAGAAACAGTGTAAAGTATACGCACAGTATTCGAAAAAATACACCAAAAGTGGTTGAAACAGTCGGTTATACTCGTATGTTCTATCAAATTCATAGTCAACAATAGCACGGGACAAGCTAAGGCAGACCTTGTAAGCCTTTCACGGATCTTGGCAATCAACGTTAGAACAATATTCTACTGAAGAGATTACATTCGTTGCTAGAAAAATTTTCCGGTCAAATAAATGTATTTAGTAAAAACATTTCAAGAAGTTTCGAAACATTCACCCGAAAGAGCTACAAAAATCGAACGGGTAATAAGCAGCTCCACTGTAAAACCTATCAAGTATACCCCGGAAGAAGCTCTTGCTTATCTAAAAATTAGGGCCTTGTCTTGTCTCCTCGCACTCTGCCGGGATGCTAGTCCCTGGGAAATGTATTCTAAACTTTTGTTTGAATAGCCTTCGAACCCTTTGTTTGATAAGTTTGAATAGTCACAATACGTAATTTTATCACTACATATAATAACAATTTTTATAAAATAATCATAACAGTACTGACTATAGAGTTTCTATCAAACATCTTGCTCAGTGGGTACTTCAACATGTTATTAAATAAATTGATATAATAACTTTTTGACATTTATTTTTGCTAAAAGTTTGAGCTCTTCAGGGGCTATCTGTTGTAATATTTTTATTTTATAGAATAAATATTTCAATATTTAAAAAACGGCGTTTATAAATTGACCCCCACTTTTCTTCCGGTGTATAGGTAATCTTGACCAAAATAGGCTAATGACAAAGATTAGGTATGTACTGATACCACAGGAATAATTTATCTATTTTTGTATCGATACCTTCAATTGCCTGACAAATATAATAACGCAATAAATAGCCTTGGAAGGGCTTAAACGATTATTATTTTGTTTTTGTTACATGTTATTAGATTTTTATGTTATCGAAAGATGCGAAAAGAATAAATAGTCAGTTGAATATAGATTTTCGTTCTGAAAGGTTCTTCGATTAAATTATGATTGTCCCCTCCCCCAGGTTGCTTGAACAGTAAAGCAAAAATTATATATTAATTTTTAAATCGTTATATAAGGTATACAATATTTCATTCATTTTGATGCAAAAAATATATTCTTATGATAAGTGTAAAAAAATAAAATCAATTAATAAAATGACAAAAGGGGGTCACAATGGACTAAAAATATTATTTATATTACGGTGTGTCGCCATTGAAAGATAGGCTTTTGATTTGTATATTTTTTAATCAGGTTCTTTAAAGCACACAAAAGTCAAATTCGATATGTTTATTTTCACCTATTGTGGCTAGCTGGAGATTTTTGGGTTTTATTTTAGTGAGTTAACATTATTTATATAAAAGTTAATTAAAATTATTAGATTGCTGAAATCATATAAGTTTAAAAACCATTAACCAGTATATTACATCGTGTAAATATCTTGACCCTGGGCATGTAAGTACATTGTATCAAATTATTATTATAATAAATAATACACTTTAACTCATACAATGTTAATCTGTATTAAATTTTGCGGAAATATTTTAAATTAAATATACACTTATAATAGAAATATAAAACTGAATCTGAACTTTGTCTTATATTGCGAACTCGTTATAAGAAAAATGCGTTCGTTTACAACATTATTGGAAAACAAAGAAGTATCTAGTTTATTGTTTATATTTTTGATTTATTGCAATGTCTGTCGAAAATTATCGTAAGCTGCTCATTTTTTTTGTAAAATAAAATAGTCGTAAACCAAATTTTTCATGTAACTTATGCATTAAGGTTTTTTTTTCATTCTGTGATTGCGGTTCAAAATTTAAAAATTTCTTAGGGCACTTGGTTACATAAATTATTATTATCTAGTTATTACAATTTTTTTTTGAAATTGGCCTTATAAACAAAGTGTTTTAGCCACGGAATTCTATTTATACCTTTTTAAAAGGACCGTAAGTAATTAGATCAATTTAATTTAATTTAAGACCACTTAAATAAAAGAAGGAAGTAAAAAATAAATTTAAAATAAGTAAAACCTGAACATGTAAAACGAAGGGATACACACTTCACGCCCAGCGATCCGTCTGGACGACTTTTGTATTAGACAAACAAAGAGGACCACTAAAAAAGGATAACATATAAGTGAAGGATTTAGGATTATCACATTAATATCTAAACTATTTATGAATAAAAAGTAAGAAAAATTAAATATTAATATTTATATTTCTTAAAAAAGGTGTAATTGTATTAGTATGCTAGCATTATTGGAAGCTAATACGTCGGGAAGCCAAATTGGAAGGGAAAATTTATTTTTCAAGAGTAAATTCATAAGTATATTGGAGTAATGCTGATATAGTCTACCATTAAAAAATATGTGATTCAAATCACCGTATTCTCCACATGTGCAGAAGGAGTCACCTTTTATACCGATTTTATATAGGTTACTAGGAAATCTTCCGTGATTAAGTTTTATGCGGATTATTGAAGACACGACTTTTCTAGGGATTTATTTATTATAATACCAGTGTCTTGTTGGGATATTCTGATGTACTTTGTAGTAAAAAGCATTTGATTCCTGTCAAAATTTTTCCATTGTTGATCCCATTTTTTGTAAATGTTCTTTGAAATTAAGTGGAATAAATCGGTAATGATAATATGATTATCAAAATGTGTACTTTTTAAGTGGGTAGTTTTTGCTAGACAATCTGCCTTTTCGTTACCATCACATATTCCAGAATGCGCTTTACTCCATAAAAACCTAATTTCAAAATTTTTCATCTTTGCTTCTCGAATAAGATCTAGAATTTCTACAATAAACGTATTAGGGTACATGCAGGATGTACAATAAAATGTTGAAAGGTTTTTTAAAACTGATTGATAGTTGTTAGATAAAGCCCATTTGATGGCATGGTAAATAGCTGCAGCTTCTGCTGAAAATATACTTAAGTTGGGATTCAATGACAGTGTAAATTGATAATTCGCTCAACATAGCAAATTGTTGGTTTTTGAACCGTCAGTGTAAATGATTGTGGATTTATTAAAATTGCTAGTGTAATCAAATAATATGCTTTTAAATGTTTATTGTGTACCAATCATATCCAATGGATATGTTGGTATATGTATTTCTGGGATGGTAAAAATCGTTTTAAGTAAATATTATACAGGCATTTGTAGTTGGTTATTTGGTAATTTAGAAGATCGAGATTTTTGCATTCTTCGAAGCCAACTGCTGTGGGCGGCAAATTTTTCTTTGCCCAAGATGTATTAGTTAGGTGTAAAATAAAAATGTTGTAGATTTTGTTTAATAAAACTGAATCTTTCAAGTTAAGTTTAAGAATAAATTTACAGGCTAGATTCTAGATATTCTCTTCTATAAGAAAGAGGCGTCTCAAGTGACTCAGTCAAGACGGCAGTATTTGGAGAAGATCTCATAACTCCCAAACATATACGCATAATATAACAGTAATATAACACTACACCTGAAAATTGAAAATTGGTCTACAAGATTTATCATTAATAGATGTATTTATTTTTTCGATTTGTTAACTTTTGATCCGGATTTTTCTTCTACTAGAGCTAGTTAGTTCCTATTTTGGCAGTATATTTAACAGATACATTTTAAGGAAAATCATCCGGTCTAATGGTTTTTTTCTTTCTTTTAGCGTGTGAAAATTCAATCGAGTCAACTAGTAATGAAAATTATTAACATGTTCATTTTTTTTTATAGAAAAATTAGTGATGTTTATTAGCCAAGCCTTAACATGTAGAGGAAAAGCAATTTCCGAAATAATTCTTGGTTATTTTCAATTTTGAGGCAGAGTGTAATAAGAAAAAAAATATTATGGATTAAAAAAAAATCTATTGACAGTTTGCTTTTAAAAAGCATTTAATTTTATTCTGATTCTTACTTCCAACGGCAATATTATACAAGTTTTAAAACAAGTACCTCCTGTTTACTCGATAATAAAAATATCAATGTACAAGTTTCCTGTTATATTGAAAGTGGTCTGCAAGCTTTATTTTAGTAGATAGAACTATAAAATACTCTACTAAAATCGGTAATTATCCTAAACTACCTTCGTTATGAATATTTCCTTTTATTAGGAATATTGACCCAATTTAGTTCCGTATAGCATTTAGTAAGACATATACATAAAATACTGTCTTTTCAAAAAAAATTTTAACGCCATCGCGCCATTTTGTTCTGTCATATGGAATCGCACCAATATATACTTCGTATGCCATACTTGATGTTTGTGCATAATTTAAAAGAAGTTGAATAAGTAGTTTATACACTGATTTATTGACCGCCAGTTTAAATTCGTTTATCCTTTAAGCGCATTTAATTTTTTTGCAAAGAAGTTTTTTTACGTTGATTTTTTAAACATCTTATTTGTTCCCCCAACTTGAATTCGTACTAAAATGTTCCCAGTTTATTTATATGTAACGTCGCCCTTTTGTTCGGCCATATTGAATTTTTCTCAAAATGTTGCGAGGTTATCCCCTTATGACCCTTAATTTTTGACCAACATTTCAAGTCAATTATTTAACTAATTTCTTAGCTATGCCGCGAGCTGTCAGACAGGCAGACAAACCGACGGAATTGAGAAAACATGTTTTTTGACGTCTAGTGAGGATAAAACGTGAAGATATGTAAAACCTGGGAGGTCGATTTCTTCACGATAACAAATATTTCATTTAACCACCATTTTGTTCCGCCACTTTGAACAAAATTTTTTACTCGGCGGAGACATCCCTCCCAAAACCAAATTACACTTAATGGGCTTTGTTTCCCAATTACAAAATCATTCAAGTATCTAGGTATTATACTGGACACTAAGCTTCTCTGGGCTGACCAAATCACCCACATTATCAGCAGAACCGAAAAGGGCATTAACCTTCTTTGTCAAGTTTGTGGCTTTTCCTGGGGAGCCTGTCAACAAACAGCATTTTTTTTATAGAACATATATAAGATCTATAATTGACTATGGCTGCCTTTTTTATGGTTCCGCCAGTAATACGCACCTGAAAAAAATCGACAGGTTACAATTTAAGGCACTGCGTATATGTTTGGGAGTTATGAGATCTTCTCCAAATACTGCCTTTTGGCTGAGTCACTTAAGACGCCTCTTTCTTCTAGATGAGAATATCTAGCCTGTAAATTTATCCTTTAACTTAACTTGAAAGATTCCTTTTTATTAAACAAAATCTACAACATTTTTATTTTACACCTAACTAATACAAATTGGGCAAAGAAAAATTCTCCTTCCACAGCATTTGGCTTCGAAGAATGCAAAAATCTCGATCTTCTAAATTACTAAATAACCAATTGCAAATGCCTGTATAATATTCACTTTAAAACGATATTTACCATCCCAGAAGTACATATACCAACATATCCATTGGATATGATTGGTACACAACAAACATTTAAAAGCATATTATTTGATTACAATAACAATTTTAATAAACCCACAATCATTTACACTGATGGTTCAAAAACCAGCAATTTGCTATGTGTTAAAACAAATAAAATGAATAATAATATTGTTAAACATCTGAAATTTTTTCAAGTGGTTGTAGATTTTTTTTTGTAAAAATTGGTACTATCAAGCTTATTATTTAAATTAAAATACATTAAAAGGCACAATCAAAATGTAAATTTAAAATCAATAAAAAATATAAAAAGACATTTCATTGTCTAGAAAAGTTCTGTTTTAGAAAAAATCCAAAATTTGGTAAAATTTTGCTATGTAGTATTTTAGTAAACTAAATCTGATGAATTTTATTGATCCTTTGACAGAAATGGAAAGACGTATTTATTTATATCTATGAGGTGAGAATTTCTTTCACTTAAAGTCGAGACGAGATCCGACCCCTTTATTCTCGTTTCGTTTGTTCTCGAGTGTCGAGACGAGACGAGATAAGGTGGAGACGAGACGAGATGAGAGTACAAAATTTGTCTCGTGTCGAGGCATCGCGGCAAAAGAAATAAAATATTAAATTAGCTTTCTCTGTATTTTCCCCTTAATGCAACTTCTTTTATTATTGAAAGTAAAACGCAATAGGAATTACATCGTCTCTAATAATATGTTAGTTAACATATTACGTTATCTCTTACATTTTGTTAAAAAAGACTAAAGATCCCTTTACGGCGAAAAGTACACTTTACCAAAATCCTTGCAAAGAATAATAAAGAGGTCCAGAAGTACGGAAAATAAGAAGGATGAAAGAGCGAAAACAATTTCTCCATTCTCTTCTTCAATTCCTGTCCCTAACCAGGTTCTCATAATTTTCTGAAATGTATATCCTTGAATGAATGAAACTGAAAAAAGCGAGAGGCATTTTGTTCGGGCCAATATATTAAAGCATTTTTTCATCTCTAAGGAAACATGAATATTCCTTCTCTATATTCAGGCGAGACAGTAACAAATGGGTAAAACCGAAAACACAAATTTCCAGCATTTACCTTGACAAGCGACAACTCCGAAAGTTCTACATGCAAAATAAGCATACATTATATAAAATATACTACCACGGAAAAATGAAAAATAAATATCCTGGGAAACGAGTCACTTGAGAAGTAAGTTAAATAAATCAAAACATAATTTATTAAATTCTGTGGAAATCCACGTTTAGCACATATTATTGAATAAGACATACTTCATCCTGGAAAAAGTATATATTTGAAACTGATAAACCTGAGTAAAATAAATCCATTTTTTAAAATCGTAAGCGGCATTTGAATTTATAAATATAATTTTTAAATCAAAAGCGACATTTCAATTTTCTTTTCCACTAGCGCTATTCCCGAAGTATAAACTGCTCGTCAAGAAGGACGGCAAAATGTTTTTTTGACAACATATTTAAATATCCGTCGTTCCGATATTTTTTAGCTGATTTGAATAAGCTCTTAGGATTCTAAAAGCTTGTTTCATGGAGAATCAGCGGCGGGTATTGCTTTTCTCACATTATTTCTTTAGCGTTGTACAGGTAAAGGAGGTAATGTAAATTACCTCCTTTACCTGTACAACGCTATTAAATTTTAAAAATTAAATTTCAATTTAAATTTCCATGTTTTTCTCAAAGAAATGTTTCCCTCGATATTATATATGTATATATATATATATATATATATATATATATATATATATGCATATGTATATATATATATATATATATATATATATATATATATATATATAATATCAAGTACTTTCTTGGAATTAGGTTCGTGGAATGAATTAATTCAAAATATTTATTTCTGTACATCTAAAAATTAAATACAGAAAGTCTGTATACGCAAGGCAAAAAAATAAAAACAATTAGGTATAACGGCTCGCATTAAAATTATTAAAAACAATTAGTTAAAATAGTACAGTACATACCTTGAGAAAGATGTTATTTTGCCTTGCTTTGCAGTGCGGAGGTAAGCGATGCACTGGATAAAGAATTCTATTGTGTTTTTTATACATATTGTTTTATTTTTTTGATTATATTTACATTGTGGACACTATTGGTGGATACGGGTTGTTTTAAAAGTACTTGTGTGAGTCTGATAGTATACAGTATGTATTTGTATATAATTGTATAAAATTTTTAATTTAAAATATGCATTTGTAACGACTTTTTAATATAATCATCAAAATCTAAATTTTGATCAAAAATAACACCAAACTTTCTAATTGAAGTAACTAAAGAAATAGTATAACTCTTACGAGTAATTTTAAAATTAGAATTGGTTTTTATTTCAGTAAGTAAATTTTTAAATAATATTAATTTGGATTTATTTACATTAATTGTTAATTCATGGTTTTTAATGTTTTTACATATATTAATGAGGTATTCATTTAATAAATTAACAAAATGTGTTATAATTTTCCAAATTAATTTTATGATAAATTTTAGTGTCATTTACAAATACTAAAAGGTTGCCATCTTTAATTGATAAATAAAAATCAAATATGTAAATAATAAAAAGCAGTAGACCAAGTACAGACCTTTGAGGTACTCCATTATATATCCATAGCATATTGAACGTGTTAAATTTATATTCGTTTCGAAATTCTAGTAAACTGATTGCGGTTAGAAATGTAACTAATAAACCATTGACATGTTTTATCACTTTTAAGTTTGGCTTAAAGCAACTCATGATTTACAGTAATAAAAGCTTTAGAAGTAATATTACATAAGTAGCAAATCCAGTATCCTAATTTTCTAAGCTATAATTTTTTAATTTAGTAAATAACGTTGTGTTGCTAATTCATTTTCAAAAATCGGATTGATTATCTGGTAAAATATTATAGGCATTAATATAATCTATAAATTGGTTAAATATAACTCTTTCAAGAATTTTAGATATTATTGAAAGTAACGCAATAGGACGAAAATCGCATACTTCACGTGCATTATTTATTTTTGGTATAGGATTAATGGTGCTAATTTTCCAGATATTAGCAAAATAATTATTTAACATATTGATAATATGAGTAAGAGCATCTAAGCAATCACTTAAACAAAAAGATAATATGTTTAATGTAATTAAATAATTAAGTAATTTTAATATTAGATATAATTTTTAAAATGTTAATAATTTGATACCGTACTTAAAGTAAACGGTTTCTTATTTATAATTTGAGTTAATTTTTATATTGAGTAAAATATAATTAAGTCTCTTTAAAACAATAAAATACCTGAAGAATTTAAAAAATAATTATTTAAATTTTGAGGTGAAGGAAATTTACTTTTTTTCCAAAATTGCTGGGATTACTTGAATTTAGATTTTTAAAAATGTTTGTTTCTTCTTTTTTATAGCTTTAAACAAAAAATTTCTTAAATTTACATAATACTCCCATGACGATTGAGTTTTTTGTTTATAATATTTCTGGAATGCTTTCTTTTCCAATTTTGACGAATTTTGAATTGTCGAAAAGGTCAGAAATCTAGGATTAGTTTTTGATTCTCGGCTTCGTTTTAAAAATCACATGCCTTCTACACTTAATAAAATTATCAAAATATTAAGGAAGAATTATGTTACTAACTGATCCTATCACACTGTAATCACTGAGATATGTATACGGACCGTGTCTAGATAGTAATAACTTACAGATACTGCAGATTGCAAGATTCAGAACTATCGTAACCGACTAATTTTTGTTATCAGGAGAAAACCCAGTTAATCACACACTTAAGTCACTTTCATGGCTTAATATAAGTAATATCAGGAAACTAAATGTAACTTGTATATATCACAAAATTTTAAAAAATATTATATTTATTTTATAAAATACACTTTCAATCAGATTTTCACTATTTAAATCTGTAAAGATATACGTTAACTATCGGTAGATATAAGTATCCATTTTTTAAACGCTGCTTTTTTAAGATATAATATATGCATTAATGCTTTACCCATGGGCGGAGTTAGGGAGGGCTTATGGGAGTTAAGCCCCCTCAAATACCGAATTAGCCCCCCCCAAAAATATTCAAATTTGATACATACACTAAAAAACGAATAAAATATATATACGTCTTTTCATATTAAGGTCGGGCTGGCTTTAGGCCCTCAGATCTGATATCATAACTCCGTCCATGGCTTTAGCTCTTGAGTTATCACAAAACTATACTCTCAGTACAAATCTTTAAACATAATTTAACGTAATATTTACCTTCTAGCTACTGAACGAAAAATTAAAAGTGCATACTAGTAGGGTTTTCAACAACCTACTTATGTTACACTATCTTTCTGATCTTCTTTTTTCTATATTTCTTTTGCTGCTTTCTGTCCTGCCATGCACTGCTTCTGAATGACGCCACTGAGAATATTTTCAGTAGAATAAAATATTTACGTTGCTTCTATCTAATTTCTTTTACTAAGAATTGCAGCCGTATTGTAACAACAAAAGCTGCCTTCTACGCAAAAGTCTGAAAAGCTGGCCTTTATTCAGTAATATTTTAATTTTTGTAAATAATGCTCATTCATTAACTATTTTTAATATGTTACTCTTGTTAAATCTTACTATAAAAATACTAAGACTATGTCAATGTGACCATGGAGTAAAAATGAGGCAAATTGCCTATTAATTAAATATACTTTTGTAAATTATTAATACTACAAAATAAGCAAACTTTGTATTTGGCGTGCATCTTGTGTCTTAGACATCCACTTTGTAAAGTTTTCTTCGGGCATATCTAAACACGAGGATTAAACATCAAGTAAATTATTGTGGAATAACAAACTTCACTTGTAGTAAACAGCCTAGAAAAGCTCGAACGCGAAAAGACAGGCAATTTCTTCACGAAAGCAACACCCAGGAGCATCTTAACGCCCCTTTTCTGTTAAGTACGTCGTCAGTTTAGCCTGTTATTAACTAAATATTGTATTATTCTGACTGAAAGCAAGATGTTAGTTTTAAGACTTATTTAAAAGTTTTTATAGAGTATGGCTTTTATATAAATTCATAAAAATGCATCTATTTTTTCTCAGTTTTCAAGTAAACGTTTTGTTGAATTTTAAATAAGATAAATTAGGTCATTTTACTAAAAATCAATATTTTGTACATTCGTTTTACATATGCAATAAATAAGAAATAACATCAACAACTGAATATATAACTTTTATGTAGTTATGTAAAAAGTATAATGCTTTTTATAAGAGAAAGTTCATCAAAACTGAGGTACTGAGTTAGAAATAGTGTAGAGGATCCTGAACCTAAATTCACCAAGAAACTGCTTTAAACAACTATGGGCTAGTTAAGGTTAATTACAGACGGTCTTATCATACTGACAGCAGTGACAGTTGAATAATATAATTTTGAATGTAAGGTTCTCAGTTTTAATTGGATTGCTGGAAAATTTTATAAAGTTGGTTAAGAAACTTTTTTTTTATTTCGGTCTACTATTTTATACATATATATATATATATATATATATATATATATATATATATATATATATATACACAGATGATCTTTCTCTCTTTAAATATTCTATTTTCATGAGACAAATTCTTCAGTATTATATAGAAAAATGTGAACAGTGCAACCATTTAATGTCTCATTTTTATTTTTTTAACTAGTCAAAGGGGACCAAATATTTGAAATTTAGCAGATTTTGATAACAGCCTAAACACTTCTTTCATATGTATGATTAGCAATTAAAATTTTCAAGATGGCGACGAATTGCCATCTAAATCACAAAAGTAAACGGAAGGAAGATCGGGTAGTACATTTTTTGAAAGATATATTCAACTCAAAATATTAACTCAATAATGTTAGTTATTTGAAAATGTGAAAATGTCAAAAAATCTACATATTTGGCCAGAAAAATTGTCTGAGAACGTAGGAAACTCAAATATCTTATTTTTAATATAATCCCGCATTGAAATAGTCAGATAAGCGTGGGTGATTAGTTACATGGTATTCTAACGTGTTGTGGTGAAATAAAATTCATATTCTCTCCTTAATAAAACACCATGTTACTAGGTAAGTACTATACTTAGCCTACACATTCGCAAAAACACGTTAATTAAAGATCAAGTGAGGGGCAATTCATTTTTAGGAATGAAGTAGGTCTGAAAACTTCTTTCAAAAGACGCGCTATTCGACCCTTCATACCTTTTTTTTCAAAATGGCGCCATTGGTATCTTGAAACTGTCAATATCCAAACATGCACGACAAAGTATGTTAGTATGTTATTAAAATGTGCTAAATTTCAGATTTGACATTGACTAGTTCTAACAAAAGAGAGGGAAGACCAAAATTAGAATAAACTCATATCTGAATACTACTGATTATATTGCATTATTTGTGTATTCTTATTAGTAACCAAATTATTGTTGTTTTTTTTGACTTTCGGAGTAAGTTTTCTGTCTACCATTCGAAGGGCTTTTCTGCCAAAGTCAGCAAGTTCAAGTATAAATCAAAATGCTTTTGCATCGAAAACAGAAATAAATCCTTAACAGTTTTTGATCATACCTACTACTAGTCTTTTAGAAACAATTAAACATGATATTTTGCATCAAACTATAAGTTTTAAGTTTTTAAATTAATTTTGTAATGTTTAGAAATATATTTGACTTAAAGAATACATATAGTGTTATTTGTTTAAGCAAAAGTTTATAAATCTCTGTACCAAATTGTGCAAGTCCGTTATTTGATCAAAATGCACAAGCCCAAATAATCATTGCAATTTAAGAAAAAAACATTGTATTTTTTCATTTATTTTTCTAACAATGTGCTATTGTTGTGTGTGTTTTATTAACAACATTCTCAATAACTTCTGATCTTTAAATATGTTCTTAAGTCTATATACAAATTATCCACTTTTCTCAAAAGTGAGATCAATAGACTTTTTGAGTTTTGCAGAAAAACTTCATTTGTAAGCTTGTTCAAATAAAATTTCAAAAATATTGTAAAACCTAATTACAAAAAGAAGCCACCAGCTACTGGGGTAATTTGCCCGGAAATTCAAAAAAGGCATCATACTTTGTTTTAATCAGAACATAATACCTACCTTGGAAATAGATAAAAACAAGCATATAAATACCCTTGAAAATTGAACTTTGCTAATTAGCTTGGCACACGCTCGTAATATTTGTAAAAAAGGATAAATAGGTTGTAATATCAATTAACTTTCTACGCTCGTAAAGAAAATGCAATGTAGCTACGAAAATTTTAAATAACTTTTTTTAGCAATAGGGAAGTATTAGAAAAAGTATAGGTGCTTGGCATCTGTCACTTCCGTCTGGTATTATACAACCGTCTCCCTGGAGCGCACAGTACATGCTATTTTTAAAACTGCTATTTGAAAATGACATTCCCAAAGGGTAAAAAATAATAATATTTCAACTAGCACCAGAGAAATAAAAAAACTAAATGAACATTGTTAATTTTTAAAGCATTGTATGGGAAACAAATTAAAACAGTTTCCACCACCAACGACAATTTTTACGCAAAATTCTCAAGTGCCACATCCGCATTCTTAAACCAAGGGTTACACAGCTTTGTATTCTGCTTATAAATAATTATTTTCGGAGTCATTCTCATTTAACCTATTTGTAATTTCTTTTTATTGTCTAGAAAAATCGGCAATCCAAATCACCTAAGGTGTCAGCTTTAATTTTTCTTGTGAGTGAATAATATCGAAGATATAGGATCCTTACGTTTTTCTTTGTTATGCACTTTGAACATGTGGTCACTACCTCTTTGAGATACAAATCAAAATAAATGTACTCATTTAATAGCGGAACACTCCCTGTGATTTTAGCAGTTTGTAATATTCTAAATCATTACCCATCTAAATATTTAAGCTTTTTTGGATAAATGTTAAATAAATAAATGTAAACTTTTTAATATATTATAATAAATTTGATAAATGTATATAAAACACTTCTCTCCTATAAAAACTTACCGCACTTTCCTTTAGAAAACAATACATTTCGTTTATTTGAAATCATATGTTCTTGCGATATTAGTTATAAAAAAGGTAAGTTAAGGTGGTTAAACACCCTAAAATTTTTAGTTAATAGTAGGATCGATTGAAATTTTGTGTTACTTGAATAGATGAAGTAAATGTTAATTTCTCTATATTTTTCCAATCTTTTTACTCCCTACTATTTATGTTTCTATTGAAGGAAAGGATATACCGAAATACTAATTGATGTCCCAGCAAGCTTACTCTTACAGTTGTTTAACAAAAAGTTGTGAAATGTTAATGTTAATTTCCATGATCGAGGGTTAAATCGGAACTTGCAGAGGGGATAAATAGGAACGTCATTTCGATTTACCCCAGGTTCTTAAGACGTGGAGTGGTTCCTTGCGCGCTAACGTAATAATAAATGTAGGTACCTACCAATATACGTTAACGTAATCTTTTCATTTCAGTTATTGCCATACGTAAAAAACAAAATAGAACCACCGTACAACCCCGAGGATGTGTCGGTAGCAGCCCGACTTTTGAAAGCAAAAAAAATATCATATCGGACAGCCAACGATCGGTTTAAAGTTCCGTTGGCAGTGTAACACCGGCAAGTAAAAGATGGAACATTAGGAGCTGGGCGGAATCCTGTTCTTGGGAAGAATAAGGAACTAGAACTAGGAAGAAATTCGAAAACTTGATAAGGAATATATGCAAAGCAAAAAAAAGATCGTATTTTACGCAGTGGCGATGGAGGGATACGGAGTGAAGACTGATATGTATCGTTTATGACAAGACATAGATTGTCGCTCAAAAAGCCGAAATAGTTGAAGAAAAAATAGGTCGGATGTAGCTTCTGATCCGTTTATCGTATACGATTTTTGCGAAAAACTACAAAGGGAAATATCAGAAACTGATTTAAAGGATTATCCCTTTTTGTTTAGAAAGAGGTTTAGGCTTAGATCTTAGGAATGTGAAAGCAGTTGCAGGAACGGGTACTAGATGTTTTCAAAGAATTATTAAGGGATCTGGGAAAGATCAAATCAATTAGCTTGTGTCTGTGCAGACGATTTAAAACTTCTCCCGTTTATTATAGTTAAGGTTCTTACAACTGTGTAAGCAAGATGAGTGAGTGAAGACGAAAATCCGAATACTCTCTAGTTAGCGAGAATGCATGGATAAAAACAGAACAGTTTTTTCAGTAGTTTGCGTTAGGATTTATTCCTTATGTGACTAATGCGAGGAAGCAAAAGAGCCTAGAAGATAAAAATCTAGTCTATTGTTTAATGAACAGAAACGTTAATTTTGACCTTATCCAAAGTGCAACAAATAGTAATATCTTACTTATAAAACTGCATTTGTCACCCCTTGTAGCCACTTGTTAAAACCGGTTTCATGAGTCTTAAACTTCATTGATTCAAAGATAATTGCACAATTATGGTCTAATCATTTGACTAGTTCAATTATTAGATCTGACTTTATAGCAATTGGATGTTTTCCAGCAGATTCGTTAAGATATGACAAACCTAAATGGAAAGCAATAAAAAAATAAATCAGTCGATGACCGTGCTTCATATGGAACTGAAACTGCGACACACATAATAACTACAACAACTAACACACAACAAAACTAACGCGAAAGTTGTACAAAATCTTACTGCGAATCAAGAAGAAAGCATCAGTGAAAACTTAGAAGAACCTCGGCAGAAAGAAAGGAAATTACTTTGAAAATTTAGAAAATGTCCTATCGACATCAACAGTAACAAAGGCGTCAACATTAAAAATAGATGACGAGAAGTTAGCATTGGTAGATCTATTTGTCAACAAATTTCAGGACATAACTTCCAAGTCACTCTCTCCTAACACCCAAAGATGTTTTAACTTAAAATCTCAAAAGTATCGAGAGGCCTTAACAGTGCATAATGTTCTCAACAGGGAAAAAGAAACCAGGGTGAAACAAAAGTCCAAAATTGCAAAGAAAGAGACGGCTAAAAAGAAAT
The DNA here is from genome assembly GCA_030620095.1 of Kuschelorhynchus macadamiae. NCBI lineage: Eukaryota > Metazoa > Arthropoda > Insecta > Coleoptera > Curculionidae > Kuschelorhynchus > Kuschelorhynchus macadamiae. The sequence goes on along the minus strand of JAUTXW010002390.1, from coordinate 356,755 downwards.
TTGTTAAAACTCCTAAATATAGTGGAACAAATATATGTATTCCTGAATCGTCATTTTCAGATTCAGATGATGATCCAAGTGTCCGACCTCCTTTAAAAAATGCTCGAAAATAGCTGATTTCTCTTGCTAAATATGCAACTAGAAATACTGGTACACTATCTGGTGACCGAGAAAATTCCGCAAATATTAACGGAAACTAGTTGCAATTCACCAGAGAAATCAGACCAGGGATAGGAAATCAAAGTTATGTCCATATTCCAGTCATTGCTATTGGACCGTATTATCCCAATTTAAAAAAAAATATGTTAGCAAAATCCTGGATTGTGACGAGCAAAAGAACACTGTCAGAATTAGGTTCCTAGAACGACTAGGAAACGAGCTCCGTTGGCCTCACCGTGAAGAATTTGAAGAGGTATCTCCCCAGAATATCTTGTATGGTTCTATTTTACTGAGTGAAAATAGCCGTTTTGAGGCCATACCAAATATGCAGACTATAGAGGATCATCATGGAAACAATTCAAGGAATTTCAAAAAAATAATTAAGTTTAGAGGAAAGTTTGTATTTTTGAAATAAAATTATTCATAAGAATTGTTTGCGTTTTATCTGTGGGTCTCTAAATTGAGTATCACATATTTTTTTATTTTTTAGAATATACTATAGTTTTGAATTTTATATTTAATGTACCTCATTACATGGTAAATATTAACGCAGGTCGTTTAACAATTTGATGCATACGTTTGTATTTACCGCTATCTGGGGTAAACCGTAACACATTTCATTAGTTAAAAAAAAATGTAATTTTAAAATAATAAACCTTTAAATAAACTCTGTTATAAATATAGGTCGATTATAGAATATTTCAAGCAACAGTAAATGTATCTAATTAAGTTTCCCGAAAATATTGCGAAATAAAATGAACATAGGAAAATTCTTTCCGAATAACTCCAACCTATCCTACGTATTTATTATTATTAGTTCTTTAGTTATAATAAATAGAATTATACTATTACCAATATTAACTATGTTTTATCAAAATAGCCTTTTTTAACCGGAAGTTGATGTCTGTTTATAATTATTTAAAAACTAGGATGGAAAAGTGCAAACCGTTTTGTTATAAATTAAACCGTTTAGATTTTACGGCTGATCAGAATACCCAAAATGTCAAATTTCAAGTGTCCATGTCACAAAAACAATACATTTGATTATAGAACATATTTTAATTGCATGAAACGTATTTAAAATTTATTGTAGAATTTAAAAATGTCAAAATATATAGAATGTTCCATTTGAAATAATAAAGTGGATACTGACCTAAAGAAAACAACTTGTTTACGGCAATAAATTTTATATTTAGCTTTTTTTTCCTTAACTTTTATAGGTTTCTAGATAAGGAAGTGGGTTATCATACGTAAGCTACTCTGTACATATTACTAAATAACTACGTGCTGAACTAAATTGAATCATGCTTCAATTTCAATTTTTTCAAAACATTTAATTAGGGCATCATTTTGTTCAGCCATATTGGATTCGTACGAAAATTTTACCATATTATTTATAATAAAATTGATATTTGTCAAAAATTTGAAATTAATCGAATAGGTAGTTTTTCATACTCACATTTTATTAGGCCGCTATTTAATTCCACCATATTGGATTTTTAGCAAACTTTTACGGTTTCATTCCCACAGGACCCTTGATTTTTGATCAAAATTACACAAAGTTAATTGTGTATACCTACGTAGCTTTTAGATATGCCACGAACAGGGTTGGCAAAAACCTAAGAATCGGAAAAATAAAATGTAGGTTTTAAGGTTTTTTTGGTTTTTATGGTTTTTTAAAGTTTTTAGCTTTTTTGTGATGACATTTCAAACTGCAGAATAGCAAATAGCAAACATTCGACATTTATCACAATAATAGTACTACGTATTCTGAACAATGAACATATGAAAATAAATACAAAAACAAAATGGAACATTCAAAATATTTTGGTTTATTATCTTAAGCATAAGCAAAACCTGAAAAATAAAAACATTTGAAAATTAAAAAACCTAAAAACCTAAAATGGACCTATTTCAGTGAATAAGTTTTTTTAAAAACCTCAAAAACCTATGGTTAGAAAAACCTGTACCTGACAACCCTGGCCACGAACACACAGTCCGACCGACGGACATGGGAGGGTAATTTTTTATCATTATATTTTCCTTTTATAAGAATCATATATAAGATTCTCACCCGTAAATTCTCTAATCAAATAATTAGGTCAACTGTTACTCAACCTATATCGAGGAGCAAAATACTTGTGATTATCAAACAACCCCCGTAATAAACCATATGTGTTTTTCTCGTCTGTTAAATAATGAAATTCATAATAAAATACAAACCAAAATTTGTGACAGTATTCAAAAATTAAACTGTATTCAATGCATGAGTAGAAAAGAGATTTACGCATTTGATGTTAAATTTTAAATACTAATCAAAATATATTCCCTCGTGGAAATAAATTTTATTATCAAAAATGGTATTTATTTATATTTTAAAATTGCCAGTAAAAGTAGATAGACAAAACCAATATAAAACTTTATTTGGAAAATTTTATTTAGACAAACTATTAAAACGGACAAATTTAAATTGTGAAATCTGTTTATTTAATAAACAACAAATTATAAAATATTTAGGGCAAAATAAGGTAAAAAAACTAGAATGAGCTAACAAGTTCAACAAAAAAAAAGCAGAACTTCCGGCCTTGGTCATAATAATTTAATGATAATTTTATTTATTTTTAGTGATATCTTCCGAGAAACAACAATACTCAGACCTAAAACAGCTTGCTGGAAACATTTTTTACCTAAATAATAAGAATCCGTACCCAATTCACCAATACACTAAACTATAAATAAAATTAGTGGTTGTGACACACCGGACCAGTAGTAATATAAATATTTTAAAATATAAGAACAATTCTCTTTTTTTCTAAAATAATGTAGATTTTCCGAACAAATATATATAGTATTCTAGAACTTATGGCACATAAGATGATGCAATGCTTTACAAATACAATATACAATTTTATCAGTGGCGGCTCGTGGATTTAAGAACGGGTGAAGCGCAGCGGGGTGCCACGCCCGAAACGAATTTTTTTAAAACCTTTTTATGATGTTAATTATCCATAGCTTTGGAGCGTTTTTTAATTCTAAGGGGAAATAATATGAATTTGTAAGATTTTAAATATATTTTTTTGTACTTAGAAAACAGTTATGTACCTATATCTTGCTTGCAAAACTGCTTTCGCCTCCGATGATCCGAACGCACTAATTTACATTAACTATAACAAGCGAGCAAGCGCCTGCAGCCTGCAGCAGCAGTTTTATGCCGCTCCCATCTCTATTTGGCTTATGGATATTCACCATTGCATTGCCATAGCAACTGCCGTAAAAAAACTAAGCGCGTTAGCCGGCGCCGTGCGGGGGGTCTGATGCGGAATTTGTTACTGCTGATTGTGATTCCTCAACGGATCGCTCTTAGGAAAAGGTGTTCAGCGCTCTACGTTTTTAAATCATTATTATTTTTTGAGTATATAAGGCACTAGTTTTGTTAGAAAATAATGGTATAATTAAATAAATAATGTAGATTTATATTAATCATACTACATTTTTATAATAAAAATGTAGATTATAAAATGCTTAATATTTTAAAAATATTGCTATTTTTAAGTAAATTGATTAGTAAATGTAGGTGAAGCGGCGCTTCACGCGTCCCCTGGCGAACCGCCACTGAATCTTATTTCACAAATAATCTATTGTAGAGACAGGTATAATTATCCTGAAAACAGTGTAATGCATAAATATAAAACTAAAATATTTAAAAAATTAAGAAAATATAAAGAACTAAATATTGCCTTTTGTAAATGAAATAGCAATTCAATTCAATATTGGGTCCAAAAATCTTTAATAGCTTATCTTTAATTACTAGAACGAGGCTGTGCAGAACATTCAGCTCTCACAATTTCGCTCTTTTATGAATTGTGAACGCTGTAAGTTAAAATCTTTTAAAATTATATTTGTTTTTCTCTCTCGTTGATTGTAAGACTTCCTCTTAACCACGTAATTATATGCTATATATTATAAACACATACAAGTTCTACTGAATGTTCCATAAAATATTAAGATATTCTTTTATATCAAACCATATATTTCAGAAATAATTTACATTTCATTCTTGCATATAAATGTTACTTACAGACTGGCTAGAAGTGAGATACAATATTTAAATCCTAATATTATGGTTTTCTCAATATAATTTTAAAAGGAACAAAATTTTTAGAGAAAAACTGATTGCTTTCCGTTTTAACCTTTAAATATCTTTTTTGTCTAATAGTATTTTGAAATTCAGTTAGATCTTCCCTACGATTACAATTGAAGTACACCAAAGCGCACACAAATAATTACCAAGTGTTTTGATCAGTGTTATTACGATATTTAACTTCAAACAAATTTGTGATATTTCCATATGAATTCAATTTTTATATCTATTATAGCATTTACACAATTTCACATCACACTTGCTTCTCCATACTTCTTAATTCGATGCAAAATTGTGCCATCTCCATGACACTTTACACATAATGGACTATTCGCTCTAGATTATTCGCTCTACCATACCTGTGTAACTTTTCCACAACAGGGACGATGTTATTCATAACTCTAAAAACTAATGTTCTCCATTTTGTTGGAATGTGCATGTTGTTTATTGTATGAGCCATTTAAGCGTTGGTATTTTATTTTCTATATCCGCATCAAAAGTACCTTTGATATTTTATAAAATGTAAGTTGTTTTATCTGATTTTATGTTGTATTTTTTTTTGAAGTTACGATTACTGACGATAACTAACTATTAGATATGTAGAAAAAAGTCTTTACAAGGTTGTGCAGAACATTCATCTCTCACAATTTTGCTCTTTTGTGAATGGTCAATGCTATAAGTTTAAATCTTTTAAAATTATTTTTGTTTTTCTTTTTCGCTGGTTTAAATCTTCTTCTTAATGATTTAATTATATTCTATTCATTATGAACACATAGAAGTAGTGCTACTCACCTAGGTGTCATAACTTATTTAGATATTCGTATAATAACTAGAAACAGTTGCAATCGATTTCTTGCAATAATAGTTCCACACCGAACAAGTGTATTAGCAATAAAAATTTCGAGGGTACGAAACGATATTGTTTATAAATAAAAGCTTTTTTAAAATGTTTTTGCATTTACTTTATTTTGTACTTTTTAGCTTTATTGATTACGCAACCATTATAAGATATTCATGATTTTACACTTTAATAATATATTGTTATCGGATATATGTATATATACCAAATCTCAGTCAATTTCGATAACAGGAACTGTTTTGTATTTTTTAGCAATATTTTGCATGCGCACTGTATAAGACATTTACGATTGGACACCATAATATTGTATTGTTATAGCGTTCATATACGTATACTAAATCTTAGGCAAACGCCATAAGGGAAACTCTTTTGTACTTTTTAGCAATTTTTGAATGCATCCTGTATAAGACATTCAGTTACTGGTCGCTAACCCGTCGATCACGATCTACCGGTAGCTCGCGAACACATTTCTGGTAGCCCGCAACATATCTTGTAAAATAGAAGCGTTCATAAATTTTGAAAAAAAATCACAATATGAAAGCTAGCAGCGGCAACACTGCGGTGAGAGCTCTGGGCAACAGCTGCTAGAATTAACCAGAGCGCCAGCATCGCGTAAATGTTTGAGAACACGAGAACGATCTGAGTTGCTTTGAACGCAATTCATGCGCATGTCAGGGATATAAGGCGTTAAGTTTAAAACTAATGGGCATTAGATATGTTAGCACACAGAGTGTGCAATAAAAAAAATCGTGGAAAGCAGTAGTAAGAAAGTAAAGACATATAATTTTCATTCGGAATGGGAAGAACAGTATTTTTTACAGAAGTTAAAGGTAAAAATGTATGTTTGTTATGTAACGCCTGTGTTTAGGTTGCTAAAAAAGGAAATATTGAGAGGCATCATAAAAGTGTACATCCGAATTTTGAAAAATACTTCCCATTACATGCTGCCAGCAAGAAAGAAAAATTGAATCAATTAAAGAACGAGTTAATTGGACAACAGTCAATATTTTTAAAAGCAGTTGACAAAAATAAGTCTGCAACGGAAGCATCATACCGTGTGTCCCAAATATTTGTACAAAAAAGAAACCGTATGAAGACGGGGAAATGATAAAACAGGCGTTTTTAGAAGATGTAAATTCCTTATTTTCCAACTTTAAAAATAAAGACGAGATATTCAGCAATAAAATATATGCAACTTTTTGCTAATACAATGAGACGAGTGCAAGTAATGAGCAAGGATATTTTTTGCTAGTTAAAAACTGACTTAAATAACTGTGATTATTTCTCTCTTGAAATGGATGAATCAACATATGTGGATGACGCCTTCCAGATAGCCGTGTTCGTCAGGATAGTTTTTAGTGATTTTATGATTAGAGATCTTTTGAAGTTTATTCCACTAAAAGGATATACCACTGGACAGAAATTGTTTTCTCATTTAAACAAATTTATATCTTCTGAGAAAATTCCAATTTCAAAATTGGTAGGCTTGACAACTGACGGGGCTCCAGTTATGGTGAGTTTTGATAAGGGTCTGGTAGCATTTTGTCGTAAAGATGAACGCTTTTCACAATTTCTGAGTTACCATTGCATTATTCATCGCAAGTATTATGTGGAAATTTTTTAAAACTAAACGTCATGAAATTGGTAGTAAAAATAATTGTAAACAAGCTTAGAGCTCACGCATTACAAAGATTATTGAAAATCTTAGCCGATGAAATTGATTGTCAGTATGGAGATCTACTTCTTCACTCTGAAGTGCGACGGTGAAGTAGAGGACGAGTGATGAGGACGACACCTTTTAATAAAGCCCTATCTGCCATAGTTCAATTTTTCAAACATCGCGGCGGACCGATTCAGGAACTGGAAAATTCGATGAGATAAAGAACTGGCGGTAATGATTTCTGATATAAATGCATTCACAAAAAACATATTTCAAAATCCAATAGAACCCTATGACAGTACATCTCATGTAGAAATAGTTTCTAACTTTCAACAAAATGGCACTACTGGTTCAATTTGTTGTTTTATACTTCATGGAAATTGATATCCAACAGTTTGCAATTTGTGTTATGCAGAATTTTGGCGAAGACATCGCTGCAACTGAAATGGACGTGATTGCATTTCAAAGTGATTTAGCATTGAAATCGTTATTTTCAAGTATAAAATGTATCTGGCATAAAACGGAAGCTTTCACGGCTTTGGTCAATTAGGAAATCATGATTCTTGGGATTAGACCGTGTCAAATTGGAAGTACTATCCGATGTTTTGCCTTCATTGCACGAGGCATCTTCAGGGATCTTTACTCCATGAGATCTGAATACTGAATGAGCTCGAAGAGATTCAGGCGGGCTTTTATACCCGACTTGTGCTCGCCGAACCGTGACCCTGTGTTAAGATCGGTTTCCACGTGTGATGTAGACCGTAACCCGTATCTCTATTGAAATTTTTTGTAGATTTAAATATTTCAATAGATTCTCTAACTTTTCGTTTATAAAAACCTGGAACCGATGCTAGAACCTTGGTTTCCTTTACATTTATGAAATGGCCGGTGTTATGCTGGTGTTCAGCTACAGCAGATTGAACAATTTGTTTCTTGTTGTTGTTTCTCCCACATACACTTCTCCACAGGAGCAAGTAATTTTATATACTCCTTCTGTTTGGAAAGGTACAAGATCTTTCAGGGATCGCAAGCATTGTCCAATCCTATTTGGTTTGTAGTGCCATGTATGTAGGGAAGAACAACACTACCTAATGGTGGCTCTTTCTCATTCTCCTTTGGCGGAGTTGTTTTATTATGTCTTTTAATTGAACGCGTAAAATCTTCAGTGCAATAGTCATTCCCTCTAAAAGCTTCGGTCAGTTTCGATGTTTCCGATGTCAAAGAATCTTGATCAGAGATCGAAGTAGCTCTGAATACTAGAGAGTTAATAACCGATTTCTTTTGTGCTAGATGGTGATGAGAATTTGCGTTTAAGTTTCTATTTGTATGCGTCGGTTTTCTATACACAGAATGTCCTAATGTACCATTTTTCTTCCTTTGAACACATACATCTAGAAAGGGAATTGCTCTATTAGATTCAATTTCCATCGTGAATTTGATATTATGATGTTGCTGATTAACGTGGTCCAGAAATATGAGGAGATTACCCTGTCCATGAAGCCAAACAACAAAAGTATCATCTACATATCTAAACCAATGCTTCGGTTTTAGTGGAGCGGATGTTAGAGCAGTATCCTCAAAGACTTCCGTAAAGATATTCGCTACCACAGGTGATAGAGGAGATCCCATAGCTGCCCCTGAAGTTTGTTCATAAAAAGTTCCTTTAAAAATGAAATAAGTAGATGTAAGACAAACTTCCACTAGGTCTATTAAGTTCTTATCAAGATTATTGTTATCCAGTATGCCTGATATAATGGAAATTGAGTCGTTGACAGGAACATTTGTGTAAAGTGATTCTACATCGAAACTGACCAAAATATCTTCGGGATCCAACTGGATTGTCTTGAGTTTTTCCACGAAATGTGCAGAGTTTTTAATAAAAGAATTTGTTTTTCCGGTAAATGGATTAAGAAAATTTGAAAGATATTTACCTAGTTTGTATGTAGGCGGATCTATTTCAGTGACGATCGGTCGAAGTGGTACGTTGTCCTTGTGTATCTTCGGAAGACCGTAGAACCTGGGAGTCTTGGAGCTGCTTGGTTTTAGTGATTTTTTCTTCGCTGGTGGTAGACTGGACGTGTTGATCAAATTGGTAATGCGTCTTTCTATCCTACTTGTGGGGTCTGCCTGCATAACCTTATAGGTGTTGTTGTCCAAAAGTTGAGTAACCTTTTCCACATATTCTGTTCTGTCCATAACGACTGTGGCGTTGCGTTGCCTTTATCTGCTTGAAGTACCAGAATGTTTGCGTCTTCGTTTAAGGTCTTCATTGCTGTTTTTTCGGCGGCGGAGAGGTTCGACTTCAGTGGTTTTGAGTTTTTAATGATCTTCGGTGTCTCATATCTGACTTCATCGGCTTGTTCCACTGATAATCTTCTGATTGCTGCTTCAACAGAAGATACTATGTCTTCTGGGGGAATGGTACTCGGTGCTATAGCGAAGTTTTGGCCCTTGAAAAGGACGGAAAGTTTTGCTTCGGATAACGGCTTCGATGACAGGTTGATAACTGTGTTCTGCGGAAGTTTCATTGGATTTTTTCTGTTCATGAGGGCTTCAAACTTCTTTTGTTGCTTAAGTGTGACTTCTTGATGAAGTTTTTCTGCCTGTGCGTTGGTAATGTCCAAAGTTGTAAATGTAGTTCTTTCTAGTCTAGAAGCTAATTTTAGATGAATTTCTAATAGTTTCCGGGCATTTGTATCTAAATCACGACGTGTTGCTTTAAAATCCTTTCTCTAACTAATACATTGCTAGCACGCTTATAAATATTCTTAGCTGTTCTAGAAGTAATGTGATGTCTCACCTGTAGCGATTTCGGTGCTACATCTTCATTTTAGCATCTAAGGAGAAAGGCCAACTGGCAGAGTAACTTCTTCTTGCTGTTCCGGAGATCGCCAAAAGTTTTGGCATCCTTCTTGGTTCCCTCCCCATAGAGGTTAGCTAACATAGAACGGAAGCTACGGCTTTGGCCAATTAGGAAATCATGGTTCTTGGGATTAGACCATGTCAAATTGCTGCTGTCGCTGAACACCAGCATAACACTGGCCATTTCATAAATGTAAAGGAAACCAAGGTTTTTATAAACGGAAAGTTAGAGAATCTATTGAAATATTTAAACACACAAAAAATTTCAATAGAGATACGGGTTACGGTCTACATCACACGTGGAAACCGATCTTAACACAGGGTCTCGGTTCGGCGAGCACAAGTCGGGTCTAAAAGCCCGCCTGAATCTCTTCGAGCTCATTCAGTGTTCAGATCTCGTGGAGTAAAGATCCCTGAAGATGCCTCGTGCAATCGAAGGCGAAACGTCGGATAGTAATTCCAATTTGACACGGTCTAATCCCAAGAACCATGATTTCTTAATGTATCTGGCCCATAGTAAGTAAAGACAAATATTTAATTCTATGTTATGTTGCCTTAAAAGTGAAAGAGTTATTTACTTCAACTTATTTGTTGCGCGAATCTTCTTTCTCCAATATGAAGTTTATTAAAAACAAATACGGCAATCGTCTTACAGATGAATATCTGGATAATTGTGTTCGAATGGCTGTATCATATTACACTGCGAATATCAAAAAAATTATCGATAAGTCCGAGTGTCAACCTTCTTATTGAATGCACGCATTTGGTATCACATGTTTTTGTTTAAAATTGTATTTATAATGTTTACTTTTATTAAGTTGTATGTGACATACCATTATGGCTATATAAAAATTTTGTTTATATTTTAGGTATGTATTAGTATTAGTTAAGTATTTATTAATTACATAAAAACATATATGTTAAATACAACTGTGGAGTATTTCGTTTAGGCTGGCTTAAACGCTGGTTACAAGTAGGTAGCTCACGGTTTATTTCTAAATTATCGAAGTAGCTCAACACCTTGAAAAGGTTGGCGACCACTGATGGTATACTAAATCTCAGTCAATTGTAATAACGGGCATTGCTTCAAAAGTTACTTTCAAGATTTACCCCCAAACATGCATACTAACTAACTAACTAACATGAAATTAAATAAAAGCGTTTAAAAACTTGTTTCATTTACGTTTTTTCATTATAACTTAATTTTTGGGCAAACTAAATAAAAATTATTAACCAGTTTTAAATTCTCCGGGACTGATGTGCCAATTGTTGTCGATAAGTAAATTTTAAACCATCGCGAAAGTTTGAGTTTTAGAGTAAGGACTTGAAATATGTGGCTGAAAATTGTAGTTATTTGTAGAAATTAACCTTTGAATAAATAACATTTTTATTTTTCAATATGACAGACTCTATTAGTCAAAGAATTTAAAGATTATAATTAATTCACAAAATCTATAACAGAAATAAATTTTAACTCGATTAAATCAAATTAATAGGAAACACAAATTATTTCCTAACGCTGATTTGTTTTCGTATTACAACTATACTTAGATACTTTTCTTACTCTATCTTTATTCTGTTGAAATGTTTTTTCGGTATTATTTACTGATAAAAAAATACAAAATTAGGAAACTTAATTATTTATTCTTTTTTTACTGTATGGCGGTTTACATTTGCATTGTTTTTATTCAACTCTTTCAATGTTTGTTTTATCACTTTCGCACTTACTACCTATATTTAATGACATTTTCATTTGATGGCAAGAAATTATTTGGAAAATGCTTTTGTTTTGAAAATGTATCTATTTTAATGCTCATTAAAGAAGCATATAATATTTATTCTTGTATTCTGGCGAATTTCTTTTCTCCGATGGTTCTATGTAAATATGTATATTATTACCGAAAAAAAAAACTAATACAGTAAAGCTTTTTACTGTATTAGCTTTTTTTCTTTTTGTGGAAATATTTTTCGAAGTTGCAATCGATTTGCTACAATAATGGTTCCATACCGAAAAGGTGTATTGGCTATAAAACTTTCGAAGGTAAGAAATGAGACTACCTTTAAAATAAAATAAATGTAAAAAAATATTAAAAAAAGCTTTTATTTGTAAACTATTAAACTGAAATATAAAAAACAATCAAATTTACATAAGCACAAAGCTTTTGAAAATTTTAACATTTTCTTAAAAGCTTAAGGTTTTATTTCAAGTTTTTAGGAAAATATTCAAAATTTTAAAAGTTCTGTGTTATGTAAGTTTAATTACTTTTTACTTCTCTATTAAATCGCTTTTGAATAAAGGTTTTTTTTAAGTATTTTTATATTTACTTTATTTTGCACTTTTTAGCATTATTGGTTACGTAACCATTTTATAAGACATTCACGATTGGACACCATAATGTAATATTGTCATCGGATTTATGTACTTGTATATATACCAAATCTGAGTCAATTCCGATAACCGAAACTGTTTTGTATTTTTTAACAATATTTTTTTATTTAGACATTTACGATTGGACACTATAATATTGTATTGTCATCGGGTTTGTATACGTACACTAAATCTCAGTCAAATGTCATAACGGGAACTCTTTTGTACCTTTTGCGTTATGTTTTATGCATCCCGTATAAGGCATTCACAATTGGACATCATTATATTGTACTGTCATCGGGTTTATATATGTACACTAAATCTCAGTCAATTGTCGTAACGGGTACTGCTTCAATACCTTCAAGAATTGATCCCAACATACGTACTAACGAACTAACATGAAGTTAAATAAAATCTTTTAAAAACTTGTTTTTTCATTATAACTTAATTTCTGAACATATTAAACAAACACTATTAACCAATTTTGATTTATCCAAAACTAATGTGCCATTTTTTGTCGATAAGTTAATCGTAAAACGTCGCAAAAGTTCGAGTTTTGAAGCTACTGGAGTAAAAACTTGAATTATGTGGCTGAAATTTGTAGTTTTCTTTTTAAAAGCTCAGAATATGGAAATTAAACTTTGAATAAGTAAAAATTTTATTTTTCAATATAACAGATAATATTTGGCAAATAAGTTAAAGATTATAAGTAATTCACAAAATAGAAATAAATTCTCGATTAAACCAAACTAACAGCAAAGACAAATTATTTCCTGACATTGATTTATCGTTTTAGAACTATACTTAGATACTTTTCTTACTATTTCTTTATTATGTGGAAATGCTTTTTCGGTATTATTTACTGTTCAAAAAATTTAAAAAAAGTAAAAAATTTTACATTTTGTCCATTCTTTACTTTATGGCGGTTTACAGTTACACCGTATTTTCACTTTTCGCACTTGCTATATAAGTAAGATGACATTTTGATTTGATGGTAAGGAATTATTTGGAAAATGCCTTTGTTTTGAAAATGTATCTATATTAATACTCATTAAAGAATAAAGTATTTGTTCTTGTATTTTTTTCTGTCCGATGGTTCTATTTGTCCTGCAATTACACCACTGCATATAATAAGACCCAGGTGAAGGTCCAATTATACATATCAGTAACATGTCCGTTCACTTGCGTTACGAAACATAACATGTCGGTGTCAGTGAAAAAAATCGGTAGCTATAATGTACTTGAACATGTTTACACACGTGCATTATAATGACGTCTTTTGAGTGTTGCTTCATAAGCCTACTGTTATAAAACGATGCTGAACTGTGTCGAATCCGATACATCATTGATTATGTGTATAAAGACTTTTAGTGAGGCCTACTTGTTTTGCCTATTGGTAACATAATTTAATACCAACTCCTCTGATACCGGTATATTGGATATTTAAGCGATGGGTCTCAAAATTATGGAGGGTCTGAAAATGATGGTATGCTAAGGCTGGTTTTTTTTTGTCAGTTTTTTCTCAACTTCTTTCAATACAATCATACTGATGTTGATATAAGCGATTTTTTTAAATATTGTTTAGTAGTCCCCATGTAGCTCTTATGGCAGATTAATTTTATATATAAGGTTAGAAAAATGTTCTTTGGGGGTTTAATCTTTTAACGGAGTAAATAAGCAATTTACTGATTTGATATTAAACAAAGTCAATTTTTTTGGAGATATTTTTTAAATTTCCGAAAAACTGCGGATATAGGAAAATTTGAATTGACATCACCCCTCTTGGTATCTGTTTGTTTAACTTTGTATTGGTATAAAATTCTGTTAATTAGTAAAATGCGATAATTATTATTTTTAACATAACCTGTACTTTGTTTATGTTTTCAGTAGTAAACTGGAGACTTCTGGGGTTATCTACACGATAAAGAAGATTTTTAACAGTAGACATTTTATGAAGTATTCCCTTTTTTCAATCATCAACAGCCCAAACTAAAATTAACCATTGAAACAGAGGTAGATCCATAAATCGATATATAAATCCAACTGCGTCTGGCCGTGTAGTAAATAATTTTCCTTCCTAACTTTAAGTTAGCTTTCCATAATATCAAATCAGTAAATTGCTTATTTACTCTCTTAAAAGATAAAACCCACAAAGAACATCTCTCTACCTTTATATGAAATAGCATGTTTAAAGTGTTATGATTGCTGCGTGGGGACTACTAAACAATTTTTTAAAAATCGCTTATATCAACACGAATATGCAATAAGCAAAAAAATCGCGAAAAACCTAAAAGAATATCCTATTTTCAGAGCCTCCATAATTTTGATTTTAAAAATGTTTCTATATTACACAGGGAAAAAACTATTTCAATAGCAGACGTCCAAGTCTTAAATATCCAAAATACCAATTTAATTAATTCTTTTAAATCAAGTAAGTAAAAATCTTCCATTTAAGACTGAGGTAGTAGGAATGTTTATTTATTTTTAAGAGATCTAAGTAAGGAAAAACATAAAGTTGGATGTGCGAATCGATAAGGTCCCTTCAATTTTTGCAACGTTAATATAGGTCATCACATAATAGTGAATATGTATATGTATGAATTTTGTTATGTTTTCTTTCGTGGATGTAAATTAATTGTTTTATGTGTTTTACCATAATAATACATTACTGGTGTAAACTTTTACCATTCCTGACAGAATATTCTTTCTTGTTGGAATAGACAAGTGTAAATGTATAAGCGGAAGAAGAGTAAAGGAGAGATAGGGAGAGACAAATACATTTCGCTGATTTTTCCTTTTTGCTTTTAGTGATTTTATGATGAATGTTTTGTGATTGTATTAGTGTAACATTTATGTTGTATGCGTCTTTATATGCTTCTGCCTGAAAAGAAATATAAGATATGTATATGTCTTTTCCAGCCCTGATAAAGACCAAATACCGGTCGAACCGTCGTCGGCACTTTTTGATTAAAATGAGGTTTTATTTGTTGTTCTGAACCCACACAAACAACCTACTATTTTAAAGAATATTAGGACGCTATAATGCTAAAAATTCAGGGAGTGCTACCAAACTAACAGGTTTGTGTGAAAAGGGCGTTTTCATAACTTGTTAGAGGTTCTTGTGTCGTTAACGAATCTACGTATTTATAGTTTTCTTTTTTATTTTAAAAAAGCTTATGGTGTATAGAGTAAATTAAAAATGAAAACTCACTTTTTTTTTAACCAATAAACACCAAAAAAATTGTTTAATTCTCCTCCTTCCAATCCTATTCATATAAAGTTTAACGTGGTTTGAGAAAGTTTTATGCTTACGTGCCCTTACAAATTACTAAAAAATAGTTTTCACTAAGTTTCACTACCAATAAAACAAAAATAACTTATACCTTGTTTTAATATTTCTAAATGACTTTTAAAAATAACATTTTATTTCACATAATATAAGAGAGAATTGTCATGTCTTAAATGTCAAATGCGATATATGTAAAGAGCGCTGCCATGTTGCAAGCAGATTTTCAGTTTGTTTATTTTGGTTAAGTTATAGGATTGGTTAAGTTTGCTTGTCTATATTAAAACCAGGATTTTTGTTAACAAAACATATATTGTTAGGTGAATATGTCCCGTTAGCGCTAGGTTAGACCAGGTTCGTCAATAAAACCATCATTAAAGCCTATGGTATATATTTTCAGAAAATCAGGAGAGTTTGGCAACACTGCACATATCTTAGTTTCTTGATTTTGTCCAAATCATTATAATAGAGAGTTTGTGCTTGGAAAAGTAGTGAAATTTACGACCTTTTTCGACCTTTTTGCGGAAAAAGATGGGGAATGTTACGAGTTTTTGTTTGAATCTAGTCCATAAACCATAGGCTATCATTTAAAATAAAAAAAAAACGGTAAATTCATGGGTTTGTTAACGACACAAGTCCCCTTGTTAGCGATAAAATATGCTATTGTATAGTTCTTCTAATCTTTCTAAAGGTTTGCGGTGAAATTTGATTATATTCTATTAAGGCGACTAATAAATATGTTGGCGAATTGCGATGTCTGATATTATTAATAAAAAACTAGCGGTAACTACTACTACTTTCCTTAAATCTGCGAATTTATTGCGAAACATAATTGTGCTATTTTTCATTTAAATTACTCACATAAACTATAAGAAACGTAGCAATTTATTTAACGCCACGCAACCCACTTTGCCATGTAAAACGTCAGATTAATTTTTAAAATTCAATTTTAAATAAGAGACGTGTATTTGTGAATATATATGTTAATGAGAGTCATGCCAGTTGCAATAATATACAGGGTACCACAATTCAATTTATACGCGAAATATCTTTGCTTTTTAAGTACATGGTATAAACAGAAATTAACACAAAAGTTCTTGATTTCGAAATCTACTTTTAGCATCTTAGCAATAGTATCAACATACAAGTTATTTAAAAAGTAACCTTATTTTCTAATTTATCAAATTTTCATTGCCTATTTATTTCTCTATCAATCAATATGTAGCCTATTTTATTCCTTGGGTCGATCATTTTCAAAATAAATGTAAATTAAGAGCAGATTTGCAATAATATTGATAATGGTAATTACTTATTACTAAAAATCTAGAAATAAAATAATCATTCCTGGCAAAAACATGTTCACTTTTTACTGCAAATTAATATGTTGACATGTTCATTATTAACAGTGGCTGTATATAAAATTCACGACAGTTATATACAGAGCGATTTGCAGAGCGTTCCATACCTTTGCATTTTTCTCTTCTTATTCTTTTCCTTTACAAATTAAAAAAATGGACAGACGCTCATTTCCTTTACGCCTGATTAGCCGTTAACGGACTAAAATATACAGGGTGTTAGTAAATAAGTGCGACAAACTTCAAAAGGTGACTCTGCATGAAAAAATAATGACAGTTTGCTATATAAACGTATATCCCCAAATAATTCGCTTTCCGAGATACGGGGTGTTTACATTTTTGTTAAAATCTGACGATTTATTTATTGCTCTAACACCGGTCAAGATATGCCAATGAAATTTGGTGGGTTTTAAGAAGTTGTTATTGCGCATTTTTTGACATGCAATTAAAAATTTTATATTCATCATTGGCGCGCATATGGCTAATGACCTCAATTTTTTTAAAGAAAAAATGGTACGCCACTGAGACATTTCAAGCTAAAAATCGATTTTGAATTCCCCGTTCAATTTGTGACAAAAGAATCTCTCTTACCTTTTTTTCGTATGGAGTGCGGGTTTTATGCAAAAAATAAAACATCGTAACGCGTGTTTTTCATTTCTTCAATACATTATCTAGTAGGCCACTGTAAACATTTATGTGTTAAATACGAATACTTTAACGAAATGTCAAGCGTTTCTTCATTCTTAAGCTTTTTAGTTTGCAATAACATTATTGTTAATAAATAATAAATTTTTCTTTTATCGAAATGAATGGAAAATTTTACAAATGCGGAATTGTCAGATATGTATTTTGTTTATATGTTGTAATGGAAATGGTCGGCAAGCTTGACGATTGTATGCTGAGTTGTATCCAGGACGACGGGTACCCCATCACACAATATTTGCTCGTCTTACCAATGTTTGTGTGGTACATTTAAGAAACAAACGGCCTGGTATTTCAACTTCTTTAAGAACAGCAATTGTATCCGTTTCATATTCAACGTGTGCAAGCTCTACTACCTAGAGACTTTTTTCTGCGCCTATTTGTTTGACAATGGATTCTTCATCATATCGCTTAAATTCCAAATTTTTTAAATGGCATTTTCTTTACTGACGAGGCTACTTTTTAAAACCTTCTTTTTATGGAGTAATTATAAATAAGGTTAAGTAAGATAAATAGTAATAATAATAACAAAAAAAAATTAAAAACTCAAAAAAAATGAAATAAATTACAGTTTATAGGATTTATATAAAGTTATTACCAAACAATTATATGCATGTATAGACTGTGTTATATGTTCGAAGTGAAATTCTATACGAGGGAGGTGTTGTGGGAAAATATGAATTTGCAGTTTTTTTTTGCTTCACTTAATACCAACGTTACAGCAAGGATAGCAAGTTTCTGTCTAAAACATATTCTGCAATGCCGCAATGGTCCTGCAATATGTCCATTAATTAGCATTTGAGCACTGCCTTTCGTAAGTTGTGGATAATAGTCTAACATCCGCCTGCACACCCATCTAATGTAATTTTTAGAAATAACTATTAATAGAGGAATACGTTTCTGCCGGGTTGCCTATCAAAACGCGGCTGTAAGCACTTTTTCTGAGATACAGATTGATTAATGAAAAACCCCCAAATATATTTTGTCCAATATTTGAAAAACTATTGGTTTTCGAGACACATGTAAACTTAAAAGTTTTATAATATTTTTCATTCTAAAACATGCTACATTCACTCTAAAACATGCTACATTCACTCTAAAACATGGTACATTGTTCAGGCCACCACCATCAACATATTTTTTTAAATATCTGGATTTTTTATTCTCATTTTCAGAATTACTTTTTATCCATTTTCTAATGGTGTACTACTGCACAAATAATTTTGACGACGTTTTGATCTTGTAAAATACTAATCGTGGATTTGTACAACCCTGGTTTCATAATTTAAAGTCCTTAGATAGGTTTTATTGCATTTTTATTTAGTATTTAAAACATAAGAGGAAATTAATTAATTAACAATTGAATACTAATATAGGAACAAACAACGTATAACACATATTCGATATTACTACTTAATTTAATTTTTTAAATGATAAATAAAATTTAATAAAGCATTTTTGAGGGTTTTAGATGATAAAACCTGGGCTGTACTTGCAAAAATGTTCGATGAAGACATTTCGCAGGGAGGAAACGTCGCCAAAGGTATTTGTGTATACTTCATTAAAAAGAAAAAGAAATGGTTATAAAAATTAGTATACAAAATCCACGTACGCATTTAAAAAAATTAAGTTGATATTGGTGGTTCGAACGTGAAACGTCAGAGATGAAATTTGAAGGCAACGTGCTGTAGAGCGAAAAAAATTATAAAACTTTCAAATTTTATGCGTTTTTCACAAAGCACCCTGTATCTCAGAAAAAATACTTGCGGCCCTACTTTGATAGGCAACCCGACAGAAACGTATTCCTCTGTTAATAATTATCTCTAAAAACTGCATTTATATTATGAAACCGGTGATTACTACAACAATCACCTAGTCGGTTCTTGTACTACAATGAGAGCTCTTTATTTATAGTAATATCATCGGCGCGTGCGCGTTATATCTGAGTCTTTCTCATTGAACTGACCATGATGTTCAATAATCCTAACTGATATTCTTCGATTTTTACCATTATAAAAACAAATAATACTAAATCGTAAGCCTAAAGCTTGAGCTTATATTAAGAGAAACGTCAAAAGAAAAATTGAATAAGTAATTTGGAACAGGAGAAGTTGTTCATAGATCGTATTTTGTAATCAAGAGCTGTTGGATAATTTGAATTTTATATAAACTTACAATTACTCCTGTCTTGACCTCAGATGTGAAACTTTTTAATCTTCCGATTCGCATAAACTTCAAAGAGGAATTGTGACGATGCTTCTTTAGGAGTCAATATTCCTATTTAAAGTTACAGGTTTTTATATCTACAAACATATCATTAGAATATTCTTATTAAATTATCTCTTAAAATGTTTCACTCAAACTATTGGCTGTTAGTCATTTCAAAACATAAAATTTAAAATTATTTGTCGATGTTTCGTTTATTCACTTGCACGATTGCTGCGCCTGATATTAGAAAGAGTATATATATATAATATATAGACCGATAGTTTTAAACGATTCGTCTGCTCCTTTGTTGATTTTGCATGGTAATCTTTCAATCCAACATATAAATTTTATATTAAAATATTTGTTTATGACCCCCCCACAATTTCTATGACTGTATTGTAGCTATTCAGAGAGAGTAAATTGTTTCTGTTATCTCTGTAGATTCCAGTAATGTTATTCGGTGTCCTTCTACATACACTTTTTTAAAGAAATAGTTGTGTCAACCAATACGGCTTGAACAGAACTGATATATTTATCTATTGGCCAGTTTAAGTGCGGGTAAAAACTATCAAGTTCTATCACTTATATCTTCTTGATTACAGGCTTTTCTAACTCTTCTGTTTCTCTGAAGACGATATTTTTTGCACTTTTATACAGACTTTTATACGTGTTAAGATCTATGCGCGGCTTAGAATTTTTTACATACTAGAGAGAAGTTTTTGGGTTTCTAAATAATAGGCACCGTTTTTTTTTTGTTAAATTGGAAATGTATGTATTCTCTTACATTACTTAATATGTTATTGGTAATAACATTCTAATAATAAGTAACTTTTTAATTGCGTTTTGATATTCAGCTCGTGTATGAATGAATGAATGAAATTATGTAAATGTTACAGGAAGTGTCAGATTTCAGGATATAGTTGTTAGAACGTTAACATATTATTTTCTAAAACGTACTAATTTGAAGTATTTGATCCAAATGTTTTATGGTTTTGTCGAGATATTTGTTACTAGATGGATCCTTACCAGGCTAGGTAGGGTTAGGAGTCGAAACACGGCAACGCGTACGCAGATTCTTAAAACCATGGCACAGTAAATACAGGTATTTTCGTAAGTCTACTCAAAATTAGTTAGATAGTTAATGGACGTTTTTGTTCAGTTTGTAAACTAAATAATAAAATATATGCATATAATTTTTTGGTAATATTTTTTTTAATTTTAATTAATTTATTATTAGTATTACGATTTTTAATACTAATTTTTCATAACATTATTTACACAATCTATAAAAAGAGGGTTAGATTTTGATATGGAATTTTACCGACAATTTAAACATTTTTAATGGGCCGTCATTTTATTCCGCCATATTTGATTTACACAAAAATTGTTAGTTCATAAGTTTATCAATATCTCGCACTTTAGTTCTACGACATTTGAAGTCCATCCGATAAGTGGTTTCTAAGTAATGATTTTTTTTTAATTTTGTAAGGCCGAATGCCGCTATTTTGTTCCGTCATATTGAATTTTTACCAAAATATTAACTATTGCATTCCCTTACGACGCTTTATTTTTGACCAAAATTTGAAGTCAATCGGAGAAGTAGTTATTGAGCTTTTCCGTGTATAGACAGAGCGACAGACCGACAAACTGACGGAAATGATAGAACAAGTTTATTGGGGTCCAGGGACCATAAAACGCAAAGATCTACAAAAATTGAAGGGGGTGATTTTTTCACGATTACAATGAATCCCTCTTACGAGGGAAATAAAAATGCATTTCCTATGTTAAGGCTTTCATCGTATGATTCCACGTAACGCCGCCTAATCTAATGCTAAGATGATGTAGATGTACATACATAGTGCCACAACTCCGTCATGCTTCGTCTGGTAGTGATGAGAGTATTTGAGTCCAATATTCAAAAATATCTCAGTCTCAACAAGTTTCCACTGATTTCCAAAAATATACGATTGGAGTATTCGAACGTCAAATATCCGAGTATCGGCGTTTATTTCGATGGTTAATTCCATTGATCATTTGGTTATATTATTCACAAAATACAAGTAAGGACGAGATATAGCTAAAATCAAAATATTTTTTAGAAACACACCATAGCCCTTATAGGTAAACTCTAATTTGAAAAATTAGAACTTAAAAAGTCAAACCGATTAATTGCGTATTGATTATGAGACTATCTTAAATAATTGTTGTTTAAAAGAACAGTTTTTTATTCTGTTTACTGGAATAACAAAAATTAGACTCACGGTCAGATTAAACCTGATTTAAATTTTGACCTCTTTTGTAAATTATTTTTAGTACAGAAAAATTTTTTTTTTTGATAAAAAAGAAACATATTTGTGATAAATATTTATTATTTTTCCTATGTTTTCTTTGTATATCTAACAAATCTACATACGTAACAAAAATCTCAGAATAATTATCAAAAATGATATTTGCAAAAGTCAACTTTTTAACAACGCCAGAAGGTTTTCTGTTTACACTTTTAAATGACTTATTCGTTGAGAAAGGTCAAACAAATCTATTTGTTTATACATTTGTCAGCAAACGATTTAATGCAGTGTATCTGTTTCTTAATGTGAGGCAATATCTATAAATAATTGATGCCATGGTTTGTAAAAAGTTCTTCCTTATTTTTTTTATAATGACTTTTTCTGCAGTTTATTAAACATTTCAGCCATATGATAATTAAATGGTAATAAATATTATTCCCATTATTTAACTTTGTAAATTAGGTTGTCATGTTTAGAACTATTATGGCTTCCACTAATTTCAAATAACGATGTTAATGAATTGGTATACTTATTTTTCAGTTAGATCAATCGTCCAAATGGGTAAACTTCATAAATTCATTCTTTACCTAGAAAACACTAAATCGATAAATATCTTTATCATGAGATACTTAAAGAATAATTTATTGACATTGTCAATTTGCACATTGAGCAATATGTCTTTAGAACCAGGTCGCACTGCAGAACGCAGGTTCTGCACTGATTAAAAATTTTCTCAAAGGGCCGAAAAGCAAAATTTTAAGGTTTTACAGGGCACATTGCCCTAAATTTAATCTCTTACGCCGAGAAAAGGGACTTGAAAAGTAATTTGATGACACTGTTGTCATGCTGTTTGCAAACTGTAACATCCTCGGCGTAAGCTTATTTGTCTTAAAAGGTTTTAAAATTAAAAAACTTATATAAACCTGTATAAGTATAATTTATTTCACTTATAAGAGGAATAATGTACAAATAAGCAAAGATTTAAAATAAAAACGATTAAAAAAATACATTTTTTATGATATAAGTTTCAACATGGATCTATCAGCAAATGCGATGATATAATTTGTGAAATAAACTTCAACATAGTCCACAAATCTAAATAATACAAAGCCCAGTTATACAACTAAAAAAAACATCTAATAATTAGGGTTTAACCGGCAAACCCTTCTGGTAAAATAAATCATATTATGTCATTAAATAAATAGACAGCTTTAATAATTTGTGAATATTTTTACTTTTCTAGCGTGACAAGTAAAATATATAGTGCGAATATTTTTTAAATAGGATATTTGTTCACTTAAAAGCAGAACTTGTTGAAAATGTCTTATCATGACAAATAAATATCTAATCTCTTTGTGGCATAGAAATCATAAATGTACCAAAAAAAAGTTAAATAAATAAACGGCAAATATTGGAGGCACTACAAATACAAAAAATACATACATAATGCGTATGTGGATTAATTTGATGAATTGTGGTAATGCTTTAAATGAGTAATGGTATTTACTTAAATTAAAAAGAATATGTGAACTAAATTTGTCTCTTTTTAATCATGGGTTTTCTGATTATAGAATCCCTTATTATCCAAAGGATGGTATAAACGTCATTATGAAAATACATATTTAATTTATATTATTATTTTACCTTTAGAACTTTTATTTATTTTTTTGTTCCTATTTCACTAATACACTGTGTTTTAAATCCTCACTTTTCACTTCACTACTTAAAAAATATTTGTCTTAAAAACCCGGAAACAAAATAGCGATTTTGTTCAGTTCTCTAAAAAGGCAACCGAGTTTTCAACAGAATAACGGCGAGTCACGACCGAAACGGTTATGATAAATAAACGCTGTCGGATACGGCGATCGCGATCGCGAGATTCCGCCTAAATGCCAAAACGCACGAAGCGCGTGCAAAACGTTGCTATAACTGAATGTTTGTCGCACAGAATCGAGTCCTTATTAGAGTTTTCAGAAGCCCATAGGCAAAGCTCATGCGCTTTGTCGCTTTCCAAAAATCTCCTGTTGAATTTTAAGATATCACTCTTAGATTATTTAAGGTTTTATTCAACGCAGGAGAAGAATTGGGTTGTATTTAGTAATTAGTTCTCATGTAGGAATTGGGAGAATAACAGTGATGGGTCGTTTCGTTTACAAATGCGGTACAGTTGGCAAAATGTTTAATTGAGGCTTTCATAAATATTTATAGAACTTTCCAATAAAATAGGATTTTTTATAACTTTATTTTATTAGATTTTTTGTCGAGTAATTTCATTGTTAAGCTAGCTTTAATGTTTAACTAGGATCAAAATAGAAAGACAAATTTCTATTTGACTTATCTAAATAATATATTAGTTTGAGAAAAACAAAAACGACAATGCTTTATTTTTATTTTCATGCGTCAACAGAATATATAGGATTTTGATTTAGTGGGGTGGAGATTCTTGAAGATGCCTCGTACAATCTCAGATTAAATGTTGGAGCGTAATTCGAGTTGGCATGGTCTAAACCTAAATACCAAGACTACTGAATTTACTCCAGCAGTGAAAATGTTCGTACTATATTTGAACATAGTCAATTAGTTATAGTTTTACATATCAGAGGAAAATAGAAAAACCTAAACAAAGTGTGACATAGGAATCTTTGTAGTTGTTTCATAAGTGTATCAACTTCAGGTTTATCGTTTTTCTGAAAGAAAACGCCAAAATCATAATAAATTGTTAAAGTAGTATTTATAAAAAACTTTTAGCAGCTGGTAGAGTAGCTAACGCAATACATTGATGAATGTTATGTTAACTAAGTTAAGACGTATTTGTATTTTAGATTTTAACCAAAATAATTTTAATTCAGAATACTTAAGTTATACGTGAGAGTATGGATGTCGCGGCACGATTTGTTTATATGCTATGGGATTTTGCCGCAATATTGGCGAAAAAAGTGTATTGTAAACTGTATACAGCAAAATGTATGTATTTCTGGTGAAAATTTTATATCTGGAAATAAGATTGATCTCTGGAGAGAAAGTTAAGAGGAAACTTTTGCTAAAAATGGTATAACCGTTTTTGGCGAGCGATTAGAAAACTAGCTGCAAATATAGCACTTTTTTCAAATCATTTTTTGCCTTAAAAATGTTGCAAAGCTTTAATTTTTACATTTTTTATTTATGGCTTTTTAATTTAATTTGATATATTATCTCAGATGTTTACTGTCTAGTATTTAGTCTACATGGTTATGTAGAAACAAACAAAAGTAAGCTGAGAAAAAGAAGATGAAGAGGAAAATATTTTGATTATTGATACGATTGGTAAATTATTACTCTTGCTTATCTATGAATACTGCAATTAGATACATTAAGTTAAAATATATAATACGGATTTAATATATTTTTTAAAAGATGCGTTAAAACACAACAAGTTTTTTAAATATTATATATTAATAAATACTGTTCTTACATTTTTTTTTATTCTGCTTATATTCATCAAATCGGTTAGCGACTCCCTTTAGTAGCTTTTAAACGAAAATTAACTTTATAGCGAACTGAGATAATCAGTTATCAAGATAATGTGTCTTAGGGCTATATATAAACATCGCAACTTCCAGAGAACTTAAGTAAGTAAGTAAATATATATTTCCAAAATTAGTAGAATATATTCTGAAAAATTCAATTATAAATATTAACACTTTAAAAAAACCAAAACATATTCGTATAAACACTAATATACAATACGATTTTAGATATGCATATATAAAGATAAAAACATTGCAACATGGTCTAAAATTAAATTATCGAAAAACTTTAACATGAAGTAGAAAATAAAAAATATACATAGTTCCGAATTTATCACTGTCAGTTTTAATGCTAATTGTCTGTTAATAATTCATCTAAGGCGTAGTATGCTTTTTCCATATAGGAAAAGTGGATTTTTTTGAAAAAAATGCAGACTTGTGTTTTGGCAGAATTATAATATTTTTTTGTTGGCGGGCATTTGCACAAGCAATGGATTCTAAAATAAATAGCAAAGGAAGTGTTAGTATTTTTGGATTGTTAAAATAAGTTTTATATGATTCGCGGTATTTGGCACTTGCTAAAATTCCAACTGCATACTTTTGTACTACAAATACAGAATGCCTATCTGTTAAAACACTCCAGTATAGTAGTCCATAGGGCAACTGCGATTCAATGTTTGCAAAGTAAATAGTTCTATATGTGTCTGCATGATGTATATACTTTAAACCCTGAAAGCAAAACATGCTCTCGACAGTTTTGTACAAATATTACTACAATGCAGCTTCCAATTCAAACTGATAATATCGACATAGAAGCCTAACGTTTTCATATGGTAGTCATAATAAATATCAAATTTCGTATTTCCAAAATTAAGCTCCTGATTAGATCTTATGCTAAAAGGTACATTTTGTTTTATCAACATTTACTTCTATGCGATTTAAACAACACCAATATTTGATTTCGATTAATATATGGTCCACTCTAATGCGAAGATTGTTCTGTGTATCAAAGGAAACTGTCATGAATGCATCATCAGCAAAAGAGGATGGAATATGTGGAGATTGAGAGTAGTTAGCCATTTATATAAATTGATATTAAAAGAGGTCTCAATATTCTGAGAAGAATTCTTTACCATTCTCGTGAATTCTAGATATTAGGCTACTAAAAAATCTAGGTATATAATTGGCTATTTTCAGTCATCCAAAAAGGTTAGGCTTAAAATGAATTTTCTGTTTTCCTAATTACAGTTGATTGATACACATTTTTTCCGGGTGCCTAGCATTAAAAATATTTGCTACTTTTCGATGAGTAGTAATTTCTCCTTAAACCAAAACAATTTCAATATTTCTTGTGAAGCTAATATTGTTTCAGATCAGCCTTTTCTAAAAGAAACTTCTACTAGAATGCAGTGGCGGCTTGCCAGGGGACGCGGGTGAAGCGCATTTTTTTATTTTCCAATTAATTTACTTAAAAATAAAAATGTTATTAAAACATTAAGCATTTTATAATCTACATTTTTATTATAAAAATGTAGTATGTTTTATATAAATTCACATTATTTACTTAATTATACCATTATTTTCTATCAAAACTAGTGCGCTATATACTCAAAAAATAATAATGACTTTAAAACATAGCGCGCTGAATATCTTTTCATAAGAGCGACCCGTTGAGGAATCACAATCAGCAGTAACACGCTCAGATTTATTTACGGCAGTTGCTATGGCAATGCAATGGTGAATATCCGTAAATCAAATAGAGATGAGAGCGACATAAAACTGCTGCTGTAGGCTGCTGGCACTTGTTCGCTTGTTATAGAATTAGAGGCGGAAGCAGTTTTGCATCCATCGAATCGAAATTAGCTTTAAGATATAGGTACATAACTGTTTTTTTAAAACAAAAACATATATTTAAAATCTTATAAATTCATATTATTTCTCCTAAGCATTAAAAAACGCTCCAAAGCTATGGATAATTAACATCATAAAAAAGGTTAAAAAAATAGCCATTTTCGGCGTGGCACCCGGAAAAATGTATATGCATGTATCGAGTTATTATTTGTTTACCTAAAAATAATCTGCACCAAATAATAAAATAATGTAAATTAATATATTGCTCGTATATCAATTCCTAGGAAATTAAAGGAAAAAATAAAAATTTGAAATATTAAAAATTCATTTATCTAACAAAACTTAACTAAAAATTGGACAAAATTTAATATTTTTTAATGGTGCTATCGGATTTTTTAGGCTATATAAATCTTTATTAGTAAACTTTAATGTATAAAATATTTTAACCTTAGAAATAATTTAATTATTTAATATTAGTAGAATTTTAATATATTCTGCTTCGTACTCCAATCTTAAATAATTCATTAAGATGCCAAGTGAGTTTTAAAATTAAAATCTATACCCTCAAAAACCCATAGAATCAAGTAGGTATTACTCCATTTTTAGGAGGGGATAAATTTAACTCCTTTCCTTTTCTACCCTTCAACATTATTAAAGCCCCTATTACATATCAAATATGTTCTTAATTTGAGATCTGTGTATCCGGGAACCCAGAAAACGACATACTACTCGTTTTTTCCACATCTTAACTTTTTCATCCCCTTTTCTTTTCGCTCTAACCCCCTACTTTCGACAGAAGTATCAAAGAGGTCTTATTATTAACATCTACATACCCAAAGATCCACCTATCTTAAAGATAGGTCTCTTTTTCCGGATTCTAATTATACCGAGTTTCATTCGTTTTTATCTTTAAATAAACGAGAAAATGGAGAATAACATCAATATAAGTTGTCACACATTGGTCTTCTGGCAAGTTATTTTTATTTCTGAGGATGTACTTTTAGAACCAGAAAAGAGCTGACTACATGTTTATTATGATTTGTATTTATCAGAAAGTGCTGTAACATTTTGAAGAATTCAGTAGATAAAATAATTCATTACATTTGTTTCTGGCAAATTCAAATATCAAAAGACCGAAATTTATAAATAAAAAGAATATTTAGTTTATATGTTGTGTGTTTATTATTAGTTAAAATGTATTTACACAAACTTTTAGTTTGAAACAAAATTATTTTATCACTATCATACGGTAATAAGTGCATAATACGGTACGTCTTGTTAATACAAGGAAGTGGTCAAAAATAATCCAAAATATAAATTTTTAAATCAATATCCAATAGGAAAATTTTATTATATTCGTTCTATAGGACTTGCATTGTATTTATTATTTCGGTTTCACAACGTTTCGAATGGTAACTA
Organism: Kuschelorhynchus macadamiae; assembly: GCA_030620095.1. NCBI lineage: Eukaryota > Metazoa > Arthropoda > Insecta > Coleoptera > Curculionidae > Kuschelorhynchus > Kuschelorhynchus macadamiae. Next base: position 328,091 of record JAUTXW010002390.1, on the reverse strand, counting down.
TCTTCAATCGTTCTCAAGTGTATACTAAAGACAATGCTAGTCCGACAGAACGAGTTTAATTAATATTCTACATTGTCTAACACCTTCAAAAAAGGAAATTTTTAGTTGTACAATCAACTGATAAATTTACTATTCAAGGAAGAACACTTAAGGGACTTACGTATAAAATCATTATACTTTTGTATAGTTATAAAAGATTAATATAGTTTCCTGTAGTAACATGGCAAAGGAAGTAATAATTATAGGCTCTTCAGTATCCGACAAAAAGTGCTTTAAATATATTTATAAGTAATTTTCTGGTTATGATTAATCGTTTTTGCTATAGAAAAACATAATTGAATAAGATTGTTCAGAATAATTGCAAGCGTTTATTGGTGTATTTATAGCATAGGTAAAATGCATATATTTTATGTACTAAGTACTTTGTAAATAATTATTGTTTAAAAATCCTGGAAAAATTTGAAAGAAATTATTTTATAACCATAAAAGGGTGGATTCGGTTATAAAAATATGATCAGAAACTCCTAGGTTAAAGGATAAAATTGTGCAGAATTAAGTCTGAATATCAGTGGACTGGTATCTTGGTCCACTTTTCAAAAACACAATTATTTTGAGTACCAATTTTAAAAATTAGCTGTATGACGTCAGTGTACCAGCATTCCTATATTTACAAAAAATGTTACCGGGTCACCCCCTCTTAGTTTTTGAACTGACAAACAGATAAACCATCCGACAGAATTGAGAAAACATGTTTTTTTGGTATCTAGGGTATCTAAGACAGGAAGACGAGTGTAATTATTTTCACCACTACAAACATTTTAATTGACCGCCATGCCGTATAATTCACAAATGTATCTCTAAACAACACTTAATTCTTGCACATAGATAGATAGACCGACAGACAGACAAATAGACTGGCGGAATTAAGAAAACATGTTTTTCGGCACCTAGAGACCTTGAAACGTATAAATCTGAAAACATTTAAGAGGGTGATTTTCTCACGATTACAATACTTCCCTTTTTAGAGAGAAGTAATATTAATGCAAAAAAATTAGTTCATTTTCTTGCATATAGAACTACACTGTGTCCAATAATATAAGTTAAAAATATCCTATTTTTAATTTTTATTTAAAACAAGGACTAACATATATATATATATATATATATATATATATATATATATATATATATATATATATATATATATATATATATATATATATATATATATATATATATATATATATATATATATATATATATATATATATATATATATATATATATATATATATATATATATATATATATATATATATATTTTTTTTTAGACTGTCAGATATTAGCACTAACGAAATAAAGTCCGACATTTGAAAGGACAGGGCGGTGAAACGCATAAAAACAAAAACACGCTTTGTATGTTCTTGCACTCGATATATATGCCGGTTTATTCGACGCGTCGGAACCTTTAATATTTGCAATGAATATTTTTTGCCCGCTTAGTTTCTCTATCCTATCACTTTTGCGCCACTCTTTACAAAAATTCATATATAGTTAAGCAAAAAAAAATCTCTTCTTGAAATTTTATTTTTTTGTCAGCTGGAGCATTTCTGCTCTGAATCGATGACCTATTTTCTCAATTGAAACTAAATTATGTTTATAACAAAGATTTCAGACCTCGATGAAGTTGAAAATATGTATAAGTGTGAAGTATAGTGGGATTCAGGACTATGAAATCAAAACCAAAACTATTTTCTTCCCAACATTTCGTCTACTTTATTGAGACTTTGTCAAGGGTCTGTAGAGAACAGAAAAGGCGCAAATAGTCAAAAGTAACCTTACTCTTAGAAACCTTTAGAAAAAGCTAACATACGAAAATGGGGAGAATTAATACATAAAATTTATAAAAAAATAACTCACCAATACTGTGTATGGTTCCAAACACCCAAATAAAGACTAAAAATTACATGGGATCAATACATATACACCTAACCACCAAGTACAAAACCACAAGGGATCCATACTAAAACAAAATTTTTGACGACTGGTATCTTTGTCCTTGTATGTATTCATCTAAATAATGCAAAATTGGAATCCATGGAATAGGGTGTCTGTACGATATGGGTATTTATCACCAATAATGTGCATAATAAACAGCGGTAATTGTGTTAAATAACCATACACATACAAGAAATTAAGTCGTGGTTAGGATTAAAATGGTAAATAACAAACACAATTTAAACATACAAAAAAAAAATCGACAAAATTACACACTACGGATTGCAATACATATTTATGTTTATATTTATGTTACCTATATTTTAAAATTATATCTGACTATTTCATATATTATGGTAATACTACAATGTTTTTTTATGACAAAGGTAGTAAAGTTTTTTGTATTTGTATAAAACACCTCAATAGATATTGCTTAAATGGCATGTGTCGGTTCTAAAGTTTACTGTATCATTTATGTTAATGTATATCATTTCGATAATATTTTTTTTGTATTGGTTCGACTCTCCGTCCACCGTGGCTACTGGGCGCTGTGGATTCAGACCTATTTATTTTCTTGCAGTCAGACTGATGCTGGTTAACTCTTTCAGATAAATATTATTTAGTCTGACTATACAAAATGTATTTGTACGTTGGGAACATGGTATGCGGTAAACCAGTTTTGAGTCTTTCCCCTTTGGTATCTGTCTTTTAATTTTTAAAATAAACTATTAGTTGTTTTCATTTTGTAAAAAGCAAGGTGATCATTTGTACCCCTTAAATATCGCTGTAGTTTATTTGAAAGATGATGAACAAATAGAAATTTGTAGTATCTGGGTACCGCCTCAATGTTATATTCAACTGTATTTTTATTTGAATTTTTTGTATTAAATTTATTAATTTGAAGCATAGTTGTTATTTCCTAACGAATGTTATATTTACAATTTATGTATTTGCATTATCCTATCGAAAAATATGATTTTTTTTTCGATTAATACTTATTTAGTTTTTTTTTGTCGCTTTGTCCATAAAATTGTAACAATTTTCCTGCGGCAATAAAGCATACTTTTGTTGTTGTTGTTTGTTTTTGTCAGAATAAAATGATTTATCAGATAATGTAAAGGATAAAAATATAATTACTTTCTTTATTATTAAGTTATAACTGATTTAGTTAGATATTAAAATTACACAGGGTCATTAGAAAATATTTATAGAAAATTTCATAAAAATTTTACGTGAATTTTGAGCACATGTTTTAATAAACAAAATAATTAAATTTCAAAAATAATAAATCCTCTCTTCTGTCTATCTTTAACGGAGAAAATTATTAAAATAGATCTATCAAACCATATCTGTACCATACCTATTATTTCTAAAAATAAATGCAGGGCGTTTCGTGTAACACATTGGAATGGTGCAATTTTTTTTTAGCGAAGTATTTTAAATATACTAATGAAAACCTAAATCTATTGTTTTCAAAATCTAATTTCTACTGATCAGATTTTCCTCGTAATACTTTTGAACTAATTTAAACAATTTTAAATAACAATTTACAGTATTAAAATAATATACTGCTCTCTTTCTTTCTACCCTGTTCGCAACAATATAAAAGATTTGTGTCTGCAAAGGAAAGGACGTAACTGCCACGTGTTTCTTTATTTATGCACATTTGCGACGCATAATCGTTTCCTTACTTCTTGATCCTCGGAATAAATCTGGAGCTTCACATCCTTTTACACGAAACATCAAAGAGGCACACTATTCGGGAAATTGTCTAGGAAAAGGCTAAAAGCTAGTATATTTAGAATATATAAAGCCGTCTCAGATGGCGGAAAAACCTCTGAGTTTGCCGCGATACGAAGGTTCAATTTTCAGGTAAATTGACGTATTATGTGTAATTTTTAACCTTTTAATACAAAAATGTTTATATGTTTACAAGTAAAATAAGAAGTACACTTTTTATTCAATAAAATGACAATATAACAATAAGTTGTGCTATAAAGCTGTAGAACTTAATTTTTGAACAAATATTTATATGCAGAAAAAATTCCGACTCCTGGCAAAATCACTAACGATATTTATAATGCATAACTAAAGCTAGCCATTCACAGGCCAACCGCCAGATTCCTGTCAGTCCGTCGACTAACTGGTACTCCCGCGCGTGACTACGGTAAAATAAATATCCATAATATTATTGGCAAGAATAAAGCCGCAGTTCCACTCCGGCTTGCTTGACCTAGTGAATGACGGACTTAAAGCAAAAAGCGAATCCAACATTGACGCATAAAAGGTGTTTTTGAATTTATAATTATATATGTAAAGGGATGTTTGTTTACAGGTTTATGTGAATCATCTAAACTGTTTCGCCCCAAATATCCAGTATTTAATAAATTTGTCTACCACTTTTGTAAGCTTGTCTGTTGCTGCCCTGTTTTCGACACTTCGTTTAGTTGTATTAAAGCGTATGGCTTGTTTTGCCACAATATATAGCCTGTGAACAACATGTCCACCATAAAAGTTTTATTTTAACCTGGCTTCGACAAACCTGAAGCGTACTTCGTATCTACCATTAATAGAATGAGTTTAATTTATCCAAGTATATACAAATTAACCACATCAATTGCATTTGCCGCCGTTTACGCTTAATTAGACCGTACGAAACAACATTTGGCTTGGTGTTGCCAGAAGCATGATATAGGCCTATTTACTTAAAAATGAAATATATCACAAAAATTATGCTTTAAGCTACTTTAAAGAGACAAATATGATTTCTGAATAACAGCGAAAAATCGACTTATAAATGAATTTAACATCACCGAAGATGACCTGAAAAGAAAGGATTACAATTGTCTTTAATGCGCTTAATATCGTCAAAATTACTTTTATTTTAAAATCTACCTAGATTGATGATCTTTATAAAAAAAAACATAATATTTAAAAAACTAAATTTTCATTTTTTTATGGGTACAATATAACGTAAATAAAAAGGTTAAATGTGAAAAGTTTTAGAGGAAACTTAGTGCATTGGATATCCGGCTTCAGATTTATGATCGGTCATTTGGTTTTGGAAATATCGGCGATGAACCGAAAATGGCGGATTTTGTTTTTCGCCAGTAAATCCAAAACGGTAAATTTGACAGCTGTCAAAACAGGACATTATTCGGTTACTTTTTTTAAGATGAATTAGATAATAAAATTTACAGTCTAGTGATGTCTCGCAAGTGCATAAAAGATTTGAGTATCATCATATTACACTTCCTAAAGTTAGATCTCAATTTTTCCAGGAGGCCATGACTTATTGGTCTGACTACTTCGTATCTGGGTTACATTAATTTACAAATTTACAAAATGACCTACATTTGCATCGAAACACTTTTGACAAGTGTGTTTCCGTTAATATTTTAAAATGTGTCCAAAACTCTTTGTCTCAGGATTTCTATGGTCGCTGGGGGATCAGATTCATAGACTTCATTCTTCGCGTGACATCAGAGATAGAAATCCAAGGGCAAGAGGTCAGAGGATCTAGGAGGCCAAGTTATTGGACCATTTAAGGAAATAATTCTTTCGTCAAACAGCACTCTTAAGAAGTGATCTGATCTGTAGACGTCTCTCTGCCACTTTGTGAGGATTTTCCATAGCCACAGTGATGATTGTTGTGCCTATTAAAAACTCCACAATTGGTAAACATGCTCTCATCGGACCACAAGACATGATTTACAAAATTGGGATTTTCATTTCACTGCCTAGTATACCACTCACAGAAGCGTAATCGTCTTGGAAAATCAGTTTCCTGAAGTCCTGGAACTATTATGGGTTTGTATGGATGGTACTTATTCTTTTTTAACACTCTCTGTACCGTTGATTTTGGCACATACATTTTCTATTCTATAGTTCTTACGATGCACTAGGGTCTTGATAGCTTGTAAAATGTTTCTGTCTCGATCTTCATTGTCAATACTATATCCGCTTCTAGGTTGTTCGATGTAAATTAACTACGATTTTTTTGAATTAGGTTTTATGAGGTTGCTGTCGTTCAGGTACATCTCCAAATACCTTAAATATTTTTATATGTATCCCTCAAACCCGAAGTTAATGAGGACGACTCGGATAGGAGAACGCAATTTTGTGATATAATTAAGGAGAGAGGTGTCAATGACCCTCAATTTTCACGAAAAATTTTGTTCGGATGAAGTAACGTTTTGCCTAAACGGAAGTATGAATAGATAAAATTGTCGATATTGGGCTACAGAAAATCCGCACTGCATAATGAATTGCCACACACAGTACCCCGAAAAAGTAAATGTATGGGTTGGGATTAATCCAAACAGAATTTTGGGTCCCTTCTTCTCTGAAGAGACTTTAACTGGAGAAAGATATCTAGAATTTTTAACATTCGATTTGATACCTGCGCTTGCTGTATGGTATCCAAATCTAGTAGATCCCGATATTCCCAACGATTCTGTATGGTATCAACAGGATGGAGCACCAGCCCATTATATTCAACCGGTTCGTGAATATTTAAACACTGTTTTCCTGGTTAGTGTATTGGTAGACAGGGTCCGATAGAATGGCCTGCCAGTTCCCCTAATTAGACCTTAAAGACCGAATAAGACAGAAAATTAAATTGATAGAAGCTCAAGTGGTGCACAATATGTTGCAAGAATTTGAAGATCGCCTAGGATATTGTCAGGATATTGCTGGTGATCAATTTCAACAACTTTAAAATTAATATTAGATAATTTTGTCATCTAGACATTTATTATTTACATTTAAGCCTTTTTAAATAAAACTGATTTTTTATAAAACTTAATTTAGACAAATGTAGATTATCATACCTAAAATTTTCCGTAGAATCCGAAAATAAAATAAAAAATGGGACGTTCTATTTATCTAAATAAGTTAACTATCATAACTTGCTTTTAGGTCACCCTGTATACATGAAATTATGATAAAAAAACGGCAATTAAAATTAAAAATCAACGGGCCGAGCGTTTTCTCGAAGAAAAATACCTGATTTTTATATGAATTTATTTCAACCTTTTCGACCTCACTGTATATATATTTCATTAAAAAGATAGTCCTTTCTTAAACTAGTTTATAAAAATAATTAATCTTTACTATCAAAATTGTTAGATTTGTACTAAGGAAGCAATAAAAATATTACAAAAGTTAAGTTAGTTTTTGTTAGATTATAGACACCTATACACAAAACAAATTATTGTCGTTCAAAATAAAATGAAAAAATTATACTTATAATTTCTAGAAGTGGTTTTCTCTGATACAAAGTTGTCAGGTCACAGCCGTCTTCACGCATCAAATATAGGCTAATTTAAAAATACGCGTTTTCTTTCGTTTTTTGGCTTATAAAATCGAAAGTAATGAAGCAATCTTAATAGTGTATAGAGATGAATTGTAGAGAATAAAATTTGAAACAACCTGATAGGATCATTAGAACAGGAAAAGTCTGTTAAATACACGAAAAATACTTCCAAACATGACCAGAAACGGTCGGACGGGGTAATGTAGCCAAGTGCGGGGAGAACGCACGGCAGCCGATGCGAAAGATAGTAATAGAGACGCTCAGCGCGCAACGCATTACTCTTCAGCTTTAATTATCTCAGCAACTGTAGAAACTATTAGATTTTTTATATTGGGGTAACTGAACCTGAAAAACCGATTCTTACATTGCGCAAAGAATAAACGGGAAAGCTGGTATCGGACGTTTTGCTACATAACCATTGCTATTAAACTTCATAAATAAATAGATAAAGCCTATGGTTATTATTTTTATTAACCAATTCAGTTTATAATGAAATATACATTAGTAAAGAATATACATCAAGTATATACCTAGTTATTATTTGTACAGTTAAATCAATATCGAGAAACGTTAATTGGTCTGTATTATCTGACTAAATACCTATAAATTATATTAGACTAGCTGACTTAAATCTATCAGAGAAGTCCATTTTAAGTTCACTAGTATTTGATTATTAACTTGTATTAAGTAGTCTTTCTACATACTAATGTTAATTTATTTTGAAAAACATGTAACTAAATATTGAAAAAAGAATGAAGGCCCGTGAAGCTATAACACTCGTAAGCAGAAACTTCGTTCGCTCATAGCCAGCTGAATGATTTCTGTGTGATGACAAAGTCAATTAGATGCCATATCTTATGTATAGCTACTTGTCAAAAACACAGTCGGCAAAACACAAATGCGGCAATAAATAGTAATCGGCATAAAGGCAATAAAGGGCTTGACGCACAGTGATTCGGAATTATTGATAATTGGTCGAAATGCTAAATTTTCAAATTGAAAAGTCTGCATTTCCTGTTAATTATTTAGGCATGTCTGCACGTTACTTAGCAATGAAAAAAAACAACTGAAAGTGGGTGTTCAGTCTACAGCTCTGTCCGACCCTGATCCTTGTCAAAGTTATTTTCAAAAATAAGAATTCATTCAGTACTTTTGTGATTATAGACTGTAATTTTCAATACTGGCTTAAAATATAATCTGTCTGCAGTAATTCTTATATGCAAAAACAGCATTTCCATTGATTCTTCCTGAAATCTTAGTAAAGAATCGGTTTTATCGGGATCAGTTACCCTAGTAAAAAAAAAATCGGCAATTGCTGAGATAATTAAAATCAAAAACTAATATTTTGCGTCTCTATAACCCCTCGGCTGCCTCGGTTGCTAGAAATCATACTACTCGGCTGCTTTCACGTGTTCGGTCATGTTTGAAAGCATTTTTCGCCTATGTCACATAATTTTAACGTGAAATAAGAATACACGTTTTGTAGTGTGATACTTCTACTTTCTATATAAGTTGGCAGAATTCAAACTGGATCATCCACAACGCATCCAGGAACGGTAAAAAACGTAAATCGTAATGGTGCAAAAATGTATGCATAAAGTACATATCAATAACTATTATTTTGCAAAGGGCCTTCTCTATAATTTGAGAAAGAACGTAGATATGAATTTTCGAAAAAAAAGCCAAATTTTGTCGTTTTTTTTCTCCTGTTCTAAAGATCGAATCAAGGTGTGTAAACATATCATATTGTTTGTAATTGTAATTCTCTACAATTAATTTCTGTATACCATTACGATTACATCATTAGTTTTAATGTTATAATCCAAAAATGAAAGAAAGGTTAAAAAGTGAAATGAAATTTTTTTAGCTTTATTGATAATTTTTTTTAATATGTCGTTACCTACTCGATTTTTAAACTAATTACACATTGAAACATTTTAGTTTATCTCTACTTTAGAATTACAGGGTTTTACGTGGCACCAGATGACTTTCGAAATACAGCTGTTCAAAGTTTCGACTTAAAGTATTTTAACCTTATATGACATTTTAAGATTTTGCGTTTCCTCAAATTATTTGTTATGGTTTTTTAAACAATATAATATCCCATTTTGTCAGCCTGTACAAATTTTTTCTTCGTTTCTTTTTAGTCGGCAATAGTTTCTAGTCTTTTAATTCTAGAAATTTTGCTTTGATAGTTTTTCCATAATATCCTTTAATTTTGTTTGTCCTAAAATACAGTACATAAACACTTAAATAAAATAGTAACAATATCATTAAAGGTAGGGTTTGATGCTTTATGTTGCATATTGTTATTATAAATGAACATAATAATTAGTATCAAGGCAATCAGCACAATTAGTGTAAGCAGTGTATATGTTTTAATTAAAAGTGTGTAATGTATAAATCTTTACCTATTTGTAATTTAGTTGGTTTGGTTATATGGAAATCAAATCATCTCTTTTTTCTTTCTTGATAACAGATTCGCTTCTGCATGGTGAAACCTTTAGTGTTAAATTAGCTTTTAACATATTGAGGTCATGGGAAACATTATTGTTGGGTCTTATTATTTTTTCAGAGGGTTTAATAGAAATCAGCACATATTAATTCATTATTATTGTAGCTAAATCCGTATTCGACTTAAAATCTCGACTGAGTAAAACGTAACACATGAAGTTTTGAAATTGGAATGTTCTTATTCTCCAATTTCGTACTTCGCTCAATAAATTTTTTTTATTCACTTGGCTGCTTCTTAAAAGTAGCATGAAGCCAATTAGACAAATTTGTTTATTTAACCTGAGGTGTTTTTGATAGCCCTATTAGAACTCTCAACTTCCTGGTACGCGGAATGACTAGTGATTAAAAATTTCATGACAATTGTCAATCTCTGGGTTTTGCACTGATAAAATGTGACAGAGCAAATGACATTATTGAATTCCTATTCTGTGGCACGCACGAATCACTCCATGTAAAGTTATTATTGATATCGTTGATGTAAATAACTCGCTCCAATATCTTAACTAAATCACATGCTATGCCATTCCTGTACGACCAGCATTATATTCTGTCCATATAACGCAACATGCGATTTTTGTAGTTGTGAGATATGCAGGTTGTATTTGTTAAGTTTGCTTTTGTAGAAATAGAAGAGCTGGGGTTCTTGATTCTTTGTCAATATTTTTTTTGTTCTCCTTTATAATTATTCTCACTTTCATGCTTTTCTTGCACCTCTACAATATCTGGTGTTGTTTTTTTATCTTTCTCTTCATAACTTGTATACTTCACATTTCCACATCTATCCGTTTTGGGTATGTGAAAGTCAATTTTAAACTCGGTGTAAAAAATATATTCTTCACTACATTTAGTAACATATAGACTGTACATTTTCGCAATTCTTAGACTACAGTTCAGATATTGTTTACTTGCTCTTGCTCTTATATAGCGTGACTCTACGCCTCGGAAACTGCTAATGTGATCGTGTGATTTTTTTGGTCCTCAGACATACTAAGATTACTGGTCTTTCCTCTCTTGTCTCTGTGGCACACCAGTTTTTACATCTTTTTTAGCGTGTACATTATAAATTGGCATTTGGTATACATTTAATGTTAAGAGATTAAACGTTTTACACACCTCAATTTTTTGATCTTTTTAAAATACGGGTAGACCCATATTAAAGGTTCTATTTGCTGTTCTTACAATAAAGTCATATTTATCATTTTGATCTAAGCTATAGTAACTTTCAAAAATTGTTGTCTTTCGACTTTGAAAATATGTCTTGCACACTTAAACTTGCTAGTAAACATACAATCTTTTTATACCTTTTTTCGGAACAATTTTCTTTCTTCGGCTTATGTATTCTTCGCCAGCTTGGTGTTTCCTTTTCCTTTCTGTACCTGTCCATGTAAAATGGCCCGATTTTTTTTTTCGCGTCTTAATCTTTCGTTAGTTGCATTCGTTGCATCAACTTCACTGTTTTTTGATTCCGTGATATTTTCAATTATTTTATAACGATTGACAATTCATCCAAGATTTGGAAATATTTTTCGAACGTCTTTCAATAATACGCTGTTCTATATTTACTTCTTTAAGTTCATCGAACACTTCATCCGTTGCATTCTTTATACCAGCAGATTCTTCAAACTCCTTAATTACATATTCTGTTATATTACTCTCAGTCGAAATAATAACATTTTCTGAATTGCTCGACTCCTCCTAGCTGGGATTAAAGTACCAATATGGGTAATTCTTTGGCTAATTGAAATATAGCAAACAGAAACTACTGGAATAATTTCAACATTTGTCATATTTACCACATCATCCCCACGAACTTCATTTTGACTTGAATTGGAGCTTAAAATACTATCAGTATTATCTGCTCAAAATTCAGAAGTACGCCATTTTTTTTTACTTCTACGTACGTAAATAATAAAAATAATTTACCATTCTATCTTTACTAGAGCGTTACCCAAAAATTTTTTGATAGCGCAATAGTGTTCAAAAAAATGAGTTGATAATATTGTATTCAATAGATAAAATATTGAAACTGCCGTTGCACTATTTTACGTATTAATTTATAAAAACCGAAAACACTCACTCACACAATAATGCGGAATCTCTCTAATTGTCAGGTGAGGTTGTGAAACATTAAAATACGATTTGCAAAATAAATATTATCGAGCTTCTAAATTTGAATGCAATTTTCTACTAGAAGAAACATTTATATTATATAAAATTCAATAAGCGTTTAATACTCAAACACAAGCTTTTTTTGTCCTCATATAAATCACTACCGGCGCTACCCCCTCTGAAATTGAGAACTAAACACATGACAAAAAATATTCCCAAGTATATAAATTTATATTCAATTAGAAAATAAACATTGTCGATCCAAAAACATATTATGTTTTGACTTCTTGCTATCAAAATAATAGAGTTCTGCTATCAATTTTTCACTTTTTTATGCACTAAACTTACTAGACATGGAGTAGTCAGCAGATAAACTAGAAGCACTGAAATATCTTGCTAAAACAACTAACTGCTGAATGCACACACGTTTATCTACACATTGTCAAATGACAAAGTGGTAACCGAGAGATTTCCATAGACTTTCAGGACATGGTTCTAACTGCACTACATACAACCTTATCTATCAAATTATTATGAAATAATGCAGCAGATAGAGCCTCGTCATATGGATATCTCAGCTATTGGCAAATAGATAGTGCTAAAAGTATTCTAATTATTTAGAAAATGTTACATAGAACCATGTTATTCCAAAATCTAATTTTATCTGTTAATCTCAGGTAGCGTTATATGGTTCCGTGCGTACCACCGCATAATCCAACTTGTGCTATATCCTATTTAACCTTTTTAAAGTACCAAAATGTCCTTTGCTCTTAGATTTCCTTAAAACAAACGGGTCAACTAGATCATTTAATTAAGCTCTTCGAGACCAGTTTCTCGCACATATATGAAAAGTTTTGGTTTTAATTAATTTGTTTAGTGGCCAGAACGGTCCTCAGACTTTGCTTGACTTGATTTCATGTTTTTGTTATTTTGAAAAGTGATAACTGCATCAAATAATTACTGCTATCTGCCTAAATGTCATTCTAACATAATCTAAAACAAGAAACATAAATCTGATTGTAGGTTATATTATGATTGTCAAGAAGTAAACGGTAAACGGAAATTACGTTTTAGTTTTCCCAATACTCGCGATATTAGTCTCAAAGAATTTCGGGGATTTCAGAGTAAAGACACATTTATAGAGCTTTTTATTGTTGCTTAAAGTAATATTACTTTGTTTAATATTTTTAGAAAAACACACACAAACACGTTGCAGTAGTTTGCTTTTTGTTCCTTCGTATAATCAGTTTGAAACAAAATTATCTCTTGTCTCTGTTACTTTGGCCTAAGTTAATGTCATTAAGTGTTCCGACACTGCATATTCGAAAAGTTTTCCATATAACTCTGTCGGTTGCGGAACATAAAACTGAAACGGTGTTATTGTTTGGTCGTTTTAATTACTTTTGCAACTGGCGTTTTACTAAGTTCGTTAAGTTCTAAAGTAAAAATATGGCCGCTCTCGTTTGGTCGATGCAAGCCTTTGATATTTATGCGAACAAAAATATTTCCTTTTAGTGATTTAAATCTTCGTTGAGAGTATTACGTACCTAATACCTAACCAAAAAATGGATTTATATCGTTTGTATTTTATAGCTAAAGATAAAAAAGAAAATCTATTTCTTAATTAAAAATTCCTAAAGTCCTAATGTTAAAATAATAGTCTTTTTAATAGAACTGTTTATGTCATATACAGACAAAAAATTTATTACAAAGAAGTTTCGGGGTAATTTTTCAATTAACCCATTTTTGCAAGTTTTATTGACTGTTTTTAACATTATTGGGTCATCGGTTTAAAATTTATTTTAAACGCAACATTTTAAATTTAAATTTTATAGTACTTTAGATAGTGTTAAAGAAGAAATGGCCAACCTTAAAGAAACTAACATTGATCTTGTTCTATTCCTTTCTTCTGGTTATATCAAAATTGCTACTAATCAAAAGGTAAACACAGTAAAGGATAATGATCGCCCACAAGTTATTAACAATCGAAATTTGGATAAAGATTTTTATTCAAATGTTTAAAAAAATGTGGTACCTACTAGTTAGAAAATTTTAAATGTCAATACATTAAATGACAATGTCATTCAAAATTAAAAATTAATGCCAAATAACCTTTATGGTAAACCTGTTTCACCTAACAAGGTAACAAATAATAATAAAACAAATATTCCAGTTACAGCAAAAACAGTAAGTTCTCCTGACAATAGGCAGTATAATTACCAAAAAGTGGTTTTCAATTATAGTTTGAATTCAAACCAGCTTCGTAGAGAGAGCCAAGCAAGAGACCTAGGCGTTACCTTCGATGATAAGATGCTTTTTGATAAACAAATTGACAATATTGTTAATAATGCGTTTAGAATGTTGGGATCCATAAACAGGCAATCGAAAGCGTTTCAAAATAATAGTACTTTAGTGACCCTCTATCATGCTTATATTTTTAGTCGACTGAATTTCGCACCCTCTGTTTGGAATTCCATGCATGGTGTCTATATTCAAAGAATGGAACGCGTACAAAACAAGTTTTTAAAATCTTTGGCATATAGGAACAACATGGCCACAGATTACAATTATTTACGTCAAGAATTTAAACTCTTAAGCCTGGGAGATCGCAGGGTTATAAATGATATCGTTTTTCTGAAAAAAAATTATTTGTTGCCAAGTCGATTCAACTGATCCATTATCCCAAATTCCAATAGCAGTTTCTCAAAGAAATTTAAGAAACACTCGTTCGTTTGTACCTCCTGTGGCTCACACTAACATCTGTGCAAACTCTCCTATATTTAGAATGTTAAACTGCAAATGTTCACTGCGATAACATTGATTTGTTCTGTATGTCCTCCAAAAATTCCAAATCCATATGTTCATCCATGGTTCAAAGGAAACAAATCTAATAATATATATATATATATATATATATATATATATATATATATATATATATATATGTGTGTGTACGTGTTTGTGTATGTGTGAATGTGTGTTACTAAATGACTATTCAAATTTATCACGGAGACTCCTAAATAGCGCCATTTTTTTTTAAAACGCTTGCTATAGGACCATTTCGACACTACCCTGAATACTTCCTGAAATTTTCAATCGTACATAAATCACATAAACATACCTAAGGTCTAATAGATAACCTCCTCCTTTTTGAAAGTACGTTTAAAACTAACAATAATTTGTAACTTTAAACAAACTGAAGGAATGCAAATTTAAACCTGTATCACTTCAGGACAATGAGCACTATGAGACCTGTTGCTGCTAACATACCAGATATTACACTTTACCACATTCTGGAAGAAAAAGAGCCAGACAAAGTAAATAATTATGATCTGTACGTGGAATATTTAAAAGCAGCTAACTGCATCATTCCAATAGTCTTATCAGATACAGGATTTTTTACAAAAAACACAGTACCAGGAAAAATAAAAATAAATTATAGAGGTATATTAACAATAATACAAAAATCAGTCATATTAAGAAATCTATGTCCGAAGTCATTACAAAAGCATCATACCTAAAGTTAAAAATGCCGTCAGATGGAGCATATGATTGATGTCTTTCTTGCCAAAATTGTAACAAGTCTCTCTAGCTTTTTGCTTAAACCGGTAAATAAACCTTGCAAAAAGCTTGCACCTCTTTTAGCCGATGAGATCGATCGAAGCATTCGGTTGAGGTTAACAGGCTTAACAAAATCCCAATTTTACAAAATATTTTTAAAGCTGAATATTAGTTTTCTAATCATTATTTAAGAAAATGGAAATTATTCATACCAATCAAATAAATATTTAGATTGTAATCTAGTTAGCACTGGTTTTAAAAATCTGTTTGAAACCTAAAAAAAATATATTTTCACAGAATATTTTTTTTCAAGGTAAAACGTGACAACGCTTAAATGTATCTGTACATACATCTTTCGCTATAATTTATCTAATTTTAATCGGCTTACCTTGGCTGTTTTGTTATACCGGAATTTAATTTATTTACGGCCTTATTAATGGACACAAAAAGGTAAATTTATCTTCCAAAAGTTTATTTTCACCAGCTTAACAAAAGCTTTGCCCTGTCGTTTAAACTAACTTTATCTCTTTTCAGGAATCTACGTATATTTTTGCAGGGCCGTTTTCTATTCCTGTTCGAGATTTAAAGCAAATCACTGTCTTTCGGTGAAAAATAGACAAATTTCTCTTAACTCTAGGATTCACATTTTCCATTTTCGGAAAATAGAAAACGAAAAAAAGTTTTTAAGACATCGAAACTCGACGTATGGATTTTTTTGAATTATTTTCTACACCGACGAACATTGAATTTCCATTTTTCTTTAAGCATTATTGTTTGACTTCAGTGGCAAAGTATCTGAATAAATGATTAAGACTATAGTCATTATTTACATTGATAACATATGTAATTGGAAAAGCTAAGTTATATATTTCATTTGATTTATTAAGTGAAACAATTTTTAATGAAGAATTTAAAAAACCAAAAGGGTAAAGACTTGTTTTGTCCAAATGTTCAATTAATAAACTGAATTAAAAACGTGTTACTTATAGCTATAATAAAACTTTATTAAAAATCTGTCTTAGAATCTACATATTTTCTTATTTTTATTATAATCCATAGTGTAACCAACTTACAAAAAATATATCTATTATTTTCCGGAAACTTACAGACCAGTATCACTTTTTCCAAGTGTATCTAAAATATTTGAATAGTGTGTAGCTATACACAAAAAAACTTTACATAACATATTTTTTCAAAATATGGAATCCGTAACAGCACTCTCGTGAGTCATTGAGCTTAACAGTATATAGCAGTTCTGTTGTATAGCCTCAGCAAAGGCTCAACATCCTGTTAAAAAAATAAAATTTATGCCTACAACTTCAGCTCTAATAGCTTAACATATGCTATGCGCACAGGAAATTTTTCGCTATAAACAACTGTATTTTATCATTTCATTTCTTAATAAGAATAAATAAGAAATTATTGTAATATAAAAAAAGAAGGAAGAAAAAAAAAATCAGCTGTCAAGTGCGGGTTGCGTTGTGAAATCGTCAGAAGAGTTTCAAGTGCCCTCAGCTCAATATTCAATATGTCAGAGAAGAGAGAGAATCCTGAATGCAGTTACCAATTAACACACCAACTAGAAATCTCCTTTTTCAAGCCTGCTACTTACTATTTGTCCTTTCATTCATTCGTCCGCATATATTCGATTCGTCAATTCATATGAATGAACGGATTGGCGAACAAACGAGTAGACGAATATTTCATCCACACTAAAGTCCGCTAATCACTATTCAGTTAGATTCGTTCCTTAGATTCGTCAATTCATATGAATGAACGAATTGGCTAATCAAGGAATTGACGAATATATCATAAACACTATTCATCAATTTGTATTTAATTCATTCGCATGGATCATGCGTTTCAATGTTTGAAAATATACACAAAACAAAAGATTTGATTTGGACGAATGTTTTGCCTAGGTCAAGGCCTTCTTTGATTATTCGTCCAAAAGGTGGAATTGGCGCGCATCGTATCGAACGGATAAACCGGACTCTCCACAACATGGGGACGAATTTTGAAGCCCGCTACTTATCATTCGGTTCGATTCGTTCATTTGATTCAACAATTCATCTTAATAAGAATTGGCGAATCAATGAATTAACGAATATTTCATCTACACTATTCATCAATTTTTATATAATACGTACGCATGTTACATTGAATTGTGGAAACCGAATTTAATAATTTTACGTAGTTCAAAAGTTACAGGGAATAAACAGATTAAACCAACAAAATTTACTATGAAAATCATATTTAAAAAAATTAAACAGTTTAAAAGTTATGGGTAAACATTTTTCAAGTCTTTCAAAATATGTTTTAAAATCAATTTTGGCATAAAAAGTTACATGAAAGTATGAAAGCTAGTATTTAAAATATATAATTTTTTGGCAACTGTCAAAATATTTTTAAACAAATTACGCCTCTAAAAGTTTCATGAAAATGTCAAAACCAAATTTAAAAATTTTCAGTAGTTTAAAAGTTATGGGAAAAACATTTTTTGACAGTGATCAATTTTTTTTTAATAAACTACGCTACTAAGTTACATGGAACTTTGAAAACTGTATCTTAAAAGTAGTTTACAAGAAAAAAAAAATTTTTTTGACGGCTGTCAAAATATTTTCTGATATAAGTTTATCCTGTAAATGAATTAATCCTGTAAATTTTTAAGAATTTCAAAAGTTACGGAAAAAAAACAATTTTTTTCGACAGCTGTGGAAATATTTTTTTCAATAGATTACGCCTCTAAAAGTTACATAAAATATAAAAACCATATTTAAAAATTTTAAGAGGTTGAAAAGTTACGATGTAGAAACAATTTTTTTGGGCTGTTGTTAAAAATTTTTTTAGGCGAAATATCCGTAATAGTTGAATAAAACTGTGAAAACCTTATTTAAAGAAATTAATTAGTTCAAAAGTTTCGATTAGGTTTTCCTTAATCATATTATCCTATCTATTACCAAAAACCTCGAATCAATAATTTAAATTCCTTAAAAATCATAGCTGCGAAAACAAATTTTCGTCTATTTACTACCCTAAACTTAGAAGCCTTTAACCGATAAATGTTTAACTAAGAAAACTATTGTTTTCAAATCAGAATTTTTAGAAAGTTAAAAAATATCCTGTATTTATCTACTGTGCCTGTATAACATAATAAAAAGCTTTATAACGTATCCGCCCTGTACAAATAAATTCATATTAAATACTATTACACTCCGTACATGAAATACTATCTATATTTGGTTGTACTAGCATAAAAACAGGTACATTTGTAGTAATTTCAACCTGTATACTGGAACCCTATATATATTTGTGCAAATAAAAAAAATTCCGGACCGTA
Source organism: Kuschelorhynchus macadamiae (assembly GCA_030620095.1). Lineage (NCBI taxonomy): Eukaryota > Metazoa > Arthropoda > Insecta > Coleoptera > Curculionidae > Kuschelorhynchus > Kuschelorhynchus macadamiae. The sequence continues at coordinate 309,252 of JAUTXW010002390.1, read as the reverse complement.
ATATTTTTATATTTCATATAATAAATATACTAGAACTGGTGAAATGATTACTTAAAAACTAGAAAACCCGTGTAATTAAAAAACCCATATCGCTCGAAACCATATATACACAGGCACATACATATCCCAAATAGACCGAAATGAGCAATCCTGTTTTATAGACATCCTTATAGTCTGATACTTGATATCATGTTTGATACACTTTACCTGTTTTCTTATTTCTGTTCTAATTACGTTCATTTAGAATCTTAAATCTTAAAAAATGTAAGTTGGATGTTCGGAATTTATTCTATTTTGGAAATGTCGTGTTAAAAGTTTCCATTTGTCAAAACACAATTATAGGCTGACAGGAAAGCCCAGTCGGGGTCTTTCAAGGTAAGCTTGGTAATAAGTAGTAATCTTTAAACATCTAAAATTGTGCTTTTTTTTTTCAAGTAATATTTTTTGATATTTTGGTACATACTGAAATCAAACAGTAAAGCGGAGAGTTGTAGAAAATAGATTGAGGTTTTTAAATCTGTTCCGCTTTTGTAAAAAGTTAATAATATCCGTTATGTTTAGCTTCAAAAGTAAATAAATGGTAGAATTTAAAAACTAAAATTCTACAATAACTAGAAAACAAAGTACCAACCACTAAATAAATTTACTACATTTTAATATAAAACTATTTCCTGCTAATTTGCTAAGGTGGTTCTAAAATTCATCAGAAAGGCAACAGCAAGCCGGAAATGCTTGTGCAGGAGAACCCCTGGATTTGGGACTGGCATTCTGACTGAACACTGTGTCAAAAACTAAGAAAATATCACAACATGAAAATATGTGACTTCTTTTTATGAAAGTTAATAGTAAAATAATGTTCACAGGTGTCATTTTTAACGATCCTCAAAAAAGAAAGAGGTTATTAATTCGAACCTATGCATATACACCGTTAAATCCGGGTGGTTTGACCAATTTGGGTAAATTGATTGCTGGTAGTTCCAGCAAAAAAAAATAAGATTTTAAATGTTTTAATAGGTTGCTTCGAAATTTGAAAAATGAACTATAATTAACTAAAAAATTATTTTCGGCTTATTCTGAGGCAAAAAAGAGGGTCTATAAACATGTGTAAATGGCGTATGTAATGTATGTAATATTAATAACGTGATGCTGGCAAAATTATATACGAAATGAAAACAATATTTACTGGCTTATTTTATTAGACTTTTCATAAATAGAAATCAAAACGAAGAAAGATATTTTTTTTCAAAAAAAATAATACCGACTTCAGAAAAGGGCACTGAAAAGTAAAAAATTAAATTATATAAAGGCAGTGAACAAAGTGAAACCAACTATACTTTTTCGCGAATTATTAAGTAAATTGCTGGCAGCTGTTTGTCTATAAATCCAACTTACAAATAGGTCCTTGTACAGCCAGTTTCGCAAAATATCTTTACGGGCAATAAAAGCGTCTGTTGCTTTACTCGCATGCAATTTATTTGCATACGCCTGAAGTCGACATCTATCCAGCTAAATTTGACATTGCATTGTTATGTATGCATATTATTTGTATAAAAGGATATCTTTATTCTGCGTGACTCTAATAAATGAAAGGACAGCTTTCTAAAGAAGAATTTAATTTTTACATATTAAAGAAAGAACCTATATTTTTATTAACATTTAAAAAAAAGTTAACTTATGCCATACAAAAATCAAAATTTGATTATTACTCGCATATTCCAAAATTATACGTACCTAGAAAAAAGTTTACTTTTGTTTAAAGCCGGCAGTTCTCTCGATTAATAAAACGAGATATTTTTTTATTCAGGAATATTTTCTGCATACAAAAGATTTGGTATAGGAAAAGTTCAGTGGCAGCTCGTGAGTAAAAAATAGGGGAAGTGTTAGTTAGAGAAAAGTAGGACCGACAAGGTCTAAAGTGGGCACCGCATGCAAAACATTTTTTGCAAATATCCTGTGCTACATAGCCACTTAAATTCAGAAAACGAAGAATTTTTGAAATGAATATTGTAGGATTTACCAGCATTTTTAATGTCTTTTTTAGCACTACTTGTCAGCACACTTGTTTGTCGACCCGTTATTAAAATGTCCTTTTTGTCATCTTCTTTCCAACGGGAAAATGGAGTTTCTACCAAAGTACAAATAATGTCACTAACGGGCCCAAACGAATTCATTTTCAATCACACACCGCGCCACTCCTCCAAACAATAAAATAAAAACCGCCGATAAAATACTGAATAAAGCGCGATCGCCACGTACTACTTTACGTACAATACGAACGGAAGCGTTAAACTGCGGCTCTTCCTAAGGATCTTCGATATAATACGATATTTTAGAGTATCGGTACTTGTCTTTCTGATACTCGTTATTTTGTATCGATAGATTTAAGCCGATACATAATTTATACCGATACATTTCACTGGGTATCGATACACGCCAATCCGCTAACTTAGAGGAATGTCTAAATTCAGCCCAAAGTCCTTATCATAGACACACGTCGTTAGGAAAATTGTCATGCGAGAAAAAGCAAAAGGATCGACGTTAAACAGAGATTTTACTCTTTTATGTTTTGTTCTGTCTGACAGCCATTAGGAGATAAGCGATTTTAAAAAATACATCCGGTATATTATGTGCCTCGCTCTTCTTTGTTTAAAACATGCAGATAAAATAGTGAGAAGCTATGCTCGGAGCGATCAGTTTTACGTTTTTAAAAGCACCCAGTTAAACAAATAAATGAATTAGCATAATTGGCTGTTATTTTCTATTTCAGTAAACTGTGGCGTCGTAGTATTTTGTTTAGTTAAGCAGTGGCGGCTATTCAGGTGAAGTAGGTGAAGTGCTACTTCACCAGGAAAAAAAAACAAGCAAACATTTAACTATATTTATTATATATCTCTTAAAATTTTAGTTTTTACATTACCTAATTGGCAAAAAATGAACTGTACATCTTGAATAAATATTTTACTTGACCGTTGGCGGCATGACTTTTTAAAACTTTCAATCAAACTTGGCTGGAGGTGCTATCTTTAATTTACGATTTTCCTACTACGTTGCCATGACAACGCGTTCACAATGATGTCGAGCACATGGAAAAATATTGTTAACTAGCGCCATAAAACGCTCACCGTGAATTGCTAAGACAATACACTACATCCACGTGTCGTTCAGTTTGGGGTGGTTGTTTACTTTTATTTTCGCGGATTTCGCTGCAACCGGTTAGTTCCTTTGCAGTTTACTTGACTGTTTTATGTTATATTTATTTATGGTTACAACTTTATTTGATGTCGGGTTTATTAATTTCCATTATTAATCAATCCGATCACGAATGTGGTTTGCATTTTGTCGGAAACTCCATTTAATCGACGAAAGGAACAACATCAGAGTTTTAATCGTCATCCTGGTTTTCGGCGTACAAATGGTTATGTAGTAGTCAAATATTACAAAAATTGTTTTGCTGGACATGAAGAGTCGGCGGAGCATTTAAAATGCGAATTAATGTTAACAACATTTGTAAAAAATCAAAGCACTATAGCTGACACTTTAAAAGAAAATGTTAAACTATATAAAATATATTTTAACGAAAACGTCCGATTAAATAGACTATTTATGTGCTTGGAAATGACGCAGTTTTGTACCTTACAAAACAAGAGTTAGTCTTTCGCGGCCATGAAGAGAGCCGCGAGTTAATAAATAGGGGGAATTTTAAAAAGCTTTTAGGTGTATTAATATCGAGAAGTTCCTAAGAACTAAAATATCATCACGAAAAAATTAAAAATGTTTTTACTGGTGACTCGAAAACTATTCAAAACGAAATAATTGAATCCATTTCTGATTATTTAAATGATCATGTAAAAAATGAAATGATAAACAAACAGTTTTTTTCTGTGCAAGTGGATGACACCACCGATATTACTCCCAGTGCTCCATAATTTTAAGATACGTTAATTCAGAAGGTTCAGTAGTCGAGAGATTCTTAGGATTTTATAATGTCAGCTCCGATAGAACGTCGGAGAATTTATATTTTCTATTGGATCAAATTTTGGACCAATTTGACTATAAACATAAATTAATAGGGCAATGTTACGATGACGCAAGTGTGATGTCTGGCCATCTAATGGCCTTAAAAAAAAAGAAAAACGCCGCAGGCTGTATTTGTCCATTGTCTTGCGCATCGTCTTAACCTTATGATGCAGCAAAGTCTAAGAATATTTCTAAATGTCGAATTTTCTTAGTGGTATTTCCTCATTTTTTCATCACTCAGCCAAACGAACGTATGCTCTTACATTTGCATCTACGAGGCGTATACCAACAATTACAGAATCTCGATGGTCTTCGAATTCGAAGTTAGTAAATGCGATTGTTCAAGACTGGAATAATTTTAAAAGACGTGTTTGAATTTATTACAAAGTGTGACAAATCTCATGAAAAATCAATCCGGCTTGCGAAAGGATTTTTAGGTGAGATGAACGATTTTGAATTCACGTTTCTGGCATTAGTGTTTAATGACATTTTTTCAATCACGGACATACTATTTGCGTTCTTCAAAAAAAATCGCTTGACATTCATTTTTGCATGTCCTATATAAAACGCTGTCGTGAGGCGTTCTGTAAAAAAAGAAATGAACATTTTTTTAATAGCATGTTTGATAAAGCAGATTCTATTACAGACATAATTCATTACAAACATGAGCTTGCTAAGCTTTCACCTGAAGAAATTAGGGCTAAGAATAGACCTCTTTTTTATGAAATATTGAACCATATTTTAATGGAAATGACACTAAGCTTTCAAGACTGTGAAAACCTTATATTTTTATGTTTAGCAGATTCCCCTAAATTTTCCGAATATAGTGTAAATTTTCCGACTGGCCCGTTTGAAATTTTGTTACAGTTATATGAGGAAATATTTTCAAAAGGTCAACGACTTAAAAATGAGCTTGGTCTTATTTCTGCCAATGACAGTAATTGGAATATATCGCTGTTAGAGCAAGTGAAAAAAATTAATGAAAATAAAGATATTTTAACCAAAGCAGATAAAGGGTTTCCCTTATTTTGACAATACCGTCGACAAGTGCTTCAAGGGAAACAAGTTTTTCTTGCCTCAAACGTGTAGAAACTTATTTAAGAAAAACAATATCTCAAGAAGACTTACTTTTCTAGGCAATATTTCAATTCAAAAGGAATTTCTGGAAGAGATTAGGGCAACTTTTACCATTTTATGAGCATGTTATAAATAAATTTGCTGCTATGAAGGATAGGAGAATTGATTTAGTATACAAAATTTACGTAAGCGGCCACTGTAGTTAAGTTGTGGGAATCACAGAGGAATTTGTTGGCTTTTTAACTTTAACAGTAATTAATATTTCATATAGTTTTTGGTGTGTCAGAATGTCTAATCTATACTGTCTATACGCTGTACTGGTACGGTGATTGTATACAAATACACCAAAACAAGGCTGTAATCTTCAGTAAAATTTCACTAGGTATGCCTCCTGTAGGAAGCCGTGTAAGTGTAAGTGTAGAAATTCACCCATTTCTCTGTTTCAACGGTATAAAATATGGCTGATTTTTATGCAATAAATAAAATTTTTCAAAATGTAATTTGGTGTTCGTCAACTGTTATTTTGTCTTTATTACATGTAAATTGTTTTTAAGTACATTGATTTAAGAACCATGTAACTTTCTGCTTGTTCACTGACGGATAGCACTGATAGTTAGTGGAAAGCCCTTCTTGGTTCATTATTAAAATAAACAAGATATTTAATAATTAAAATATAAATAATAAGTCTTTAATTTAAAAATGTGGAATATTTCGTCCAAAACATAGATAATTCATAAGTAAAATATATGAAAGGTCTTACCACAAGTTATTTAACTTTTATATAAAAAGTTTTTAATTCAAAATTATCACTAATTGATACAAGAGACAGTATGCTTAAAGCACTTATGTATTATGACTCACTTGAGGCAGTAGAAAATATGTTTTAAATGAAGAGGGCTCGCATTTGTACCCATTGAAAGTTGCGAAACCTTTAACGGAATATGCATTTTATTCAAAAATATATTATTTAATGAAGAACAGTTTTGGAAAAATAACTTTTTAATTAAGAACTGTTGTTTTCACAGTATTAGCCTAAATTTCGATGTAGACCTTCCTAAAGGGCACTCTAATATGCGTTTTACATGTTATATATGATAACGTGTGTGGGGTGTATATATAGTGATAATTATTAGTGTTAACAATGAATTGCGAATTTCCATATGATCTGCTTTTATAAGGCTCAACTAAAATAGACGATCATAATTCAGTAAGACATTAACGGGGCATCTCACTGAGAGTAGAACTTAAGCACTGGAGCCCATTGTTTTATAAAAAATCCTTTTACGTATAGAATACACGATAATTACTATATTGATCGTTGCCGAGCCCTATCTTATGCAGGTAGTAACTCCCTTGCCAGAAGATCCCGGTAATGGCTTTAAGTTTAGGAATCTCAGCCTCAGAGCAACTGAAAGGCATGAAGCTAAGAATTTTGAAGAGGGTTTTGTGCATTTTAGTTTTTATTCTTACTGGGCTATTGAAGGATGGCGTTAGTAGCTGTTTGTCATTTTATATATATATATATATATATATATATATATATATATATATATATATATATATATATATATTATATATATATATATATATATATATATATATATATATATATATATATATATATATATATATATACATACATATATATATATATATATATATATATATATATATATATATATATATATATATATATATATATATATATATATATATATATATATATATATATATACAACGTTCAAGATTCTAAGCTAGACTAGTTTTATTAAAAGATTAACAATCGAAATAGTACGTATAATTACATATTGCAATATTGCTGATTCTGCTTAATGAGGTAATTAGTTTGTCTGGAAGGGTGATGCTGTTCTCCTGAACAGGGATGTCTTGGGAAGTATTCTGGTATTTCTTGGTTTTCTTATGTATTACGTCATTTGTCTTCTTCCAACAAAGATGAATGCAACCTGCAATTACTACTATATACAGGATGATGCTCCATAAACTTGGACGTGTAAAGTCTGATAGAGGGTGTGCTTCTTGAATTGGGAACATGGGATTTTCAACTGCTGCTTCAAGGTTTAATTTTTTCAATTCAATACTTATTTTAGGTGGATTTCTCATTTTAAGTTGCAGGTTAGGGGTTTGGATTACTAAGGGGTGCCGAAAATTTTTTTCCTGAAATGGAAGCTCCTGGTTTCTGAATATTATGTTGCAGGCATCTTTATTTATCAGGAAAACGTCTTTCAGTTTTAGGGTCGCCACATGATCTTCACAGTGCACTTGTATACTTTCCTCTCGTGGAAACACAGCCAAATATTGATTGATCTCATAAATTATCTCAATATGATTTTCAGCAATTTTTAACTTTGTAAATTGGCAGAGACCAGAGTTGTCATGTTGAAGGATCCCTTCTTCGCAGGGCACTTTGATGTTGGCTTGTAGTATATTTGGACAATGATATGGTTTGCCTTCGGTACACATGCCATTTAGAGGTTTTATTGGTTTTTTATTTAATTTTAGAAAATATCGCGCACTGGGGATTATCATAACAAATTCTCATTCATAACTTGCAGGAATAGGTAAAATGTGATAGTGTTCAAATTGTTCTTCAAAATCTATTGCTATTGAAAGAAAATACGTTATCTTAGTCTGTTGTATATTGCATTTTACTTTAATTATTGATTCGTACTTAGAAATATTTTCAAGAGTGACAATGAATGGTAGTTGGTTCTTGTAATTAAAAGAGATTCTTTTTATTTCTGCAAAAAGATTTGCAGGTGAAATTATACTAGGGTGTATTATGCCTGATTTGCAAAACGTAATAGAGTTCTCGATATCTTGCAGTGTAATAACGAGTTATATAAAATAATTAATTGGTTATATAGGTCTTTTGCAAAAAGAATATCCCGAATTTCAACGTCTTCTCGCAATAGTTGATCCAAAAACAATATTTTAGATCTTAATAAGTTTTGATTATGTTGAATATCTCTAATTGTATTATTAAAGTTTTTGATAACTTGATTATTAAGAGAGTATTGCATTTCTAGCTGGGTCTGCAAGTTATTACCCTTAGTTTCTAAATGGTTTAGTATTTTATATATTTTGTCCCCATCATTAGAATCTAAGTTACCTGTGATACCTTTAATAACAGATCCTAAGCCGTTTATTAAGCCTCTTTTAAGACGACTAGTATTATGTAAAGAAATAGTTTTTAACTTAGTAAGAATAGATTTTTTACAAAACATAGCAATATTTTCGTAATGTTCTAATTCCCTAAATTTGTACTATTCGAATAAGTAATCTTAAGATTATCATGTTGGATAATTAAATTCTTATATTCTACGAAGATTTGTTCTAGGTCATAAAAATGTACGAACATATGCTCGGTTCTTTGAAGTTTGGAGGGTCCTAAGTTTATTGGTAAGGCGCCCAAATTCTCCGTAATATTTCTTATTTCTGTCTCTTGTCCTGGGATGAGGAACCTGAAATATTTTTAAAATGATAAGTTTTTCTTTTCGGTCTTTTGACGTTAGATAGGTGTATTTTATCCGTAGTGTTTCCGTGAGTGGGATTAATTCGCGGTTTTTAAATTTTCGTTGACCTGAGTTATTTGCTCTGGTTTGTATTTATTTGATGTCTTTGACTGCTTTTGTTTGTTTTTAACAAGTACTTTTTTAGGAATTTTTGGCAATTCTTCTCGAGATTCGTTAATTTTGTTGACAACCTTTTCTTTAGATTGTTGAATTGTTTCGTTTAGCTTTTGATAAAAAAGTTTTGTCGCGGTGATTAGAGATGTAATTATTGAGTTGTTTTTCTATCTCGAGATTAAAAGGGGATTCTGCGGCTAGGTGGCCTGTAACTATTTCATATGGGGCTAGATTGGTGACAGAATGTATAGTATTATTATATGCTAGTATACCATAATTGACTTGCATTTCTATGGGTTCATTTTTAAAATCTTGTTGGTTATTGAGCAGCCTAATGTGCTCGATCAGTGTGGAGTGGAATCTTTCTATAAGACCATTGGATTCGGGGTGTTGGGAACTTATAAAGTGAATCTTAATCTTATGTGTCTCGAGAAGTTCACGAATTATAGAGTTTTTAAATTCTAATCCATTGTCTGAAATTATTTGTTCTGGAATACTGTGATGAGAGAAATATTTTATTAAATTATTGGCAGAGTTTAATTTGTACGCCTGAGCGAAAACGAATCAACTAAGGTTAAAAATTTGCAATTTTCTATAGATATGTAGAATTTGGAAAGGTTTAATTGCTGTAGGTATAATGTTTAGTTCTAATTTCAGCGGTTTCCTATCATATTTCGTTAATTGACAAATTTCGCATTCGTTAATATAAGTTTGGATAGAAGCACGTTGATAAGGCCAATAATAGTTATTTTTTATGCGTTTTTCAGTTTCATCGATCCCGCGATGATTTGTTTTCCCTTCGTGTTGGATTTGAATAATTTGCTATATTTCGTCATTATCAGTGACGTCAATTAATTTCTTAGTACATTTAATCATATTGATTTGGGAATTTTTAAAGTATTTTTGTAAAACAACACTAAATTTTTCGTACACCGGGTCTTCGAAATAGAAGTGATATTTCACTTTGGGAACAATGGTCTCTTTAATGAAATTTAAAACATCATTTTCAAAGTTGTTTTCTGAAAATTGAACATAAGTGCGTTGTTTAGAATTAAATAGCTCAATGCGAGATGGAGTAGCAGGGGCATATTTTACTTCAGAAATTATTAACTGATTTTTACCGAGATTAACAGGACATTCTACTATAGGAGTACCTATTATGGGGTTTTCATGAGATGAGTGTACAGTAATATCGCTGTCTTTAGCGGCATTTTCCATTTTGTCGAGGTCGCCTGTTTCGACTAGTAAAGATTCATTCTCATGTTCATTATTTTCACTAATATTCTGATTTATTTTTTCGACATATTCTTGAAGCTTAAATATAGATTCAGACAGTGCGTCAGCATTTTTATTAAGACAACCTTTTTTATAAACAATGTCGTAATCGTACTCTTCCAGTTTTAAGCGCCAACGTATTAATTTTGAATTTGGTTCTTTTAGTGAAAATAACCATTCCAAGGGCTTGTGATCGGTGACTATTTTAAATTTACGTCCAAATAGATAGGGCCTAAAATATTTAGTGGCCCATACAATAACAAGAAGTTCTTTCTCGATGGTTGAATAATTTATTTCTGACTCATTTAAGGTTCGACTAGCGTATGTTATCGGTAGGTCTAATCCTATTTTACCTTGAGAGAGAACAGCTCCTAAGGCGTAATTAGAAGCATCACAGGTTAATATGAACGGCTCAGCAAAATTGGGATACTGAAGAATTGGTTCGTTTCTTAAAAGTTGTTTGCATAATTCAAAACATTTTATATATTCAGGATGTTTTGTATCTATCACGACATCTTTTTTTAGTCTTTTCGTAAGAGGTTTGGTTACTTTGGCGAAATCTTTAATAAATTTCCTATAGTAACCCAAAAGTCCCAGAAAGCCTTTTATTTCTTTTTGGGTTTTTGGCAAGAGAAAATTCTGGATTGCGCAGATTTTGTCCGTATTTGGTTTTACACCTTCAGGTGTGACAATGTGCCCCAGATAAGCCACCTCTTTTCTGAAAAATTCAGATTTATCGAGCTGAATCTTAAAGCTTGAATTACGTAATCGTTCAAAAACTTTTCTTAGTATATCAATATGTTCTTCTAGGCTGGTACTAAATATGATAATATCGTCAAGATAAACAGCGCAAATTTCGTTTTGATATCCTCTTAAAATATTATCCATAACGCGCTGAAATGTAGCGGGCGCATTTCGTAGGCCAAAGGGCATTCGCAAGAACTCATAGTGACCATTTTCTGTACTGAAAGCAAATTTGGGGATGTCTTCGTCGGCCATTTCGATTTGATGAAATTCCGACGCCAAGTCAAGGGTGGAAAAATATTGACATCTGCCTAATTTATCTAACAGATCTGTGATATTTGGTAAAGGATATCTGTCTCCAAGAGTCTTTTCATTCAATTTTCTAAAATCAATGACAATTCTCCACTTGCGTTTACCTGAAGCGTCAATTTTTTTTTGCACAATAGGAGAGGACCAATGAGAAATGGACGAATTATTTTTTGATCAAGCATATCTTGAATTTGATTTTGTACCTCTTTTTTATGTATTTCGGGGTATCTGTATGACCTAGTATACACAGGAATTTCGTCTGATGTTTTATTTGGTTTGTAGGGTATAATGATATCGCCATTTGAAATATTTTTAATTGAAATTCTAATAATTTGTTCAGATCTTGCTTCAATAGTGATGTTATTGTTCGAAATGCCAGATGTATTCTGGTAAAAAAGTTTAATACTGGTGTTGGGTGTCACTAAAAGGTTATTTTGTAAATCAACATTTGCTTTAAGGATCTTTAGATTGTCTATGCCTCAAAGACAATCAAAATAATTATGGAAATTAAACAGATAGAATTTTAGGGGATCTATCTTCACATTAAACATTCTAGCAAGAGGAATTGTCGTGCTAAAATGTTCCGAGGAAGTGCCATGTGCTGTAGATATTTGAAAAGGGTCATTCTTTATAAATTTGCGAAAATATTTTTTTGCAATTTCAGGTTAGATGAAAGATCTAGTACTACCTGTGTCTATAAGTATTTTCAAATTTATTTCGGGAAACACTATATAAGGGAGTTGGCTACCGTTAAATGCAAAGGTCATTAGATTAAATCTGGGTGGTTTTTGTCCGAGGCTTCTCGGAAATTACATGGTTCGGCGGATTCTTCGGGGAATTCAACAAAACCTTCATTGTAGCAATTATCGGTTTGTTGATTTTCAGATTCAAGAAAGTAGTCGTTGCCGTCCTGATTTTCAATATTATGCAATTCCTCAAACGCGAATTTTGGATGACTAATGTGAGAATTGTTTTGCTTTAAATTTTGGAAATTAATATTTTGTGATTGGTTATTCGTAAAATGAGATTTTGTAAAAATACTATTTTGATTTGATTGGGGCCTGAATGTATTTCTTGTAGAAATAGACATTGCTGTGGGTTTCGGTAATGGTTGAGAGTTTGTTTGATTAGGTTTAAACACATTGTAGTTTGAAGGACCGGGGCTAGAATAATTTCTAGGTACAAATCGGTTATACACAAGTTGTGCATTATTTGGATTTGTTGTGTACGTAGATGGTCTGGAAGCGAAATTTTGTCTTAAGACCTGCGGTCTGATTTTGTGTGTTCTGTGGGTAACATTTTGAATTTGAAAATCATTTGTTGACATATTCAGAGCACTGTTTAAATTATCAGGGTTTTTAGTTCGCATCAGAGAACCTATCGGTTCTTTAAGACCACGTAAAAATACTCTTTAAGCTAATTTCTGGCAATACTCAGATAGAACTGGAGCTTGTATTTTATCAGCTAGAGTAGCAATTTGAGCTATTTGTAAATTTAACATTTTTTGAACTTTATTGAAGAAATCAAATGCGTTTTCGTTTTCCTGCCTAAGTTCGACCATTTCTATGTTTAAAGTAAAAATATCACGTTTATCAGCATACGTGTTTAAAAGAGCTTTTTTTAGGTCTGTCCAAACATTAATTATACAGGAAGAGATATTTACTGCTGCTTCGCCTTTTATTTTAGACAAAATATAACTCATAAGATATTCGTTTTGAAAATTGCTTGTATCGTCTGTGTCGTAAAATTTTTTTACAAGTTTTTCACAAATATCAATAAACCTAGATAAAAGTTCGACTTCTCCATAAAATTCTGGTATCATATTTAAATATTCTTGTTTTAATTGTGGAGGAGCCATTTTTACAAGGATTATAACAATATATAAAACTACTAAACTTAAGAATAATGTGAGCCTAGTGAATCAGAATTTATATGTTATTTTATTTTAAGTTTTTTCGAGCTAACCTCTAAATTACAAGATTTACTTACAGCAAAATCACCAGAATGACATCCATGCACTTAACTTTGATATGCACTCAAAGATTCTTGCGTTGCTGATGGCTATAGTCTTCTGCGAAAGCAAAAGCTAGTTTTTACCTGTAGAATATTCGTTCCTACTTTTCAGCTGGGTTTCTGGTTTTTAACGATTTGAAGTGGGTTACTTAATTCACGAATTTTCGACATTTCACTACTTTTTTCGCGAACCCGTGAAGTTTTGGTTCTTTTATTTTTCAAAAATCGTAAAAACGAACCGATTTTCTTGTGATAAATCGTTAAAAAATCCTACAACGACTGCGCCAGTTAAAAGAATTTCCCTGTAAAGCCCTTTTTTAAAAACTTTAAATTTTATGTAAATAACTACAACGTTCAAGATCCTAAGCTAGAAATATTTTATTAAAAGATTAACAATCGAAATAGTACGTATAATTACATATTGCAATATTGCTGATTCTGCTTAATGAGGTAATTAGTTTGTCGGTGTCGCATGAGGTTACTTGAAGTCATCGTCTAGTGGCGGGTAATATTGGCTAGATAACTTATATATATATATATATATATATATATATATATATATATATATATATATATATATAATGATTTACAATAAGTATTTAGATGTGTGAATTTTAAAAATGTAATGACAGAAAAGGCGAAGTCCAGATGTAGATAGCACCCAAGTGTTATCCACCCTGATCAACCTAACCTTAAAAACAACATGCTTACAATATAATAAAAAACATATTTCCTAAGTACCTGTTCCTTTTAAAGAGAGTATACAAAAAAGATAGAAAAACTTAGTTTATTAGACGATCTCTATAACGTCATATCTAACCAAATTGGTGTAGATATTAGAGTAAACGAAATTAAAGTGTATCTAAAGTAAATTGAGACAGCGGTGGCTCAATTTACTACACCACGTATATCAAATAAATTTATCTTTATTCAGTTAATCGGTGTACAAAAGCAAGTTTAAATTTCTGTCATGCCGTCCATGCTTCACAAAGAAATCGCCGACTGTTGACGGATATTTAGTTTTTATGTTGTCTCAATTGACTTTAGATACACTATAGCAGTTTTTATCGTATTGATAAAAAAAATATACCTAAAAAGAGTTCCCGAAAAAATAAATCCACAGTCCGAGCGGTAATCGTCGAGTTTACAACGCAATGGAAATGCGATAAAACATTCTATGCTAAAAAGAATCTCAAAAATAACACAGTGATGGTTTGTAAAGTGATGACTAGTGAAACTTGTGAATTGTTTTTAAACGTTCGTGAAATATACAGGAATAACGCCCGGACAATACAAGGTAACATTTATGTGTTTGATAATAATAAAAGAAATCTAGTTAAAGACTTGCAAGACTTAAATAAACTCTCTAAAGTATAAAATTAATACAATGGGAATCACAACAATGCATACAAACCTTTTTTTTAATTTTGCAATCTATAAGAACTACTTGTAATTTGCTTACACACTCATATATATTAAGTACTTGATTACTTTAGCAATAATAATTCAATTATGTAATAATCTATCTAGCTATTAATTCTTTCTATATAAAATAGTATTGCTTTACGGTTTGCATACAAAACTCATTGGCTTACTGACAAATAATACCTTGGCATTTTTAAACAAATTTTTAACGAATCTCTACACACGAAAAAAAGAACTTTAAAGACGGCTTATGTTAATATTAGGTCATTAACTTCCAGTTTTTTAAGTTTTAAAGAATTTGTGTTTAGTGAGGGTTTTGATGTGGTCGGCGTTACAGAGACATGACTAATAAAAAGAATTAATTCTAAAGAGATAGAAATACAGGGATACAGGGTCGTCAGACAGGACAGAGTGGGTAGGGTTGGCGTTGGGATTTATATTAAAAATGATACATAAAAAAAATAAATACACTGTATTAAGTAATGAATTTACAACAAATCAAAATTTTGAACAAAAATGGATAAACATCATAATAAACAATGTTGTGTATACAAATATCAAATTCTGATTTAATAAAACACTGTGATACGTTACCCGCTACAGTGTTGTCAGACCATGAATTTATTTTTTGTGATCTTTTAGTACCTAATACATCAAAGGAAATTACTTTTAAAAAATATAATGACAAAAAATATCAATACTACACAATTACTGGTCGACCTACAGTCGATTCCTTATTTTGCCATGTTTATCAAAAATATTAGAATAAATAATTAATTAACAACTTGAGGAGCATGTGGAGCAAAACCGTATTTTGCCTGAAACCCAATCGGGTTTTAGAAGGAATTACGGGTGTTCCACGGCTTTATTAAACGTTAGTGATGATATATTTCGTACAACTGATTCTGGACAAATAACGATATTAGCACTTTTAGACTTCTAGAAAGCGTTCGATACTTTAGATAGCCTATTATTGTTGGCTATTCTCGATTGTATTGGTCTGTCGCTCCTTGGGGATTTTATAAATCCATTTGTCTAAGTGAAATTGCTGTACATTTTTTAAAAGTTTTTTTCAAGATCGAAAACAGTGTGTAATTCTTGATTGGGAATTATTCGCTGAATTAGTCGTTGATACTGGCGTACCGCAGAGACCCATTATCAGTCCTCTGCTATATTCTGTATATACTTCAAATCTGCCGAACGTTATTAAAAAATGCAAATTCCAATATTATGCAGACGACACACAAATATATTTTTCTTTTAAAAAACAGGACGTCGTAGAGCGGTGTCAAGCCCTTAATACCGATCTCAAAGAACTTCAAAAATCTTGACTGGATCATTTCTTACGTCTTAATCCAAAAAAATATTGTATTATGATTTTTGGTAAGAGGAATGATATGGATAGCGTTTGGGAGTTAGTTAATATAAAAATTGGAGACCCTACTCTACCGGTTAAAGATAATGTGAGAAATCTGAGCATTATACCAGACAAAGATCTTAGATTTGACAACCATGTCTCTGAATGTATTCAACGAGCTTACGTTAGGCTAAAGCTTCTATACAGTAATCGCCACGAACTATCAAAAAAATTTAAAATAATGCTTTGTGACTCCGTTGTGCTCTCTATATTTAACCATGGTGATGTGGTTTATGGAAATAGTCTAAAAGCTATTCAGAAGCAGAGAATCCAAAAAATTCAAAACTCCTGTTTACGTCTTATATATGGAATCCGAAAGCGGGAACGAATATCTTATAAATTATCGAATGCAAGGTAGTTGAATATGGAGAATAGGAGTAGGCTTCACGAGGCATGTTGTTATCATAAAATTCTACTACAATAACTCCACCCCTGCATAAATCTGCTATGTTTGAACGTTCTTTTACGTATAATATTGCCAAATTGTATAACTCTCTTCCGAATCATCGCAAATACCTCACACCACTTAATTTCAGAAATAAACTTTTTAAATATTATTTTGATAGGCAGGCCACGATATAATAATAACTGTAGTTAGGACTATGCTTTTTTACTAAGTTTTTCTATCTTTTTTGTATACTCTCTTTAAAAGGAACAGGTACTTAGGAAATATGTTTTTATTATATTGTAAGCATGTTGTTTTTAAGGTTAGGTTGATCAGGGTGGATAACACTTGGGTGCTATCTACATCTGGACTTCGCCTTTTCTGTCATTACATTTTTAAAATTCACACATCTAAATACTTATTGTAAATCATTATATATATATATATATATATATATATATATATATATATATATATCAGTCCTTTCCTTTGTGATGTATTAGGTACTAAAAGATCACAAAAAATAAATTCATGGTCTGACAACACTGTAGCGGGTAACGTATCACAGTGTTTTATTAAATCAGAATTTGATATCAGAAAAAGGTCAATAAGTGGGGCAGAGGTAGACGAGATTCTAGCAGGATTGTTTATTAATTGAGTGAGCCCTACTGACTGTAACAACATGTTAAATTGGGCAACGTCATGTGAGAATATATCTAAAAAATTTACATTAAAATCCCCTGTGCATAACATTTCTTGACCTAAGAGCCATAATGAAGACAGTGTGTTTTCGAAGTCATGCAAAAAATCTGAGAGTTTGTATATAGAAGGTTTGTATACACAACCAAAAACATTGTTTATTATGATGTTTATCCATTTTTGTTCAACATTTTGATTTGTTGTAAATTCATTACTTAATACAGTGTATTTATTTTTTTTTATGTATCATTTTTAATATAAATCCCAACGCCAACCTTACCCACTCTGTCCTGTCTGACGACCCTGTATCCCTGTATTTATATCTCTTTAGAATTAATTCTTTTTATTAGTCATGTTTCTGTAACGCCGACCACATCAAAACCCTCACTAAACACAAATTCTTTAAAACTTACAAAACTGGAAGTTAATGACCTAATATTAACATAAGCCGTCTTTAAAGTTCTTTTTTTCGTGCGTAGAGATTCGTTAAAAATTTGTTTAAAAATGCCAAGGTATTATTTGTCAGTAAGCCAATGAGTTTTGTATGCAAACCGTAAAGCAATACTATTTTATATAGAAAGAATTAATAGCTAGATAGATTATTACATAAGTGAATTATTATTGCTAAAGTAATTAAGTACTTAATATATATGAGTGTGTAAGCAAATTACAAGTAGTTCTTATAGATTGCAAAATTTAAAAAAAGGTTTGTATACATTGTTGTGATTCCCATTGTATTAATTTTATACTTTAGAGAGTTTATTTAAGTCTTGCAAGTCTTTAACTAGATTTCTTTTATTATTATCAAACACATAAATGTTACCTTGTATTGTCCGGGCGTTATTCCTGTATATTTCACGAACGTTTAAAAACAATTCACAAGTTTCACTAGTCATCACTTTACAAACCATCACTGTGTTATTTTTGAGATTCTTTTTAGCATAGAATGTTTTATCGCATTTCCATTGCGTTGTAAACTCGACGATTACCGCTCGGACTGTGGATTTATTTTTTCGGGAACTCTTTTTAGGTATATTTTTTTATCAATACGATAAAAACTGCTATAGTATATCTAAAGTCAATTGAGATAACATAAAAACTAAATATCCGTCAACAGTCGGCGATTTCTTTGTGAAGCATGGATGGCATGACAGAAATTTAAACTTGCTTTTGTACACCGATTAACTGAATAAAGATAAATTTATTTGATATACGTGGTGTAGTAAATTGAGCCACCGCTGTCTCAATTTACTTTGGATACACTTTAATTTCGTTTACTCTAATATCTACACCAATTTGGTTAGATATGACGTTATAGAGATTGTCTAATAAACTAAGTTTTTCTATCTTTTTTGTATACTCTCTTCAAAAGGAACAGGTACTTAGGAAATATGTTTTTTATTATATTGTAAGCATGTTGTTTTTAAGGTTAGGTTGATCAGGGTGGATAACACTTGGGTGCTATCTACATCTGGACTTCGCCTTTTCTGTCATTACATTTTTAAAATTCACACATCTAAATACTTATTGTAAATCATTATATATATATATATATATATATATATATATATATATATATATATACATAAGTTATCTAGCCAATATTTCCATAAACCACATCACCTTGGTTAAATATAAAGAGCACAACGGAGTCACGAAGCATTATTTTAAGTTTTTTTGATAGTTCTTGGCGATTACTGCATAGAAGCTTTAGCCTAACGTAAGCTCGTTGAATACATTGACAGACATGGTTGTCCAATCTAAGATCTTTGTCTAGTATAATACTCAGATTTCTCACATTATCTTTAACCGGTAGAGTAGGGTCTCCAATTTTTATATTAACTAACTCCCAAACGCTATCCATATCATTCCTCTTACCAAAAATCATAATACAACATTTTTTTGGATTAAGACATAAGGAATGATCCAGTCAAGTTTTTTGAAGTTCTTTGAGATCGGTATTAAGGGCTTGACACCCCTCTACGATGTCCTGTTTTTTAAAAGAAAAATATATTTGTGTGTCGTCTGCATAATAGTAGTGAGAGTATGCGGGTTCTGAAAAGTGGTGGGGGGGCTGACCTTGTGAGCCCAGGTGTGCTGTATAGTTTGGCCTTGAGACAATGTGACGTCATTCGACCTTGAGATTAAGCTCCGCCTCCTGACCAATGAGATTAAGCCCCGCCCCATGATCATGATTATTAAGTCCCGCCCCATGGCTTTATAGAGTTAAGCTCCGCCCCATGACCAATGAGATTAAGCCCCGCCCCATGACCATGAGATTAAGCCCCGCCCCACGACCTTGGAGAGTTTTGCATACCACGTTTTCATATTTTTCCTTGAAGTGACGTCATATGACCTTGAGTGCACGTGTTTACATCAGATATATTGTTTGGCCTTGAGGGTGTGACGTTTTCATGTTTGTCCTTGAAGTGACGTCATATGACCTTGAGCGCAGGTGTTTACATCATCTCTATTGTTTAGCCTTGGGAGTGTGTGACGACAGATGGCCTCGAGTGTTAACTATTAAAACCAAATGATATTTAAATAAACAACATTTAGAAATATTTATTTAATTTGGTATTAATTACAATTTTTAAATTTGTGTGTTTAAAATTAAATGTACCAAGCATTAGCAGATCAATATTTAAATTTGAGTGTTTAGAATAAACAAAGGGGGTATGTGACGTCATTTGCAGTAGATAGGTATCTTTTTTAAAAGGTGTGTTGATTAATATGGTGTATTGGATTTAAGCTTACGCCGGACGGTCAATATGACATGCAGGGATTGGGTGTTTGGGTTAATGTGGAAAAAAGGTTAAATTATGCCCAAAAACCAGAAAACATCATTTTCGTATAAAATTCGCGTCATTTGCAGTAGATAGGTATCTTTTTTAAATTCTGTTATTTTCAACAGTTTTCAGATATAAATTCAAACATTTTTGAATTTTACATCAGTTCTAAGTAAGCATGGGTAGAATTAACATTGCAATTGATAAATTTGGTTGTCAAAAAGTTAATAAAAAAATAGTAGTATACAATCCTCCAGGAATTGGTTTTAAGTTGAATGTTGATCATCAATACGACATTCAAGGAAAATCTTTAACTAACATAGCAGATCCTTCACAAGGTAGTGATACTGTAACCCGAGAATATTTCCTTAAAGAAATTCACAAGCTTCGGACATTACTGGCTAAATTATTAAATGAAATATATTTCAAAATTAGTGAAATACTTAGTGTTATTAAGTCCGAAATAGAATTTGTATAGGTGTACTCGATAATAGAAAAAAGAGAAGTAATATTATCCAACCTTGAGCGAAATGTTGATCGTTTAATTAGAGAAAGTCATAGATCTCGGATACATTCAAGGAAAATATCTAACTATGATAATAGAAACTATTTAACTAAGATACTAGAAACAAGTGATATAATATTATCTAACCTTAATGAAAATATTTAAGCAACGTCGCAGAGCCTACAAGTTTTATTTTATACCTTATAATGCAGCATTTTGGTGAAAAAAAAAATAGTTTTAGATAAACATGGGTCGTGTTAACAACACAATTGATAAATTTGGACGTCAAAAGCCTGGTGAAAAAGTGCATTTATTGAGGGGGTCACCAGGAATTGGATTTATACTTACGCCGAACGGTCAATATGACATGCGGGGAAAATTTTTAACTAATGTCGCCCCACCGGCTAAGGGTAGTGATGCTGTTACCCAGGATTATGCGCTTAAAGAAATTCATCGATTACGCGTACAAATAGAAGATATAATGAATACAGATCTACTTAATAAGGTTCGTGCCGATATAAAGCAGCTGCCGATATAAAGCAGCTTGAAGAAAAAATTGTTAATATTGAAACAATAAAAATGGATGTACTCGGGAGAATTGAAAAACATGAAATCAGAATAAATGATTTGGACAAAAAAGTGGTCAAGCACATAATGGGATAATGTATGAGAAAAAAAATCAATTTAGCTCCAGCTTGATGAGGATTACTCATATATGAAGATAATCAAGATTGCTGATTGGTATGAAGATAATCAAGAATGATGATTGTTGTGAATAAACCTAGTTTATAATTGTAATAAACACATATTTAAATAAAACAAAGTTGAAGTTTATTGGGTATTTATTTTAATAGTAACCTTAACCAATATACATATTTCGATAGGTTTGAAAGTATTACAAAATATAATATTTTAAACAATATCTGTCTCATCAATCCATGAATAAATTGATCTGAAAATCCTAACCATTTTACAAATAATTGTTTAATATTCTTTTTCTTGCGACGACGAAATACTTTTTCCACTAAATAAACATTCGGACTACTTGTTTTTTGCAGTTCAGCTTCATAAAAACATCCTTTTATAGGTTGACCTTCTATTGATTCCAAGAGGTATGTTGGTGGATTGGTAATGTTAACTTTTGCGATTTTAAACTGTTCCGTGGACCATGAGGGCGTATATCCTTTAACAAAGAAACTTTTGTGTTTGCTTATACAAACTATATCACCCAAACGAAATTTAAACTTTTTGGGTACTATTTTTATCCAATTGTATGCATTGATGCGTGTGGTTGATTTAACGTTTATAGGTTTCATACCAATAGTACGATGCTTTGTGTTATTATAGGTTTTCGTAATGACTGGTAAAAGTTGTATTCATTTGTAGGAACCTCTAGCTGAAAACTCCTTATAGAGATAATTTTTGAGTGTACGTATGACTCGTTCAACTATCGCAGCTTTTTTGGTGCTGTACGTCGAATAATGATTAATGTTATATTCCTTAACAAGATTTTGGAATATGTTATTAAAAAATTCTCGCTGTGTAGATTTATTGGCATATATCTTGCTTCTTTAAAAATGTCTTTCATTGCTTTAGTGACTTCAGCCCCTGTCTTGTTTCTAATCGCCCTAGTATAGACAAATTTGGAGTAGCAATTTATGCACATCAAGATATAGCGATATCCATCGTTTTCATTTGCATACTGTTGCATTTCCGCCAAATCTGTTTGCCATAAGTCTTCATATCCTTTAATGATGGTGTGTCTTCTGGGAATTTTTTTTTTCGCGGGCCTATGAAATTCATTGACAATTTTTATTTTTTCTGTGCTAGTATTCGTAGTTCCAACTCACGTCTCTTGAGACTCACGTCTCTTGAGATACTGATCAAATTAGGTGATTACTTAATAAATTATACCTTCCTCACGAAGTTCTTCTATAATTGACATTATTTCATTATCGTGTCCGGTATGACCAGCCGTCTTTGAACTCCACAGCAATCGTAACCGTTCTACCAGCTCCTTCGGTTTATTCCAATATACATAGCTGGGAGTTTCCGATAAAACACGTTTCTTTAATGGTAGCACTACTTGAGCATATGTTTTTTTACTTGCGATCCCACTTCCCAATCGATTCCCTGTCATTAATGGTTTTATAATCTCTAAATATTTTTTCCGCCTGGTTTCCTGTAGTCCCCGCTTCTCATCATAGCCCTTGTATGCTGCATTTGTCAACCGTAACATCTTTTTATAGTCTTCTGCCACTTTGGGAGTCATCTTTTCGATATGCTCTAATACCCGTGGATTTTTTAAGAATATCAAATCGTAAAGTTCCGCATTCCCTTCAAAGGTTGCAATATTCTTAGATTCGCGCCATAGTGTCACTTTACCAGGAGGAAAACGTATTTCCAAATTACCCATAAACTTTTTGTTTTTTACTTTTGAATTATGATGTACTCCATAAACTGTATCGAATTGTGATGGTTTTGTCTTTAAACCATTCATATATGTATTAATGATAATATCCGGAGATGAGCGATCTTTTAATGTGACAGCTGACATTGTAGATTTGTTTGATGGAGAAGGTGTTGCATAAATTCCCTCTAACGTCTCGTTTTTCGGGGTATCTATCGATGTTTCAGCCGTGTACTTGGGCCTTTCTGTGATCGGTGTTGATGTTTCTACAGGAAACTCCTCTGACATGAATATGCTTGATTTATTTAATGGCTCCTCTATGTATGTGCTTAAACTTTTCGGTTGTGATTGTATATGTTTACGAGACTTTTGTGTTACTGCATTGGATATAGAAGTCAAAGGCTTAGCAATCGGCTCATAAAATTTGTCCAATTCAAATTTATCTTGTACATTAGCAGCTCTAATTTGTTTAAACTTTTTTCGAACGGCATCTATAACCCCAATCAATTGACGTTTCAAATCTATATCATTATTCATCATGAAGGTGATGTTGTCAGAGTATCAAACAATTATGTAATGCGAATTCACTGATCTTACTCTGTGTATATATAGTTATCGAACCCCTTGCGATATCTTCCCGAATTTAAATCACTATCCTTATCAATAACGAGGAATCCATACTTGTCATTCCAACATTTAGCACACATCTCTTGAAATTGTGTAAAAGTCACATCTGGCGATACATGATCAGAAAAAATATGTCGTAAATTCATTTCGTCTTGTTTAAACATTATAATTAAATTGGCGTTGTCACGTACTAATTGCTTGGGAACTCGGGAATAGGTTTGTGCTAGGTAAAAACTATCTAGATTTTTATGTCGTCCCATACTAAAATATGATCGTATAACATCCTGTTCACACATTACGTCGTCAAATATGAAAATTGAATTTAGTTTAGCATCGGATGGCTCCACGATATTTGTTGTATCGCTAAAAGTATAAAAGTTTATGGGTAATTTGGAAATACGTTTTCCTCCTGGTAAAGTGACACTAAGGCGCGAATCTAAGAATATTGCAACCTTTGAAGGGGATGCGGAACTTTACGATTTGATATTCTTAAAAAATCCACGGGTATTAGAGCATATCGAAAAGATGACTCCCGAAGTGGCAGAAGACTATAAAAAGATGTTACGGTTGACAAATGCAGCATACAAGGGCTATGATGAGAAGCGGGGACTACAGGAAACCAGGCGGAAAAAATATTTAGAGATTATAAAACCATTAATGACAGGGAATCGATTGAGAAGTGGGATCGCAAGTAAAAAAACAAAACATATGCTCAAGGAGTGCTACCATTAAAGAAACGTGTTTTATCGGAAACTCCCAGCTATGTATATTGGAATAAACCGAAGGAGCTGGTAGAACGGTTACGATTGCTGTGGAGTTCAAAGACGGCTGGTCATACCGGACACGATAATGAAATAATGTCAATTATAGAAGAACTTCGTGAGGAAGGTATAATTTATTTAGTAATCACCTAATTTGATCAGTATCTCAAGAGACGTGAGTCTCAAAAGACGTGAGTTGGAACTATGAATACTAGCACAGAAAAAATAAAAATTGTCAATGAACTTCATAGGTCCGCGAGAAAAAATTTTCCCAGAAGACACACCATCATTAAAGGATATGAAGACTTGTGGCAAACAGATTTGGCGGAAATGCAACAGTATGCAAATGAAAACGATGGATATCGCTATATCTTGGTGTGCATAAATTGCTACTCCAAATTTGTCTATACTAGGGCGATTAGAAACAAGACAGGGGCTGAAGTCACTAAAGCAATGAAAGACATTTTTAAAGAAGGATGATATACGCCAATAAATCTACACAGCGACCAGGGAAAAGAATTTTTTAATAACATATTCCAAAATCTTGTTAAGGAATATAACATTAATCATTATTCGACGTACAGCACCAAAAAAGCTGCGATAGTTGAACGAGTCATACGTACACTCAAAAATTATCTCTATAAGGAGTTTTCAGCTAGAGGTTCCTACAAATGGATACAACTTTTACCAGTCATTACGAAAACCTATAATAACATAGAGCATCGTACTATTGGTATGAAACCTATAAACGTTAAATCAACCACACGCATTAATGCATACAGTTGGATAAAAATAGTACCCAAAAAGTTTAAATTTCGTTTGGGTGATATAGTTCGTATAAGCAAACACAAAAGTGTCTTTGATAAAGGATATACGCCCTCATGGTCCACGGAACAGTTTAAAATCGCAAAAGTTAACATTACCAATCCACCAACATACCTCTTGGAATCAATAGAAGGTCAACCTATAAAAGGATGTTTTTATGAAGCTGAACTGCAAAAAACAAGTAGTCCGAATGTTTATTTAGTGGAAAAAGTACTTCGTCGTCGCAAGAAAAAGAATATTAATCAATTATTTGTAAAATGGTTAGGATTTTCAGATCAATTTAATTCATGGATTGATGAGACAGATATTGTTTAAAATATTATATTTTGTAATACTTTCAAACCTATCGAAATATGTATATTGGTTAAGGTTACTATTAAAATAAATACCTAATAAACTTCAACTTTGTTTTATTTAAATATCTGTTTATTACAATTATAAACTAGGTTTATTCACAACAATCATCATTCTTGATTATCTTCATACCAATCAGCAATCTTGATTATCTTCATATATGAGTAATCCTCATCAAGCTGGAGCTATATTGATTTTTTTTCTCATACATTATACCATCATGTGCTTGAAACTTGTTTCTAGTATCTTAGTTAAAGATTTTCCTTGAATGTCGTATTGATGATCAACATTCAACTTAAAACCAATTCCTGGAGGATTGTATACTACTATTTTTTTATTAACTTTTTGACAACCAAATTTATCAATTGTAATGTTAATTCTACCCATGCTTACTTAGAACTGATGTAAAATTCAAAAATGTTTGAATTTTTATCTGAAAACTGTTGAAAATAACAGAATTTAAAAAAGATACCTATCTACTGCAAATGACGCGAATTTTATACGAAAATGATGTTTTCTGGTTTTTGGGCATAATTTAACCTTTTTTCCACATTAACCCAAACACCCAATCCCTGCATGTCATATTGACCGTCCGGCGTAAGCTTAAATCCAATACACCATATTAATCAACACACCTTTTAAAAAAAATACCTATCTACTGCAAATGACGTCACATACCCCCTTTGTTTATTCTAAACACACAAATTTAAAAATTGTAATTATTACCAAATTACATAATTATTTCTAAATGTTGTTTATTTAAATATCAGTTAGTTTTAATAGTTAACACTCGAGGCCATCTGTTGTCACACACTCCCAAGGCCAAACAATAGAGATGATGTAAACACGTGCGCTCAAGGTCATATTACGTCACTTCAAGGACAAACATGAAAACGTCACACTCTCAAGGCCAAACAATATATCTGATGTAAACACGTGTGCTCAAGGTCATATGACTTCACTTCAAGGAAAAATATGAAAACGTGGTATGCAAAACTTTCCAAGGTCATGGGGCGGGGCTTAATCTCATGGTCATGGGGCGGGGCTTAATCTCATTGGTCATGGGGCGGAGCTTAACTCTCCAAAGCCATGGGGGCGGGACTTAATAATCATGATCATGGGGCGGGGCTTAATCTCATTGGTCAGGAGGCGGAGCTTAATCTCAAGGTCGAATGGCGTCACATCGCCTCAAGGCCAAACTACACAGTACACCTGGGCTCTCAAGGTCAGCCCCCCCCACCACTTTTCAGAACCCCCATACTCTCACTACTCATAATATTGGAATTTGCATTTTTTAATAACGTTTGGCAGATTTGAAGTGTATAAAGAATATAGCAGAGGACTGATAATGGATCTCTGCGGTACGCCAGTATCAACGACTAATTTAGCGAATAATTCCCAATCAAGAATTACACACTATTTTCGATCTTGAAAAAAACTTTTAAAAAATGTACAGCAATTTCACTTAGACCAATGGATTTATAATATCCCCAAGGAGCGACAGACCAATACAATGGAGAATAGCCAACATTAATAGGCTATCTAAAGTATCGAACGCTTTCGAGAAGTGTAAAAGTGGTAATATCGCTATTTGTCCAGAATCAGTTGTACGAAATATATCATCACTAACGTTTAATAAAGCCGTGGAACACCCGTAATTCCTTCTAAAACCCGATTGGGTTTCAGGCAAAATACGGTTTTGCTCCACATACTCCTCAAGTTGTTAATTAATTATTTATTCTAATATTTTTGATAAACATGGCGAAATAAGGAATCGACTGTAGGTCGACCAGGAATTGTGTAGTATTGATATTTTTTGTCTTTATATTTTTTAAAAGTAATTTCCTTTGATGTATTAGGTACTAAAAGATCACAAAAAATAAATTCATGGTCTGACAACACTGTAGCGGGTAACGTATCACAGTGTTTTATTAAATCAGAATTTGATATCAGAAAAAGGTCAATAAGTGGGGCAGAGGTAGACGAGATTCTAGAAGGATTGTTTATTAATTGAGTGAGCCCTACTGACTGTAACAACATGTTAAATTGGGCAACGTCATGTGAGAATATATCTAAAAAATTTACATTAAAATCCCCTGTGCATAACATTTCTTGTCTTAAGGGCCATAATGAAGACAGTGTGTTTTCGAAGTCATGCAAAAAATCTGAGAGTTTGTATATAGAAGGTTTGTATACACAACCAAAAACAAAAAATATTTTATTTATTATGATGTTTATCCATTTTTGTTCAAAATTTTGATTTGTTGTAAATTCATTACTTAATACAGTGTATTTATTTTTTTTATGTATCATTTTTAATATAAATCCCAACGCCAACCCTACCCACTCTGTCCTGTCTGACGACCCTGTATCCCTGTATTTCTATCTCTTTAGAATTAATTCTTTTTATTAGTCATGTCTCTGTAACGCCGACCACATCAAAACCCTCACTAAACACAAATTCTTTAAAACTTACAAAACTGGAAGTTAATGACCTAATATTAACATAAGCCGTCTTTAAAGTTCTATTTTTCATGCGTAGAGATTCGCTAAAAATGTATATATAATATATAAATATAATTTGTTTAAAAATGCCAAGGTATTATTTGTCAGTAAGCCAATGAGTTTTGTATGCAAACCGTAAGGTAATACTATTTTATATAGAAAGAATTAATAGCTAGATAGATTATTACATAATTGAATTATTATTGCTAAAGTAATCAAGTACTTAATATATATGAGTGTGTAAGCAAATTACAAGTAGTTCTTATAGATTGCAAAATTAAAAAAAAGGTTTGTATGCATTGTTGTGATTCCCATTGTATTAATTTTATACTTTAGAGAGTTTATTTAAGTCTTGCAAGTCTTTAACTAGATTTCTTTTATTATTATCAAACACATAAATGTTACCTTGTATTGTGCGGGCGTTATTCCTGTATATTGCACAAACCTTTAAAAACAATTCACAAGTTTCACTAGTCATCACTTTACAAACCATCACTGTGTTATTTTTGAGATTCTTTTTAGCATAGAATGTTTTATCGCATTTCCATTGCGTTGTAAACTCGACGATTACCGGTCGGATTGTGGATTTATTTTTTCGGGAACTCTTTTCAGGTATATTTTTTTTCATCAATACGATAAAAACTGCTATAGTGTATCTAAAGTCAATTGAGACAACATAAAAACTAAATATCCGTCAACAGTCGGCGATTTCTTTGTGAAGCATGGGCGGCATGACAGAAATTTAACCTTGCTTTTGTACACCGATTAACTGAATAAAGATAAATTTATTTGATATACGTGGTGTAGTAAATTGAGCGTACCGCTGTCTCAATTTACTTTGGATAGTTATAGATAGTGGATGGTTAAGTAGAGCAGGATGAATGAGCCTTTATCGGCAGTTCATATCTGGACTTCGCCTTTTTTCGCATTAAAATATAATAAATAACTGTAAGATCCAAAATTGTATCTTATGTAATCTACAAGTGAAAATAAAGACCTTATTATTATTATTATTATTATTATACACTTTAATTTCATTTACTGTAATATCGACACCAATTCGGTTAGATATGACGTTATAGAGATCGTCTAATAAACATGGTTGATTTTTTTCTTCAATGCCCCGGAAGATTAATTTTTTACTATGGGTTTCTTTATGAATTTTTTCGATGTCGTACTGAATTGATTCTATTTTATCGTGTAATTTTCGCAAGTCTGCTTTTAGATTATCAAACTCCGCTCTGATGTTTATTTCAAATACTTTCAAATCAATATTGCAATTCAAAGTATTGCAAGATATATCGATTTTTCATTGTTGCACTGTGTATTAACAATACAAGTTACGGATTTTATAAATAAAAATATTAATCGAAATTTTTCTTGCGTTGCTAAGTAACCAATTTCCTAGGGTTTTGTTAACCCAACTCTTGTAATAGAGCAGTTATTTTAACAAATAGTTTAATTCATAGAAACATAAAAAGTGGAGGGTCAAATTATTTTAGCAATAAAAATTGATTTTTTAAAACATTGCCGTTTTCATAGAAAAGTGGAATATTAATTTTTGTTAAGATAATTAAGAAAATTGGGACCAAGCGTACATTTAGATAGTAAATATTTTAAAACGTGCCTGTCCTGGTGACAACGAAAGTACAATCATTTGTTAGCGTTGTACAGACTGTGAAAAAAGATAATGTAAGATTTCTACAAGGAATTTCTCTTAAAGAAAAGTTTCTTTCTGAATTATATATTGATATCTCGAAGCCTAAGCCAATATCTGGGGACGTGTTTGGCAATTTTTTGTTTATG
The DNA here is from genome assembly GCA_030620095.1 of Kuschelorhynchus macadamiae. Lineage (NCBI taxonomy): Eukaryota > Metazoa > Arthropoda > Insecta > Coleoptera > Curculionidae > Kuschelorhynchus > Kuschelorhynchus macadamiae. Next base: position 279,662 of record JAUTXW010002390.1, on the reverse strand, counting down.
CCTTGTAATAAAAATGGCGGCATTTTTTTCTAAGCTGATTTTAGACAAATTTATAATTGGCTAATGCCAGTTTTCTATTGTTAATGATACATATGGTTCTTTTAACTTAACACAGAATATCCCAAAATAGGGTTTGATCTAATTATTAAGCTTTATTTTTAACTTCTATAATGATACTCACGCGTTATTTATTTTTTATTTTACTATGGAAAAAGAAATTGGTTTTTAAACCAGTTTATTTCTTAGTGGATTTTAAAAACTAATATCTGGATATTTTGAGATTTCATCCTTAAAGTAGTAAAAAGGGGTGGATTGTGTTTTCCCATTTTCTACAATATTTTTTAAACTTGATGTAGTATTACCACATTAATTTAAAAAAACACAGATCAAATTCCGTCATGTAAGAGCTGCAAGCGAAACAAAAAATATCTCATTGAGTTTTAGATAGGGAGGTATATAGATTTTTGCACTGAAAATCACACGTACAGCATCAACACAGAACATTAACCAATTGCACCAGCCACTTTAAAATGTATATTTGTTTACATCCCAAGAAAATAAAACTAACTAAAACCACAGCTTTGCTACATTTTTCAGCACCCTTGAGAGCTTTAATGAGTATTGTAAGGGCACAAGGTCACTTTTATTTTAACCAAAAAAACAAACCAAACGAAGTACGTAAAATTTGACCCCAAGAAATTTTTAAAACTACCTAGCCAGCTTTATTACTAACTTCTTGGATGATACTCACGTAATATTTCTACTATTCCTTCCATTATTAATACTTATTAAATCAGTAAGTGATAAAACTAAAACTTTTGTTGAAAGTTTTATTTCAACCCGAATATTAAATAAAGACTTTTTATATTCTTATATAAATATCTCAAATAGTTTCCGGAATTCCTCGAAATGCATTAATTATATAATTGAAAAACTAAATCTAATAATGTTTATAATTAAAAAATTAAATAAAGAATTGCACGTTATGAACTTATTAGGCACGAGGCCAAAAATTAAGAAGTTTGTAGTTTTCAGAAAGACGTTAATAGAAATATATTATGCAAAGCTAGATTAGCATAAAATCTGACCAGAATTTAAATAAACTGAGATGTATGAGAGATCCACTTCGTTCGAATTTAAGCTAAATTTTGTATAACTAATGCGGTGCAGTGGGACCGTGTTATTACACTGATCACATTTTAACAAGACGGCCTCGAAAATTCTTCGGATTTAAGACTAAATCCATTGTGAATTCCTGAGAAAATCATCTCGTAATTTTGCCAGCTTTATAGTAGTAGTAGTCATTTCCATTCAAAACAGGAATAAGTAGTAGAAGTAGTATTTCGGGAAAAGTTGAAAACTCAATACGTAAAGTAGAAAGATCCCATTTGTTCATCAAAAATCTCAGTCCGTAAACCTTAACCATAAACTCCCCTCTGAATATTTCTCACTTACCTACTTAAAAATGCGCAGTACTGCTCTTCAATGTAAGGTAATTCCAGTAGAGTTGCACCATCGGTAGAGTTACAGATAAATTATTGTATCTCTCATCTAATAGTTTAAACGCGCTATGTCTATAAGATACGCTGCCGCCTTGTTTTATGGTTGCGTCAGCTATCTAAGCGATTAACTATAAAATTTTATTTACAACCACATAAGTAATGTTGACATTACTGACTTTTTTAAATTTTGAAAGTGTCACACTATCTATCTGTACTGCCCTCTTCCATTTCCCTCACACGTCTTCTCTTATTTCTATTTTTCTATTTTTTTCAATTTGTGTCAGTTATTATCCGCTTTCAGTGTTTGTATCCGAAATATCAGTAACTCGTCAATTATGCATGTCCCAGACACACCTATTATAAGAACAACCTAAAACAACAGAATGAAATAATTAAAACCAAAAAATAAAAAGTTTAAAAAGAAAACTTTACTTTAATAGGAAGGAATTATTAAAATGCTTTCTTAAGGAATTCGTCTATATTTTGCCTGATAAAGATACTAGACTCCTTAGAGTAGATGGCTTTTTCTGCCTTGCCATGTCTATCTCCGACGCGATATTCTTAGCATTTTTTTCAGCACACCAGTTTTCATATACCTTCAATGTCTTTTCATATCTTCCATTACTTTTCTCTGGAAGGAAACTTACTTCTGCGCTTTCTGCAGCTTTAGGGTTTGGTGGAGTATCAGTGTTAAAATAGTCTTCATTATTATCACTTTCTGACAACATTTTGGCTTTCTTTGTTACACAAATTCGAAAGAACGAAAGAGGAATTTGTTGGTTTGAAGGTTTGCGCCATAGCAAATAGTCACCGTGAACGCGGCAGCAAACTATATAAAAGCATCACTACATTTTTATATTTTCGAAATAAAATATTACCTGCTTTTTGATTAACGGTGTGGTTTATTAAAGGTTTTATTTAGTATTAGTTAATATATACAAGTGTTACATAAGATACAGAGGGTCCTAAATTTTATTCAATACAACATACAGTATATTATATTATATAGTCTTGAGTAAGATATAGTGTAACCAGCGTAGTCCGCATCTTATAGGGTTTTTTAAAATCGACTTAATGTAGTAAAATTTTAGTTAGATTAAAGTTCTTGTTTGGAAAATAATTCGTATTAGCAATAAAATTGTAGTCAACTGACCAATTTAACATTATTTATCAATGTATCAAGTGTGTTATAAGGCTAATAACGCTTGAGGTCGACACAGTGTTTATACGCCGACCAAAAACTTTGTCCTCTATAATACCCGAGGTGCCTTCAACGTTTTATGTCCAACTAAGTAAAATATGTTTTAATTAAGAAAAATCTAGTTCTAATAATAATAACATAAATTAGTAATTCTAATGCCCTAGGGCGTTATTTTTTTGTTTGTCCAATAATTAACCATTCGGACAATATTGTTATTAATATCAGAAAACTGCCTTCTTAAAAATTTGAAATATGGTAGTTAAAGGAAAAATATCTAGCTTTTTTGATTGTATGAATATGTTTTAATTTTTTATGACTTAGTTCTTTGTTACCTAGGTAACAAACCTGAATCAAGCTAATGCTGCACTTTTTTTTTCTAAAATCGTTGGTCAAAGAATTTATTCAATTGTTTCCATAGGCTCATTTCTATTTTAAGTTTTACTTGTATATTTCAGAGAGAGAGAAAGATATAGAATTTAAGGAGAAGCGTATCAGCATCTATTGACTATTTAAAGCTACACACTGTGTTTAGACGTAAAATATAGAGGAGAGGGAAGGGTGCGCGGAAAGGGGACCAGAATCACCCTTCGAGGATGGGGGAAGGAATTTTACGTGTGGGGAATGTCAGCCAGACGGACCCTACAGTTTATCGAGGAGTCGATACCTTGGCCATCTCCTCCACCTGAGAGGGTATGTGATGGCGGGGAGTGTTAATTTACCCCTAAACTACCACGGTTCCCCCGGTCTAGTTACCGGCGTGAATAGCAGCGTGGAAAGTGAAATTCATTTTACCCTCTTCCCTGTTGGATTTTTAACCACTAATATTGGTTGCACACTTGAAAAGTCGTACACCTACCTAGAATTCGAATCTAGGCCCTGCCAGACCAACTCCCACTAAACCCAAAGCTTTACGCTCTCGACAACCGGCTGGCTTGTGTATTTTGCTTTTGTATTTTATTTTTAATAAAAAATATCCCATTTTGATCAAATTCATCATATTGGGGTTAATCCTGCATGACTCGCGTACTGAAAAGTTACATTATCACTTGCACTAGAGCATTTTATTCACGCTCTCTTTTTAACTAGATCCTATGGTATTAAATGCATTTTTGATACATAATTAATTATTAAAAAGAAAACGAATTTATACTTTTTTATAAAATTTATTTAAAAACACTGGCGTCACGAAAATGTATCCTGTATAGCAAAATATCGTTTCTTAAAACCAAATTCAAAAAATAGGAAAATACTTCGTATAACAAATAAATTATTCACTTGAATTATTCGTGTTGTCAAATATGCCAAAGCATCTAGAGCAAATGAAGGGGGCAAGCTCGTTACATATGGAGACATTACATTTGCTACATTGTTCCTTTCTCCTTCTATTCTTTCTTCGCGGACAAACTCTACAAAAACCTCTTGCTGCTTTACTTTTATCATATTTAGGTTCAGGTAAATCCAAAGTTTGTCTGATTCGTGTTGGGATTTCCAAGGTCAAAGTGCGGATTTATGAACGATTTATCATTTGAGGGTTAATTAGTTGCTTTAAATAAACTCTCCGTTCGTAAACAACCGCTGTATTACTTTTATAGACAATATTGGAATTATTGTAAATGGGTGTAAAATAGTCATCTATTGTGATATTTCTGCCAGTCACTGTTAATCAGTCAAGTGCAAACATATGCAGAATTGCCTACCTTGTATGACCCATCTGGTTATTTTCCTGTATATATCTCCATATTACTGACATAAAACATTATGGAATCAACTAGAGAGTATATCTTAATTTCATATTTGGCAGGCTTGTTTGCAACATATTGCCGGAATTTGCATTTACCTCTGAAGTTTTCTGAGATTTCATCTACAGTGCAATACTTTCCAGTTTGATAATTGTCTTGGCATTTTTTCACAAAATCCTCCAAAATTAGCGAATGTGAGTTATATTAACATTGGACTTTCTTTAATTTCAGTCAGTAATGTCATCAAATCTACGTGCTTTTGCAAGCAGGTAAAATCTTTTTCTTGACATTGTTAGTCGGAAACAATCAGGAGCAGTTCCATCGCTTGCCCAGAGCTCTTTTGTTCATAAATATTGTTTCTTTTTTGCGCCTACCAAGTACAAAAGTGAAATATAACTCCTAACTTTCTCTCTTAGTTTCGGCATTCTTTGCTGCTCCTTTTACGCCGGGAAGATGAGGGACAAAATGTTTGCGAGGAGTTCCATTGGGTCGTGACGAAGCAGGTGCCAGCCAATTCGTGAACAACAGCGCCTCTACAATTTTCTTCATTGGATTGTTCTTAATTTGGATTGTGTCCACTGCACTCACTTGAGTTATCACTTTCAATATCCAGTGTATTTGCATCCAAAATTTGTTCTTGTTTCTGGACTCTGTAGCTACAGCATAGTTTACGCTTTCTAATAATTCCTGCCTACGAGTTTTTTCATATTCCTTCCGGGCCAATTCGAAAATTTTTTTACCTCTACTGTACATGTTTCACAACCTAAGGTGGTAAAATGTAAAAATGAAATCACTCTGTATTATATTGTATTCAAAATCTCGACTTACCTAAAATTGTCAATTTTCAAAAGCTTAACAAAAAATACTACTTGATTACTTGCGCTGTTAGCAAAATGCTCACACCTAGAACGGCCAACCAACAAATATTCTATAGCCAGCGACCAAGTGAACTGGTTAATGAAGGAAATAACGCATCTTTAAAAAGACTCTTATAAAGTCAGCTAGAGGAGGGGATAGTAACGTTTACACTATAGCATGTAAATGCTAGCGATTTTCTTACAGGGATAAACAAATAGTTAAGAAAATACCTGTAGGCTATGATTTTATCAAAAATAGATATGTTAGTTCACGTTTGCTTACCTCCGGTAAACATCTTTCAAATATTCTGAATAATTTTACAGGAAAAACACATTTATATATTGGAAACTCTACGCATTTTATAGAGAAACTAAAAGCAATCCAATTAGATCCAAAAGATATCTTAATCAGTTTTGATGTAGAATCACTATATACGAATTTGCCTATAAATGATTCAATTCCCATAATATCAGACGTATTTCACCGTAATAATATTGACAACTCAGTTTTGGATCTGTTTGAAACAAGTCTCAAGTCAATATATTTTTTTTTCAAGGAACAAACCTCAAGAGCAGTCATGGGATATCCGCTGTCACTAGTGATACACTCACAGTAAAGTCAAAATCGTGGTTCAGATGTGTAGACGACACTTTTGTAATATGGTCGCATGGTCCAGGAAACTTCCCCGTGTTTCTTGATCGTCAGAATCATTAACATGCTAATATAAAATTTACAATGGAAAATAAATCAAAAAGCACGATTCCCTTTCTAGTTGTTCTTATACAAAGGAATGGGGATGGTTCTTTAAGACACTCTGTATATAGAAAACCAACGCAATACGATATACCTAAATGTAAATTCCCATCATCATTATCATCATGAATTACCAATAGGACAGTTCTTCGATTTAAACTCCGAATCACAGCCAAGATTGCAAGGTTACTTCGGCAGTCCAACATACGTACAAACTTCAACACACACAAGAAAATTGGACGTTGTTTGCGATCGCAACATTATTCGTTTTCAAACAGAACGAGTATACGCAAATCCTTGTTCCCTTGGCTCATATCTATAATGGAGAAACTGGACGATCTCTATAGAATAGGCTTAAAGAACATGAACGATGTATTAGAAAGAAACAAATTGTACAATTGCTGTATCTAAATACTAACATTCCACTAGACAATGGACATGTTATCAATGTAAAAGAACCAAAGTTCTTGCATCGATTTCTGGATTCTATAAACGGTACACTAGAGAATCTATTAGTATTGAAGCATATAAGCATTCTAACAATTTTATTAGAGATACGGGCTTTAGTGAAAATCATACATGGAAACTGAACCTTACCCTGGGTCACGATTCGGTGAACATAGGTCGACTATAAATAGCCGGCATAGGTCTTTTCGAGGTCATTCAGTGTTCTGATCTCATGAGGTAAAGATTCCTGAAGATGCCTGGTGCAATCGCAGGCGAACTATCGGAAAGCGATTCCATTTTGACACGATCTATTCCCAAGAACCATGATTTCTTAAAATAGCAATAAGTAAAAAAATAAGAAAAGTTTGACTTCAACTCTTAGTATTTGAATTTGGCACATAACTAAAAAATAAAAAAGAAACAACTTTGTGCTTTGCTAGCTTTTAAAATTTTGAGAAAAGAGCCGATTTTCTAATATTATATTTGGCAGGAAATAAAACTGACCAGACTTACTTATTGATTACCATTGCATTATTTTTCAAGCAAAAACTTTCTAATAACTCAAATTTTACTAAGGTTAAATATTAAAAAAAGATCCATAGAATTCGAACTTCACTGGTCACACCGTATCATGCCCGAGGTTCGATATAATATACAGAATAGAATTTCGGACTTCTGTAACTTATAGCAATATATTTAGTTTGATAGCTTTAAAAATTATTATGACTTTACTTTCATCGAACCCTATTTTGGGATACTGCATAAGATACCGTTTAATAATTATTTATTGTTTAATAAAATGAACCATAAGTACCAAGTAAATTTGAATTAGCCAATTATAAATTTGCACATTTTTGCCAAAAATCAACTGTTTTTTATAAAAAAATGACGCCACTTTAATACAAGCTAGTAAACAAAAAACTGACAAAAATGTCGCGAGATGTTGACTTAGGCTTTAAAATATTAATCCATTACAATGAGAAAAACCTTTTTTGAAGAAGTTTATTTATAACTGTCAAGAAATTTCGGAAGGAATGTAACTTAAATTTTATGTCAGATAAAGCTTTTTGTAGTTATTTTTAACAAGCAGTTTATTTACCCTAAAAGTCTGATTTTTTTTGTTTTCTACCTTGTATATTTAACTTATTTATACTATCCCATTTTAATATAATTATAAGCTATGCAAGACAGTATATTTCTATAAACCTTTGTATAAATATTTTTATAATAATAATTATAACTTACAAACTATACCGGAATCTAGAAACCTAAAGAACTAGTATTGATATGCATAAAATAAACTTTGAGTTAATATAAAACTAATATTGAGTTCCTAATATTTTAGGTGCCGAAATATTCTGGTTCCTCTATAAAGGCTCGAGAATTATCTACAGTATTATATGCTGATAGCCTGAAAACTAACTCAACATTGAGATGATCCACGTGCGAATCTCGTTAAAATTCAGGAAGTGTAATAATTTGGCTTCAGTGCTTCAGTTAAATACAATTTAGTTTAAATTCAGTTGACTGGTTAAAATTAAGCTAAGTCTTTCAGCAGCGAAATTCACTTAGATTTATGCCATAAAATGAACAAGTTTAATCAAAACTGTTATTTTTAAAGATTATTCTAAAAGCCCTAAATATAAATAGATTGAGTAGACACAAAAAAAGGATACCATTAGCAAAACGCTTTTTAAAAATACTATATTAACTTTAACTAAATAAATTGTTCAAATTTTCGAAGGTAAAAATTTTGTGAAGATAGTTTAACGTATTTTGTGAGGAAAGATTATGTAAATATTTTTTTGCTATCTCCTAAAAGAAGTTTCTCTTTATCTGCACTGTTAGTTAAAAATAGAGATCTGGGCTGAAACAAACATTAATTAGAGAAACAAAAAAATACACGCAATCTAAGCATGTACTACCATATGATCCATTCTGATGGTCGAATGAGAGTACAGAAAGTATTTTGAAATTCTTGACACTTGTTTACAAAGTTGAAAGCTAAAGAAAAAAATAGTCATATACGAAATTCCATGTAAGGACTGTAACAGCGTATAAATGGGACAAACAAGTCAACACCTAAAAACAAGAATAAACGGTCATAAGTTTGATAAAAAAACAAGACGGCCATAAGAAATCCTTCACTAGAAAAAACGCATACTTTTGGCTTCGAAAACTCAATCATTCATAAAAGCGAAATGAACAACAAGAAAAGACAATTTCGAGAAATCATTTTTAACAAAAACAAAAAAATAAAAAGCTATAAACTCTAAAACTGACATTAAGGGAATTTATCAGTCATCTTTAAATGCGTTGCAATTTTCCTTTATACCAAGCCCCATATCATTTTGGTTTCAGATCATTCGAGTATAAACACAATAAAATCCAGCTCTTGTCGCCGAGGAAAATATTAAAATCAGTACGACCAACTTACTGCTTTGTGTTTGTTTCGTTCCTTAAAATATATGTCAATTTTATGAATTTCTGATATTAAGTGTTTGTGTGAAGTAATATGTTAAATATGTGTACAACTATTTTATTATTTTAACTTAAACTTAAGCTCTTTTATGTTTTGGATAACCTCTTATGAATGTAAGTTTATTTATTATTCTGTTAATTTCAGTACCCGAAATATGGTTTTTCTTTTGTGTAGGCTTAGGATCCGTTGCATCTAAAATATTATGAACTAAATAACTTGATATATTGGTTTTTTTCAGGAACCTAAAACCCAAGAAAAAATTTTACCTACATATAGTTTCTCCGTTTTTTTATGTAAATGTAAGTATTTTAACTATTATAACTTGGGCGATTTTTGAGTAATCGTAGAGCAATAAAAGTATAATATAAGATAATCAAATTTTCGTAGCATTTGATTCCGGATTTCGAAAGATTTGAATGTTTTTAATCTTTAGTGGCCTGTCTTGTACGTCGGACCATATATGGGAATGTACCTTAGGCCAGCCCAAGGTACAATACAATCATAATACGATACCATATTGTAATGTACTAGCGGGCACCCGCGACTTCGTTCGCATATGTGACTGTAATGTAAAAAGGAACTTAAATCGACTTATTTGAGTCCTTCTGGATTGTTTTCGATACAACTTGTTACTGCTGTTCTATGTACCTTTTCTATATATCTTGCCACTTTACTTACTTCTGGATTCCTTTCCGTATACCTTGCCACTGCTCTTTTATGAACTTCTGGATTCCTTTGCGTATATCTTGTTTTTGCTCTTTTATGTACTTCTGGATTTCTTTCCGTATATCTTGCCACTGCTCTTCTATTTACTTTTTTTTAGTATAATTATTATTGTTTTTTATCGCAATAGTAGAAGGGATAAATATATAAAAGACTTAGTTGCCTGATTCACTGACTGACTAATTCATCACGCTTCTGCTCAAAGCGCTTGAGGCAAAAGGCTAAATTTTGGCATACGGGTTGATTTTAGGGTGTAGAGGTTCGATAAGAAGGGATTTTTCAAAACTCAAATTCCAAGGGGTGGAACCACCCCTTACAATATTTTTTGTTTAAAAAACGGTCAGTTTTTCGGAAAAACATTTGAACACGTGTTTTTAATTTATTTTTTACATATTCAAGGATTTTTAGAAAATTCGTACAGGGTGTTCAAAGAGGTGAAACCACCACTTAAATAATACAATATTTTTTATTTAAAACAGGTTTGTTTTTAATTTATTTTTTTACATATTTTAGGATTTTTAAAAAAATCATACAATGTGTCCAAAGGGGTAAAACCATCCCTTAAATATTAAAATATATTTTATTTAAAAAACTGTTAGTTATTCGGAAAACGCTGGAACATAGTATGCTTTATATTTAATTTTTTTACATATCTTAAATTTTTTTAAAAACCCAGACAAGGCTTCAAAGGGGCTGAAACCACCCCTTTAATATTACATTTAGAAAAACGGTTAGTTATTCGGAAAAACACTTAAATACGTGCTTTTTATTTTATTTAATTACATATTTTAAGATTTTTTATAAATTTATACAAGGTTTCTGAAAAAATCGGGTCATTGATTAATTTTTGCGATCTTCCTCAAACCAATCAAAACTAAAAAATAAAGAATGATAAAAAAAGTAAAGGCTTTTCTTTGTATTGATTGTAAGTTGATTAGTTGATGAAAAGTTCTTTATGGGCGTAAGTCTTCCACTGCTACACGATGCAGGAAAAGCATATGTTAGGCGGAGTTACGCGCTCCCTACAGGAACTTAGATTTCTCGATTGTGTGAAAACGCTCACTAAAGATAAGAAAGTGTAGAAACGTGAAATCATTGCAAGTTGTCTGAGTTGGCGAAAAGGTCTCTATGGGCGTATGTCTTCTACTGCCACTAGTTTTTAGTATTTACACTGCTACAAATAACATGATGCAGAAAAAGAATATATTAGACGGAGTTACTCGTTCCTGATAGAAACTTATATTTCTCGATTGTGTGAAAACACTCACTAAAGGTGAAAAAAGTGGAAACGTGAAATGATTGTAAGTTGACTTAGTTGGTGTAAAGGTTCTTTATGGACGTAAGTCTTCCACTCCTACTACATCTAGTACTTACACTGCTACAAATAACACGATGTAGGAAAGGCATATATTAGGCTGAATTACGCGCTTCCGACAGGAACTTATATTTCTCGATATGTGAAAACGCTCACAAAAGTTGAGAAAATGTAGAAACGTGAAATGATTTTAAGTTGACTTACTTATTGAAAAGTTCTTTATGGGCGTAAGTCTTCCACTGCTTCCACATCTAGTACTTATACTTCTACAAATAACATGATGCAGAAAAAGAATATATTAGATGGAGTTACGCGTTCCTGATAGAAACTTATATTTCTTGAGTGTGTGAAAACGCTCACTAAAGGTGAGCAAATGTAGAAACGTGAAATCATTTTAAGTTGACTAAGTTGGTGAAGAGTTCTTTATTGGCGTAAGTCTTCCACTGCTACACATCCAGTACTTATCCTGCTACAAATAACACGATGAAGGAAAAGTATATATTAGGCGGAGTTACGCGTGCCCGACAGGAAGTTACATTTCTCGTTTATGTGAAACCCTTCACTAAAGACGAGAAAATGTGGAAACGTGAAATGATTGGAAGTTGATTGAGCTGGTGAAAAGTTCTTTATGGGCGAAAGTCTTGCACTGCTACAAATAACACGATTCAGGAAAGGTATATATTAGGTGTAGTTACGCGTTCCGACAAGAACTTATATTTCTCGATTATGTGAAAACGCTCACTGAAGATGAGAAAATGTGGGAACGTGAAATGATTGTAAGTTGACTGGATTGGTGAAAAGCTCTTTATGGGCGTAAGTCTTCCACTACTCCTACATTTAGTACTTATACTGCTATAAATAATACGATGCAGGAAAGGTATATATTAGGCGGAGTTACGAGTTCCCAAAAGGAACTTCTCGATTGTGTGAAAACGCTCACCAAAGATGAGAAAATGTGGAAACTTGAAATGAGTGTAAGTTGACTGAGTTGGTGAAAAGTTCTCTATGGCCGTAAGTCTTCTATTGCTATTACATCTAGTACTAATACTGCTACAAATAACACGATGCAGAAAAGGCATATATTAGGCGGAGTTACGCGTTCCCAACAAGAACTTTTATTTCTCGTTTATGTGAAAACGCTGACCAAGGATGAGAAAATGTGGGAACGTGAAATGTAAGTTGACTGAGTTGGTGAAAAGTTCTTTATGGGCGTAAGTCTTCCACTGCTACTACATCTAGTACTTATACTGTTACAAATAACACGGTGCAGTAAAGGCGGAAACTAAAATTTTTGGAAATACAGCGCAATATATTGAAACTACCGGATTTAACATAATCAAGCTTTCCGCAGTAGTCATGCGCTAGTGATATTGCCATTGAGAAAAATATCCTCAACTCCCGTATAATATTACTTAGTTTTTAGCAACTTTTAAAATTTGCTGCCGTTATATCGAATCCGATTATCAGATTATTTTAGAAAGCTCAAATTTAAATTACAACAAAACCAAATCAAATATTCATCCAGGACTGTGTATCCGGAAATTTCGTTCTAATACTTGGACCTACACATATAAATATTTTAAAAAGTTTTTATGAATAGGATCCCAAAAGCTTTTGTTTTTTAAACAGGGTATTAAATGTCGGTAATGTACATTATTTCAAAACGGTGCAATATTCTAAGAAAATCCAGGAGACAAAAAGTCTGATAGGTTAGTGTCGTTATAGACTTTTTTTTGGAAAATCAAATGGGCCATGACTGCATAATTTTCTAAAGTGTTCATTTTATTGGCATTTATTACAACGCATAATCGAATCACAAAAACAACTATTCGGCTGGCTATTACCATGATCGACATTGAAGTACACTGTTTTCTGCCCCTCGTTGGAACCGATAATGTTAATATATTTTTATTCAACAATAATATAATTCAATGCCAGCCGTGGTATTAGCTAATTGAATAGTTCTTTCTATGATTCCATTTTGTCAATTTGTTCTACTCGAAGCTCGCTAGTTTATGGCGGCTTATGAGCTCTAAAGAGATCGAAATCGTGCCCGATATTTAACTAAAACGGATCGTTGCCTGTAGTACTGCAGGACATGTTCCCAACATGGAACGTAAAATCCTTGTTATGATGCTACTATAACGTGAAATAAAAATAAATTAACATTTATTACAAATTGTTGTGTACCATATTTGAATAAAAAATCTAAAGAAACTAAAAAATATTCATAATTTTAACACCCTGTATTTTGAGACAGCAACTATGTTAAGAAAAATAAAAAAAGTCATGGTCCGAACAGGGATTCGAACACACATCCAACAACAACAATTCAGTTGTGCCGAGATATACATGTAACCAACAATACCTCTAGATTCCAGCATTGTAGAATAAGTGCTATTTTACAATGATTCTGGTAACAAATATGGTGTATTGTAGCAATTGAACTAGAACTTTGTGAATTTTTAAATGTGCTTTAAATATAAAAAAACCGACGTAAGGAGTGTATTTAGTATTATTCTCTCAGTTTTCATTGAATTATTGCAAAAACCAACTATTTTGTATTTATACTGAAAATAGTGAAAAGTTGAACTGTGTAATCGTCAAAGGAATTTTTTTTAATATTTTCATATGCAGGATAGCTCCTCTAGATATTAATATGGAATTTTCGCACACCCTGTATATTTCTCTTTTTAAACAACTTATAACTGAAAGACGTCGCCTCGTCTGTGCTTATTATTTTTTATGCGGCACCTCATTTATTACATTTGTTAGAAAGCGGTATACTTCAATCTGAATGACAAACGGTTTAACAATATATATATATATATATATATATATATATATATATATATATATATATATATATATATATATATATAGAGCTCACTGTGTTAAGAAATGTCATTGGAATATTCGTTGTTCACACACTGGATGTCTTACGTAAGCGGGTCTCTCGATTTTACTCCTTTGTAGTTTATCAAGAATAAGATTTAAAAAACCCAACTTAAGTAGTTTTCTACGAGCTCTAGGAATATGACACCAAAAAACAATTGAACGTCAACTAAAGAAAATATAGCAAAAAACTTATATTCGAAAAATGTATCATCTATAAATTATTAGGAGATTTCAGTGTTGGAGATTCAGGAAAATAGATATGTTTTCGCTTTTTATATTTTGCTTCACATGTAATCGAAAAGACCACAGGAAAAAAATTGTATATAATCCTATGAAATATTAGTAAATATATATTTATATTTTACAGTTTTCCAAATATTTGGTTTTTAATATTACCATAATACCTATCAATCCAGTAGCATGTGTCAATATTTAATAGCTATATATTTTTGAAACCAAATTAAAGACCTCTATCAATCTGTGATAAAATTTAAAAGCATTATGCACACAAATTTGGCTTCCGGTGTCGTTTCAGGTTAAACCAGATTGTCTAATCTTCAAGCCCAAAATTAATTCTCGCTACTGCTGTAAGAATTATGAGGGCTAAAAAATGTGCAAAAGTTTCAAACCCGCACGTAAACAATTTCAAAAGTTATTAACAAATTAAGATAAAAAAAAAGTTTAGTTTTTTGCAAATCATCCGGAAAATATTAACATTTAAGAAATTTTAATAATGGATTTTTAAAGAGGAAGAAATATTCTATAAAAAGTTTTACTCTAGGAACTTTTTCTCTATTATTAATACTATGAATTTATTGTTGAAAATAAAGCTCCGCGCAGCGAGTACTAAGCAGCCTTAAGGATGCCCCAAAAAGCGCCGTCACAAAAAACATATTTTTTTAAATAATGGTATTATTTAAACACTTAAAGGAACAATATCCCGCTGAGAATTTTTTTTCACTGATTGTTCATAAAATGAGCTTATTGTTAATTAACCATTTTTTTTATATTTCAAGTAGGATGATTGTTAAACAAAAGATAGTTAAATTATTTCACTTCACGGAGACTATCTACGATATGATTTTATAATATCTTAGTTATTAAAGATTTAATGGAGTCGTTCGTTACTTTGTGACAGTATATTTTAACAAATAAATGAAAACACAAGTTTTACTTTGATGAAAACAAAAAGCATCGCAATGTCATAATCTTATATAGTATAATTGTTATAAATTCTCGACTAGGCAAACGAAATAATTTTAGTGGCTTTTGTTTAATAATAATTATTCGACTCGACATATAACCGAAGACTCCAAAAAAAATGTTAATTATCAATAGGCTCATTTTCCGAAAAATTAAAAAAAACTTTTTTCAGCTGGATATTGTTCCTTGAAATTATCTAGATAGTACCATATATTTTTTTATATTAAAATTAATATTTAATAGTTTTAAAAAATGTTTACTTGTTACGGCCGGATTTTGGGGCATCGTAATGGCTTAGCACTTGCCGCGCGGAGGTCTATTTTCATCATTTAATTAAAATTATTAATAAAAGAGATTGAGTTCCGGGAGTCGGGGATTTCCTCCCATTTAATAACATTTTCCTTAAATGTTAATAGTTTCCCGTTTGCAAGTTATTTTCAAAAAACTAAATTCTTTTTTTTTTAATTTTAATTTGTTAGTAAGTTATGAAATTGTTTATCTGCGGGTTTAAAAGTTTCGCACATTTTTCTAGACGTCATTCCGATTTCAACGAGCTCTTACTAACACTTCTACTACCAGTAACAACAATAAACACCAACTACATATAAATTCCTAATACACTCCTACTACAATCTCAACAGTCCCAATTTCAAAATTGAGTTTTGCCCCCATATTTTTTAGTTTGACGTGATTTTTTTTTACTTACTTATATATCATATGTTCTGAAACAACTTCTCTATTCAGATAAGATCATTAGAAAGTTTAAGACTGGCCTAAATATGTATTTAAACACAGTCAATATTTCTTTATCTGGGTTTGACTATCTCGTCATCAATTTCACCATACAATCTTTAAAATGATCTTTATTGCATAAGCGAAAAAATGAAATTCGCTACATTTTTCAAAAAATATGATCTTTAAATATTTTTTTTCTATTTTGCAATCATAAAGACATCTTTTCAAATACTCTCTTTTCAATCCTACTTTTTTTTCTCTACAAGTTGTCAATGTAAAGCCATGGCCACCTTGATTGAAAAACCGGTCAGAATTTTAAATTAGAAAACAATTGCGCTCATGTAATTATCACTCTTGGAATATAGTACCAACTTGAAATTATACAATAATAAATAATTGTTTTAAAAGGGGACTTTTTTAAAATATAGTGCACTAAAAAAAAATATAAAATACTCTCACCTTTTTACTCACTTTAAACTGAGGCTCATGCAAGTATCGCAATCAGGTTTTTCCGCTTGGGAGGGGGGGGGGCTCTTAATTTTTGTCGACCAAAAAGTATTATGCCTTACCTTAATATGCATGTATGTTTGGTTTTAAGGGGGGCGGAGGGCAGTGGCCCCATAACTTGATTGCGCCACTCCGCCTCGTGCTATAAGATTATCTCTTATGAAACTAATGTTTTGCTATACTATTAATTAACTACCAAAGGAAATTCCTTCATTAGCTAAATCCATTACATATTAAATATTTTTATTATTCTCTTTATGAACAAAAAAATACTTTACGCAACGTATTATTCTTGGCAGCACACATTTTAACCAATAATTGGACGTATTACTAAAATGCAAAAAGAGTTTTTTTTTCAATTTTTTTTTGTAAACATAGCTGGTGATTATAGATTTATCCTGCATTACTGTGCTGTCGGCTAATCGCAATAATAACCGATAAATGTATGGTAAATGTAGGCTTTTGTTGACTAAAATGATAAACGAACTTTCATTTACATTACAGTAAAAACTCAACCGTTTTCAGGAAAATTGAAAAAAGCGGAAACGTAATTTGGCAAACATTTTATATCAAATATTCTTCGAAAGTAATAACTACTTATTGCATGTATAATTTATAACATTGACAAAAAAATGATTTTTTGTCTTAGACAATAATAAATGAGTGCAGTATCTTTCCTCTATTCCAGTGTTCTTTAGGTTAGCGTCTACTTAATACTACATGCCTCTGTGTACTTCTATATTAAATTCAAAAAATCGGTAAATTTCCTTTAACTGGAACTTCCCTCGTTATGAATATTTTTTATAAGGGATAAAAAGTTTGACCTAATTTAACTCAGTACATAGTCATCTAGTAACATATATATATGTATATATATATATATATATATATATATATATATATATATATATATATATATATATATATATATATATATATATATATATATATATATATATATATATATATATATATATATATATATAATGTGTTTTCATTCCGGGTAAACCATCCGTTCACTACTGTCGTCCTGAAAAGAACAGTTTTGCTGACGTTTCGCCAAAATCACATTTGGCATTTTCGAAGCTTTCTTTCTCGCGTCCGAATAGAGACTCTATTCGAATTGCTCTATTGAATTGCCATCAATATTTTATCAGTTTCTACCCACGCCACATTTGATTTTGTGGTCGTGTTTTTACATTGACACGACCGCTATTTTATTGCGTCATGTTGATCCTTAATTTTTGATTAAAACGTCAATTTGGCAAGTATCTTTTAACTATGCCCCGAACAGACAGACCGACAGCCAGACAGACAGCCGATGGAACTTAGAAAACCTGTTTTTTTCTCTTTTACGAGGGAAGTAAAAAACTGTTATTTTCTAAGTACGGATATACAGTTTTATGTACGATATAAATATAAACTAAAAAGTTTTAACATAAAAATCCATAATACATATTAAAATAGTGTTTATGTTATATAAACAGATAATAAACTAAATTATGTAATTAGAATTATGAACATCTATTTAAAAAAAAAACCAAATTTTTTAATACATCTATGTATGTAAATAAATAAAATTAAATATATTTATGGAATGAAACCTGTTTTACATTTTACAATATTTTCTATTATACTTTATAAATTCAAGTTCGAAATATAGTGACGTTTTATGAATATTAAATGTTTATGTATGCGCAAAAATAACGAAACTTAATATTACTTTTGCTTTTTTTTCTCGAAAATCGCGTTTGGAATTTTCAAAATTTTCTGGTCAGCGTCCAAATAGAGACTGAACTGTTAATGACCACTACCCTAGTCCGAGGGTCACATCTGATCTGACGTTCTTCATTATTTGTGTTTTTGGCATATTGTTATTGTTTAAATAATTCTACCTGATTTTTTGTAGTGCTCAATTGATCGATGTTTGTTTTTCGTAACTTTGATAGTTTTAATGATTCGTCCCTTTTATTTAAATCAACTAGTTTTTTAATTTTTATGGTTTCTCGAACTAGTTTGCACTTATAGTATTGCATACTAGAAATCTCCTTACATTAACGCGAATTAAGCCACAAAATACATTTAACACGTATTCCCATGAGCTGAAATACTCTATTGCGAACTCTGTAATTTTAAATTTAAATTATTTCTGTACTACTATTTAACTGTTCTAAACTCTTTCCAAAGTTTTTCCTTTATGGTGGAAAATTAAATGATATATATTTCATACATTAATCAAGTCATATAATATTATGTAGTAAAGGGTGTCCAATTTTGACATTCCGATTTAATTTAGGAATAAAATACACAAAACACTTTAAATGTTATAATATTATTATATTATTTTGAAGTACAACTATTGCGGTTAATAATGAAAAATGACATCCAGCAAGTGACCCGCTCTACTTCTTTGGCATGCTAATATTCTTTTCTTAAAATTTGCGATAACATTTTCGCAGACATTCTGTCCAATTTGTCCAATTGCTTGAGTAATGTTAACTTTAAGCTGTTCAGTTGTTCGAGGATTGTTAACGTAAACTCTTTCCTTCAAAAAGCCCCATAGGAAATAATCTAATGGTGTGAGGTCGCACGACCGAGGCGGCCAGTTAACGTCAGCTCTTCGAGAAATTATTCTATCGCCAAATCTCTGCCTTAAAACATTCAGTGTTTCATCTGCGGTATGGCAAGTGGCACCGTCCTGTTGAAACCGTATGTTCTGGACATCCATACCTTCCAATTCATCCCACAAGTAATCTGTCAGCATTGTTCTGTATCGGGCTCCGTTCACAGTAACTGCATCACCGGCTTCATTCTGGAAGAAATAAGGCCCAATCACACCTCCCGCCCAAAAACCACACCACACAGTTACTTTTTCTGGATGCAGTCGTTTCTCCAGTATTTCTCTTGGATTTTCGTCACCCCATAATCTGCAATTTTGCTTATTTACGTATCCGCCAATTTCGAAGTGAGCTTCGTCGCTAAAAATTACTTTGTGAAAGAAATCGTTTCGTTCTTGCTTTCTTTCTAAGGCCCAATTAGCAAACGTACGACGTGACACATGATCGTTTGGTTTTATTTCTTGAGTCAACTTTATTTTATATGCTTTCAAATGCAGATCTTTCTTTAAAATATTATGCAGACTCGATTTTTTAATGTTGACTTGCTGTGACCGTTTACGAACTGACATTTTCGGGCTTTCATCAACACTAGCCCTCACCGCAGCAATTTTTACTTCTGATCGGACACCACGATTGTGAACATGTTGTCTATTAGCTGTTACGGACCCAGTCTGTTCAAATTTCTTCATAAAATTTTCAATTACCTTAACAGATGGTGCTGCATTTCTTCCGAAATGTGTACGCCATCTTCTTGCAGTTTCAGCAAAACATTCCCCCATTTTGGTAATGACATTTCACAATAAATACTCGTTCTTCGATGGATAATCGCTCCATGTCCCACTCCACTATAAGAAAACTGTCATCTAAGATTTTTAGAAATGGCGGCCAGTTTAAATCGGAATGTCAAAATTGGACACCCTTTATTTTCTTCAGGCACACTACATATATCCGGCATTAGCAACCACTTTCAAGTATGTTTGGGCTTCATAAAGTTACTTTCTTCGGGTGTGAGATTCTTGAAGTTATTTTTTCAATTCGAAAAAAGAAGTTCTTCTTTAGCCATAATTGATATTTTGAAAAAAGAAAATTGGTGAAGCAATTTCCTGCTCTGAAGGATAATATTTAAGCAAAGTAGCTGTTTTTTAACACGACTATACTATTAAATATTATCCTTGTTCCGCTACTATCTTTTAAGTTTAGTGTATATGTATATGGGATATTATAGGCACGTGCCACCCCTCCTTTGACTGCTTGCACTGCTAGCTTTTTATAATACATTGCAGTATTCTTTTTTACGTTACTACTATTGTTTTTTAAATGTAAATAAAAATAAAATTTATCTGCTAAACTAAAGCTGGGAACACACTTTTGGCACGCTACGACACGAACTAGCCCACGTGATCTAAAAACTGTAAGCCTTCAGTTTACATTGGGTTATACGAACCCCGAACACACATACACACAGCACGGCGAGGTATAGATTTCTCGCTGACATCAGACGCCACGCATGCTGCCGATTATGGTAATAGTTTATAAATCATAAATATTTCTTTTTTAAAGTACCTCTAATATTTTGCTCCATATACTGTAAAACGTATTGTCTAATCTTGTTTTAATATGAATTTCACATATCTAATCTACATCTTTCATTTAAAAGACAAAAGATATGAAGATTAAAACGATATAGGCAATACCGGTTTCACTTTATTTTAAACACTAAAGTGTATAATATATAGTAGACTGGTGATTATGTAAGTAAGAATATGTTTTTCTACCTTCTATTTAGTAGGAATATTCATATTAGAAGTCACATTAGTAGAATTTACTAAGCAATATGCTTTTTCCATGACTGTTACGGATTGTAGTAATTTTGATATCATTTTTGTGTAAAAAGAGTGAGAGAGTAACCATTCTTTCCTGGGAAGAATGCTTACATGCTAACATTTAACAAACGGCGCGGCGTATTTTATTTATTTGTTTTTTTTTTCGACAATATAATCTCCAGAGCAGCCATAGAAAAGTTTTAAGGTGCGTATACACATACGAGCTAAACGGTTCGCGAACCGCTTGTGAACCTGTAATTCGCAAATGTGTACGTTGTATTGAGCGACGAAAGAAACGCTCTGTTCATGAGCGGTTCACAAGCTGTTCGCGAACCGTTTGGCTCGTATATGTATACTCACCTTTATAGTGTAAAAATCATTTGGAATAGTGTATTCTCACTCGTAGAGGCCTGACGATTTGGGCAACTTCTCTACTCGTTTAAAATAATAAATATGCCTGTAATCCCTTCTGATTCAGAAGGTTCTGATGATGAAAATTTGTCTAGCTCTTCCAGTTCATCAGATTCTGATAACGGTAATCTCAACGGCAATTTAGGCGGTAAGAAAAGGTATTGGTTAACAGTAAGTGGTGTGAATCAAAAGAAGTTTCCATTCATGGATGCTCCAGGAATTCAAATCGTCGGGGTCCCTTATCATAAAATTACAGAAGAATTCTGTTTCTCTGATTGTTAACGATAAAATTATTTCTTTGATGACTGAAGAAACCAATAGAAATGCTCATAAAATTCTTTCGTCTAAAACCTTAACCCGAAACAGTCGAATGAAAGCCTGGATCAATACTACTACAAATGAAATGAAAAAGTTTCTCGAGTTGCTCATCTGGATGGGACTTAAAAGGCTTCCAAATATCAGTTCATATTGGAGTTCTAAGCAGCTTTACAAAAATAATATTGCCAGTAAAGTTATGTCCAGAACCAATTATTACTTCACTTTTGGCATTTCGATGATGAAACAAAAAACCATTCTGGGGATAGAATTTTCAAAATTAGGAAATTAGTTGAACTTCTTAATGTAAACTTCAAGAAACATAAGGTTCCTGGTAAATACGTGGCCATTGATGAAAGTATGGTTCCCTTTCGCGGAAGACTTGCATTTAGATAGTTTTTTTCAGGAAAACGGCATAAATATGGGGTAAAATTATTTAAAATTTGTGATCCCGAAGCACATACATATAAAGTATCCGTGTACCAAGGAAAATATGAAGTAGAAAAAGGTGGTTTATCAAGAAAAATAGTGCTTGAGCTTTCAGATGAGTATCTAGACCAGGGCCGTTTTCTCATTACTGATCACTTTTATACCAGCCTAGAACTTGCTGATGATTTATTAAAACGAAACACTCATCTCATTGGTACCCTCAAAAAAAAAAAATAGAAAAGGACTACCCAAAGAAGTTGTCGAAGCCAAACTAAAGAAGGGGGGAATTATAGGAAAGGAAGATGGTACCGGTATAGTTGTGATCAAATGGAAAGATCAACGAGATGTTTTGTCCCTTAGCACATGTCACACGCTTGAAATAGTCAATACAGGAAAGAAAAATAGAAAAAAGGAAGAAATAACCAAACCAAACATCATTCTAGATTACAAGAAAGGAAAGGGTGGTAGTGACCTTTCTGATCAATTATCCAGTTATTCAACACCGGTTCGTAAATCTTTACGATGGTATCATAAGGTTGCTACAGAGTTTTGCTTGGCACAGCTATCGTTAACGCTTTTGTTATTTTTAAAACAGTTCACGGAAATAGTAATAAAACTATAACCGAGTTTCGAGAAATAATTTGCGAATGTTGGCTAGAAATTATTCCCGAAAATCAAAAAAAATAGTGGTTTGCCATTACGTGTTCAACACGAATTAACGAAGACTACAGAAACTGATCAAAGGAATAGGAAAGTTCGAAGAAGATGTGTCCACTGTTATGAAACCTTAAAAAAAGAGGGAAAGAACTATAAGAAAGCAAGAGACGCTGCAAAAAGGGTTACAACAATCTGTTCAAAATGTCTAACCACGCTAAGTGTTTTTCTAAAATTCATATTAAACTTCAGTTTTTTTTGTAATATTGGACCTTATACTTAGAGTCGTTCTTTAGTTTAACATATTGGTTTCACTGAAAAAAATGTGAGTTATTTTTATTTATCTTTACTGTCCTTTTAGCCAAAAGTTTTGCTATGTTACCTAAAAACATTTACTATAATTGGTGAATTTTATTTTTTAAAAATATATGCTTATATTTGTAAGGATAACTTTCTTATTTGTAAAGATAGAAACTTATGCTTTTTTTTAATCAAAAGCTTAGATTCTCACGAAGTCAACCATAGTAACAAAACTGTATTATTTCTACCCCACGCGAACTTATATTATACTAAAATTATACGAAAACGTGGATCCTTCGCAGATCACTTTGCGCTCCAGGAAACCCAACACGTGAACCGCCGGCGTACCACGTGGCTCTCAAAAAATAAATGGTAAATAAGACGCTGGCATTTAACGTGTCAAACTAATTCAATAATCCACTTATAGACAAGCAGCTTAAATTAAACAGGTACATTTTCATATCATTAGACATGTGGTTTATTACTATTATAGAAGCTAGTACTAACATCTAATTAATATGAGAATATTAAACATTTGAAGTTAGCCAACTTTAGCTGAATATATTATTTTTAAATAAAGCAGATATTGTATAAAAATATAGCATCAGATTATTTAAATCAGTGGCGGCTATTCAGGTGAAGTAGGTGAAGTGCTACTACTACTACTTCACACTAAACAAGCAAACATCTAACTATATTTATTATATATCTCTTAAAATTTTAGTTTTTACATTCATTTATTCACCTAATTGGTAAAAAATAAACTGTACATCTCGAATAAATATTTTACTTGACCGTTGGCGGCATGTCTTCTTTGCTGGAGGTGCTATGTTTAGTTTACGATTTTCCTACTATGTTGCCATGACAACGCGTATCCGATGACGTCGAACCCAGGGCCTTAGAACAGGACACTACACCCACGTGTCGTTCAGTTTGCGGTGGTTGTTTACTTTTACTTTCTCGGATTTCGCTGCAACCGGCGAGTTCCTTTGCAGTTAACTTGACTGTTTTGTGTTATATCTATTTATGGTGTTTTTACAACTTCAAATTCGAAGTTAGTAAACGTGATTGTTCAAGACTGGAATAAATTAAAAGACTTCTTTGAATTTATTACAAACTGTGACAAATCTGATGAAAAATCAATCCGCGTTGCGAAAGGATTTTTAGGTGAGATGAACGATTTTGAATTCACGTTTCTGGCAATAGTGTTTAATGACATTTTCTTAATCACGGACATACTATTTGACGTTCTTCAAAAAAAATCGCTTGACATTAATTTTTGCATATTCAATATAAAACGCTGTCGTGAGCCGCTCTGTAAAAAAAGAAATGAACATTTTTTTAATACCACGTTTGATAAAGCAAATTCTATTACAGAAATAAATCATTACAAACGTGAGCTTGCTAAGCGTTCACCTGAAGAAATTAGGGCTAAGGTTCTGCTAAATTTTCCGACTGGCCCGTTTGAAAATTTGTTACAGTTATATGGGGAAATAGTTTTAAAAATTCGACGACTATAAATGAGCTTGGTCTTATTTTTGCCAATGAGAGTAATTGGAATATATCGATGCAAGAGCAAGTGAAAAAAATTAATAAAAATAAATATATTTTTACCGAAGCATATAAATTGTTTTCCCTTACTTTGACAATACCGTCGACAAGTGCTTCTGTGGAAAGAAGTTTTTCATGCTTCAAATGTGTAAAAACTTATCTAAGAAATAGAATATCTCAAGAAAGACTTACGTCTCTGGGCAATATTTCAATTCAAAAGGAAATTCTGGAGGAGATTAGGGCAACTCATCCATTTTATGAGGATGTTATAAATAAATTTGCTGCTGTGAAGGAGACAAGAATTGATTTAGTATACAAAATTTAGGTAAGTCCACATATAAAAAAATTGTGGAAAAAAATTATTGCGATATTTTCTTGCTTCATTGCACTTCATTAACTTTTTCACCCGCGAGCCGCCACTGATTTAAATGTCCATATGCAGCGATTACAGTGAAATCTAACCATACATATGCAATTTATTATTGGAATACTTGTTATGCTACTGGACTCCAGAGTATACTTCAACCTTTGTTTTTAATATAGAACCAAAAATGCAGTGGTGAGAAGGCGAACAGAAATGCAAATTTTATTTATCTTCCTGTATAATTTTTGCAATAAATCTTTTGGTTACTGGAATATGCCTTGGACATTAAAAAAGAAGTATATTTCAACTATTATTAATTCTTTTTATGTTCTTGTATGTGTCCACTTATTTCCTCCAACGTATGTGTGAAGATGATTTTTAACTACATTGTCTCAAAAACATTTGATCATAATTGCTTATTTTGGTTTTAACATTTATATTACAGTTTAGGTAACAAAAATTATAATTATTATCATAAGTTAGGTAGGAGTCAACTGGCATAATTTTGGTATAAATCTAAAACGGAAAACAGATTGGTTTCAAATTTTGTGCAAGAATTAATTGTTAGAAAAACATGTTTCCCAATTCTATCTGTACCTCTGTTAGCCGGTTTGTCTGTCAGTTCTCGGTATAGCTAAAAAAACTACTAACCCGATTGACTTCAAATTTATATCAAAAATTAAAGGTCATGTGGGGATGACCTGGTAACATTTTGGTAAAAGTTTAGTATGGCGGAGCAAAATAGCGGCCTAATAAATGTTAAAAAATGAATACTAAAAAATTAATTATCCAATTTACCTCAAATTTTAAGCAATGATCAAGTGTTAGATAGAAATGAACTGATAACATTTTGGTACGAATTCCAGATGACAGTTTACCAAATTATTTAAAAATCAGCCTAAAAAACTACTAATTAGATTAAATTCAAATTTTGTGCAGACACTAATTGTGATACAGCAAAAAACTGTTACTAATACAGCATAAGAAAACAAAATGAAAGTCTTAAACAAATCAGTGTAAAAACTACTTATTTAATTCATTTTAAATCATGCCCAAAAATTATGATTGGCATGGGTAGAAACGAGTAAAATATTGGTACGAATCCAAATTTTTTTAACAGATAGTATATGTTGGGTTACTAAATAACTATGTATTGAACTAAATTGAGTCACACTTCACTATTCCTAACAAAAAGAAAGGTTTAAGTTTCATAATATGATATATAATATTTTTTTATACAGCTGTAGTGAGATCTCCCGTCATAATCCTCCACCACTAACATTGGAATAATTCTAAGAGGTAGAACAAACTGTTAAATATAATAGTTTACAGAAACTTTTTAGTTGCGTATAAAAGATGTTACAAAAAAGTGTAGTAGAGCAAAAATGAAACATCTAATTGGAACACTCTATATATTATATATCTAGCAAATGGGTATCTTCTTGTTGATTATAAATATAGTGGTTTTAGTATATTTATTTTTAAAGCCCAGGATAAATTTGAAATAAACCATATCACAGTAAGCCACGTATTTCCATTGAATCTACTATACAAAAATAAAGGTAACAAACTAAATATATGTATATCCAGCATGATCGGACGTCTTTGATACACATATAATGTATCCTGTGATCTATTAAAAAAAATTCTTTAAAATTTGAGTTGTTCTAACATTCTATACCCTCTATAGAAGAAAAATATCCTCAAATAACATACGTATCACCCTCTGTAACTTTCACCTTTAATACCTTTTTAAATCTCTTCAAATTAAAGAAATAAACAGTTGAAGAGGCGAATTATCTGGGGTAGCTTGAGAACCACCGTTATTGTGTGAGATACTAAAATAGTAATAACGCATGCACTATAGATCATAAATCCTAATACAGTGCGGCGCTTTAATATTCCTCTCTCCCTTTTTATTTTAGAAAACAATAAAGTAATGGAAATAGTAACAAAATGTTTGGTTTCAGGAGATCACATCGCACAATTACATAATTGTTAATAGGTAGATTTAATTATTATATGGTTGACATATATATACAAAAAGAGGTTAAAATAGTGGGACGATTCACAAACACATTAAAATTGTCAAGAACACCATTAATCAAAAAGTAGGTAATATTTTATATTGAAAATATAAAAATGTAGTAAAGATGCAAAAATTTAACATTTTCTGTTTTGACGTTTTTATATTATTTCTTACCGGTACTAAGGGCGCGTTTACAGAGACTATTTGCTATGGCGCAAACCTCAAAATCCGCAAATTCTTTCGGAACTTTGAATTCCTCTTTCAATCGTTCTAATTTGTGAAACAAAAAAAAGGCAAAATGTTGCCAGAAAATGATAATAATGAAGACTATTTTAACACTGAAACTCCACAAAAACTTAAAGAAGCTGCAGAAAGAGCAGAAGCAAGTTTACTTCCAGAGAAAAGTAGGGGAAGATATGATAGGGCATTGAAGGTATATGAAAACTGGTGTGCTGAAAAAAAATGCTAAAAATATCGCGTCGGTGACAGTCTTGATGGCATATTTTAACGATATGGCAAGCCAGAAAAAGCCATCTACCCATTGAGCTATCTACAGCATGATACGGATAATGCTAGAATTAAGGCAAAAGATTGACCTATCAAAATATAATAAACTCGTTTTCAAACGCCAGAATGTAGGATTTAGGCCAAAGGAGACTAGTATCTTTACCAGGCAAAATATAGACGATTTTCTCAAGAAATCGTTTTTATTTTTTGGTTTTAATTATTTCTTTCTGTTGTTTTAGATTGTGCTTATAATAGATGTGTCTGGGACATTACTGATATTCCAGATACAAAAACTTATGAAACAGGATCATAACTGACACAAATTGGATAGAAGTTTAAGTAATAATTTATCCAGGTACGAAAAAATATTGAAAATGACTTGCTGTACAAAATTGCTCGCTTTCTAAAACTATCTAATGCGGAAACATATATAGATCATGCTTTCAGATGAATAGCAGCTACGTTGTTTTTTTACAGCTGGAACGCCTAGGGGGATGAAAGTCCAATACGTTTGCTGAATGTTATGTGGATGCATGTAGCCAACCAAACTAAAACCGCAAATACGATATCTTCAACGAATTTGCCATCGCCTTCCTGTAGCAATTCAAACTTTCTACCTTCTCTTGTTGACATTAGGGGACTTGACACTGATCAAGAATTAACATTTTCTAGCAGTGAAACTTCAATGAGTGAAACATATTATCAAGGCGGCCCCTTAAGAATATCGACTAAAGAGTACAATAAGTCAAAATTGACCATTAATTTCAACAAGTAACATGTTGTAAAAAATCTTTAAATATTATTGTTAATTTTCTTGTTTATTCCTGTTGAAGCTGCGAATTTAAAAAATAATAGAGATATTACGTATATATTTTGCTTAAATAAATGAGGCGAGAAATAAAAAAAAGACGAGTGAGCGAAACGAATGAGAGAAATAAGAGAAGACGATTGAGGGAAACGAGTGAGGGAGATAGAAGAGGGAGGTAAAGATAGGTAATTTGACACTTTCAAAATTTTAAAAAGTTAGTAATGTCAACATTACATATGTGGTTGAAAATAAAAGTGTACAGTTAATCGCATATATAGCTGACGTAACCACAAAACAAGACGGCGTATCTCATAACCATAGCGCGTCGAAACTGATAGATAAGTGATGCAGTCATTTATTGTGCTTTTTTCCGCGGTGATTCCAACTCTCCCGGAAATAACTTATATTAAAGAGCCGTACAGTATGCACACAGTTTATAATATAGACTAAGTACTGCGCATTTTAAGTAGGTAAGTGAGAAATATTCAGAGGGGAGTTTATATTTAAGGTTTACAGACTAAGATTTTTGTTGAACAAATAGGATCTTTGTACAATACTTATTGGGTTTTCAACTTTTCTCGAACTACTACTTGCACTACTTATTCCTCGCTGCACAATTTTGAATTATAATTACAGAAACTAAATTGAACCCGATCAGTATTAAATGGAAATTCAATGCCTACTACTGGTATATGCAAAGAAATATATTCAGCGTAAATAATAAAGCTGCTAAAATCACCAGATGATTTTCTAAGGTATTCACAATGGATTTAGTCTTAAATCCGAAGAATTTTCGAGGCCCTCTTGTTAAAACGCGGCCAGTGTAATAACACGGTCCCACTGCACCGCTTTAGTTATACACAATTTAGCTTAAATTCGGACGAAGTGGAATCTCTCATACATCTCAGTTTCGTTAAATTCTGGTCAGATTTTATGCTAATCTAGCTTTGCATAATACATTTCGATTAACGACTTTCTGAAAACTACAAAATTATTAATTTGTTGGCCCCTTGCCTAATAAGTTCATAGCGTGCAATGTTTTATTTAATTTTTCAATTATAGACTAATACATTTCGAGGAATTCGGGAAACTATTTGAAATTTTCACAAATAAAAATATAAAAATCTTTAATACTCGGGTTGAAATAAAACTTAACAAAACGTTTAGTTTTTCCATTTAGTGATTTAATAGATATTCATAATGGAAGGGAATAGTAGAAGTATCAGTGCCGCAACTTATATATGCTCAATTTATTTTTCCTCAGTTAAACAAAAAATAAAACGTGAGTGTTAGTTAGAAGTTAATAATAAAGCCGGCTAGGTAGTTTTTGGGGCTTAAATTTTAGGTATTTTGTTTGGTTTGTTTTTTGAATAAAACAAAAACGACCTTGTACCGGTAAAATAGCTCTCGGGGATGCTGAAAAATTGAGCAAACCACAGGTTTTTTTCTATTAGGAAGTAAACACCTATACATTTTGAAGTGGCTAGTGCAATTGGTTAATGTTCTGTGTTGATGTTGTACGTGTGATTTATAGTGCAAAAATCTATATACCTCCCTATATAAAACTCAATGCGATTTACTTTTGTTCCTCCAACAGCTCTTACATGGCGGAACTTGATCTACGTTTTTTAAAATTGAGTTAAAAATATTGTAGAAAATGGAAAAACACAATCCACCCCTTTTTACCTGTTTAAGGATGGAATCTCAAAATATCCAGAAATTAGTTTTTAGAAAATAATTTTTAAAATCCATTAAGGAATAAACTGGTTTAAAAACCAATTTCTTTTTCCACAGTAAAATAAAAAATAAATAACACGTGAGTGTCATTGAAGTTAGTTAATAATAAAGCTGGTTAAGCAGTTGTTTATTCGAAAGTCAAATTTATTTCAATTTCAAATATGAAATTATGAACCATGCAGACCTTTAACATGATTCAACAGGTTGTTATTATTCTTGTTCTTGAAATTAAAAAGTGAAGCATAAATGTAAAGCTTGACTTCTCAATGCCCTGATGCCATGAATTTTGAAATCATTTTCTTTGAAGATGATTGACTTAAATAAATGTATAAGCCTCTTCATCAACCCTATTTATACAGTGTGGTCATTAAATTGTGCAACATATGGGAATTTTTTTTATTAACTATAAAATCAAAATAAAAATATTGCCAAAAGTTGGTGCATCCTCGATAATCATATAAAGTGTACTTAGAATGGTTGCGAGTCAAACAGCATAGAGGGTAGATCAATAAATATTAAAATCATGCAAGATTAAAGTGCCCTTATTTCGAGAGATTCGGCAAAATATTATTGAAAAAAGTTGTTTAGAATCAAAAGTTATGCCTGGATACCAAAACATAGCCTCCTGAGAAAAAAAAATTTTTTTTGGAAAAAATCAAAAAAGTTATCGAAAAATTGATTTTTTTGATAATTATCATAAACACTTTCATAATTTAATCAAAATCAGATCAGATTTGCATAACTCCGTCCAAATTAAGTATATTTGTGAAATTAACTTGGATTTTTAATTCTTTAGGGAATCACAAACTTTAGGTTTGTTGCAACGATAAACACAACTTGGAAATTTCGCCGATATTCTTTTTAACAAGATGAAACATTTCTAAAGAAAATATGCACATTAAAAAACTTTCATATGAAATGCAACATTTTCATTTCCAATATTTATTAAAGAACTGTACACATAATTGACAAGCTGGAAATCCTTGAAAAAACAAATGAGGGTTAAAAGTGAATTAATGTGAATTAATATTAACAAAAAATCAAACGTACCGAAATCTAATTGAATGTGATACCACTAGTTTTACCAAAAATGTTTATTATAACTTAACAATTAACAAATCAGCATGCAGTAAACAAAAAGTTTAAGGAAGTATATAAAAAAATGAAATTTATCTAAGCGTTTCTGTGTGCTCACTTTCTCGTTCAATGCATCTAATTGTCCGGTCATAAAATTCACCAAAAATAGATCTCAGGATATTTGCTGGAATATTTTTGGAATGGTATCTTCAAGTTCCTCAACATGATTAAATGGTCGATCCTTATAAACTTTTTGCTTTAGATATCCCCATAAAAAAAATCTAATGGGGTAAGAACTAGGGAACAAAGAGGCCACCGTGGATCGGTATGTCGTCCTAACAATTTAGTACCAAATTTCTCATTTAACCATTCAGAAACATTTCTAGTAGAATGAGCGGGACATCCATCATGTTCAAACCATAATTTATACCGTTCTTGTAAACTTATAGTGTCCCAAAAATTCGATATTTCGTTTTTCAGAAACTGTAAATAGATATCACCAGTTAGGTTTCGGCGAAAAAAAAACGGACCCAATAATTTTTCGTTGATAATATCGCACCACACGTTTGTTTTCTTGTAATACTGGTTTCTATTATCAATAACAAAATTTAGATTTGAGTCCGACCACCTCCTACAATTTTGGGAAGAGACAGTGACATTGGTTGTGAACGTGGATTTATCCCCAAAGAGCATGTGTCTATGAAAATCACGCTGATCTTCTATTTGTCCTTGAATCCATATGCAGACATCATAGCGGATGTCATCGTCTCGTTCTTGAAACGTGCAAAAAAACATTGGCCTATAAGCATGAAACTGGTTTTTCTTGAGAATGCTCTTGACAGAGCTTTTTTTAATACCCGTATAAGCAGAAATTTCCTGGGTGGGTCTTCTAGGGTTTTCACCAACTGACTGAACTACCGCTAATTGATTTTCTTCAGTACAAACAATTTTCGCACGTTCATTTTTATATTTATAGTCTAAAGATCCTGTCTATTTGAAGTTTATTAAAATTCTACTTACAGTTGAGTAGTGAAATTCTTGGTTTGGATGCCGTTCATTGAAAATATCTGCTGCATCACGCACTGTTTTATAATTATCCCCACATATCAAAACTAATTCTACCTTCTCGACTAGCGTTAATTGTCTTGGAGGAGGCATTTTAAATCAAACAAAGTAAATATGTAATAATATAATTGTTCTTCTAGAACGAAATATTAACGCCACCGGACTGTCATAATTTTTACTTTTAACCCTCATTTGTTTTTTCCATGGGTGTCTGCGATTATTTTAGTATAGGATTTCAGGTTTGTCAATTAATGTGTACAGTTATTTAATAACAATTTTATAATTTTGCACTTCAAATGAAAGTTTTTTAATGAGCATATTTTCTTCACATATGTTTCATCTTGTTAAAAAGAATATTGGCGAAATTTTCAAGTTGTGATTAATATCGTTGCAACAAACATGAAGTTTGTGATTCCCTTAAAAATTAGAAATCCAAGTTAATTTCACAAGTAAACTTAAATTTGAACGGAGTTATGCGAATCGGATTTGATTTTGATTAAACTATGAAAGTGTTTAAGATAATCATCAAAAAAATCAATTTTTCAAAAACTTTTTTGATTTATTCCAAAAAAAATCTATTTTTTGGAATCCACACATAACTTTTGACGCTAAACAACTTTTTTTAATAACATTTTGCTGAATCTTTCGAAATAAGGGTACTTTACTCTTGCATGATTTTAATATTTTTTTACCTACCCTGTATGCTGTTTGACTTGCAACCATTCTAAGTACACTTTATATAATTATCGAGGATGCGCCAACTTTCAAATAAATTATCAAATGAGTTTCTTTAGGCATGTGACGTGCAAATTGACAACGTCAAAGTGCCTAAAAACATCGTTTCGGTACGAATTATATACAAGATTTTTTCTACTGACGCCCTTTATAGTAAGAAACGGTCCATATTTTAAAAATAAATCTGATCACAACTAAAAAGATGTGCCCTATTCTTTTGACACTTTCATTCAATTTGTTATTGACAAATCTGTAGTAGGTGTGCATCAATAAGTTTCTTCAAAGAAGTACAAGAAAGTACTTTTTTGTCAGCCCCTATCGCTCCGGCCGGGCGCAAACCACGTCCTCGGGTAGTGTGACCTACATCCCTTGTTATGTAAGTAACTAATTTATCAACTGATCTTTATATCGTTGAACTCCCAGTCTTTAATATTTAACTGAATATCAAGCCACTTTTGATCCTCGAGATAGACGATAGACTTAAAAGGTTTAATAATTTTACGAGTTCCAGTTCCTTTCGTAAAAAAATAGATCAAGCCCTTTTAACAGAATATTTGTTCTAATAAATGTTTCTTTTTATCAATAAACGACTCGGGAATATTTTTTAACGGAGTGTAAGAAAATAAAGCGATCTGGAATATTCCGATATCGAAAATGCAGGGCTTGCAGCAATAGTCAAGAAACCTATATCTACGACTCAACCTTTCACAAACTCCAAGGTTAGTATAACAAGAAGAAAGTAAAAAAGAAGAAAGTTAAAAAGATATATCTGAAAAGGTATTTTAGGCTTTTTTTTTCACTATTGTCGGATGCTTATAAGCCGTCAACTCCATGGAGTACTTACTCAATGCTTCGAACCGTGCTTTATCTGAACAAAATGGATCTACTTTCATTCACCTGAAATCAGTTATAAGGCAACCAACTAGTTTTATGTCTTCTAGATGCCTCTTCTAGTAGCGGAACATAAGAATTTTCCCGCAGGAATGCATAATTTTCCTTTTTCACACTTTAGTATACCTGAAATCAGTTACATGAAAACTTTGCTTTGCTTGCCACTACAAACATTATTCTGAACATAAAAATGCCAAAATATTTCTGCGGAATTTTTTTATTTCTATATTCCAAGAAAATTCTGTACACTTTACAATACCTGAAATCAATTACATTGAAAACCTTTTTCTGAACATAGAAATGCCAAAATATTTTTGCGGAATTTCTTTATTTCCATAAATAAATAAATAAATAAATAAATGCTTTATTGTCAAAAAAATTTTACAATTTTGTGGACAAAGCTGTTGTAAAAAAAAATAGTTTACAAACATCAAAATTAGCAAACAAAACAAAACAAAAACACATCATAAATATTATAGAAAAATAATATTTAAATCAAGAATTTAGAATATTAATATAATAGAATCCTAAAAGAAGTACATTAGAAATGTACTTTGTCAGTCGAGTTACGTTCCCCATATTGCTGAATGTGACAAATTCAATTACAGATAAGGAAATCTTATAAATATAAGCAAAGGACGGTGATTGAATTACTTGTTAGTCTGCTCTTGATCTTGAATCTTGTATTTTACCTTTTAATAAAAATTTGACGTTTTTTAAAAAGGGTGTTTTCTTCGACCACAACGTAACTGGCGCAGTCGGTAGGATAGTGAAACGTGCAAAAAACACGGTTTTTTCAAAAAATTTATTCACTAGAAAATCTACGTATTTCGACGGTTCGAGTCCTAAAAAGTAAATAGTACCGATCTAAGGTGACTTCGAGGGAGTGCTCGAATCAAAGAAGCCCTGAGAAAAATTGGAGCTCATAAGAAATAGACAGTGCCGATCTAAGGCGACTTCACGGGACCAACTTTGGGGAACCGGCGAGGAATAAGAACAGGACAGCTAGCAAGTCACACAAGGCATTACTGGGGAGGACAAACATCGCCAAACCAACAGCCTAACCACCACTGGGGAGGACAAAAATCGCCGATCCAGAGGCAAACCACACTGGGGAGAACAAAAATCGCCAAACCAGCCTAGCAGTAAGGACCTAAGCTAAGAAAAAAGAAAAAAGAAGCCCATGAAGCTAATTTTTCTTCTAGTATTGTAAGTCATTGCAAACATTTTAATATTAGCATTTTTTTTTCTCTATTTTCAAAAATAAGTAATAATTTTTGATATAAATAATTCAAAAAGTAAATTTGAAACTTATTTTTGGAAATATAGTTTATTTTAACCATTTTATATTTTTAAAAAAGTATACCTATATATATTTTATCAAAATTGAGCTCTTTAAGGAAGTAAACCTAGACGATCTAATTAATTCTCTAAACGATTTATCAATTCAATCTGGTTCAACTGACAATAAAAATAAAATAATGACAACTAATTATACTCTTTTACGTTACCAAGCTGATAACATTCCAAATTTTGACGGGAATCCAAAACTTTTACAGAGATTTGTAACAGCCTCCGAAAACCTTTTAAAAGCTTTTCAAAACACGGCTAATTTAAATGACCCAATAAATATTTGCTTATTTGACACCATATTAAGTAAACTTACACATAGGGCCGCCGAACTTATTGTATCTCGAACAGAATTAAATACTTGGGCTCTAGTAAAACAAGCCCTTACAAGTACCTTCGCTGATCAAAGATCAATCGATTGTCTTATACAAGATTTAATTAATCTAAAACCTTTTAAAAACGAACACCCTATTAATTTCGGCATGAGAATCCAAGATTCTAGAAGCCTATTATCTGCAAAATTAAATGGAACAAATGAAGATCCCGCAACCAAATTAATAAAAATTAACCATTACGATGAATTTGCTCTGAAAACATTTATACGAGGGTTACCTTATAATATGCAATTAGTTATTCGACTAAAAAATCCAACAGCTTTAGAAGAAGCTATGGCATTTGTGCGAGAGGAAGAAAATTTTATTTACTTTAAAAATTCACAAATACCACAAAATAGACCTGTGCCAATGAGTACAACAAATTCGCAAAATAAAAACCAAAAATCGCCACCAATGTATAAACCACCTTATTTATATAATTTTAGTCCAAATTATACACCTACTTTTAACCCTAATTATTCACATAATTTTCCCAATGCAATAAATCCGAATTTTCCAAAATTCCAAAATAACATAAACGGTAATGCTGTAAATAATACTCCAAATTATTTTGGAAGAAACGCGAATAACTTTAATTCAAATTCAAATATAAGACCTAATAATTTTCAACAAAATTTTCAAAGACCCAATTTTTACCAACAAAGACCCTTTATGAGACCTAACACCAATTTTGCACAAAATTCTATAAGAACAAGACAAATAGAACCTATGGACACAAGTTCTGGAAACACAATTTTAAATAATAATATACAAAATAAAAAGGTAATTACCGAACAACTTTACAATCAAGAAGTTTCGGAACAAAACCCACAAAATAATACTCAATATGATTATACTGTTAATCATGAAAATACAAATGTTAATTTCCCAATTTTTGAAAACTTTGATTATGCTGATAATCAAGAAACACCAAATTTCGAAAATCCATTTTATGAACAAAGTTATATGAATACATATGAACCAAGTTACACAAACATATACCAAGAACAAACTCACGAACCAGAATATTTCCCAGAAAATACTAATAATGTAAATTTTACGGGAACGAGCCCGAACAACAATACGAGGTAGTATTTTTGAATAACTACACAGCCGAATTACCATATATTCATATACCCGAATTAGACGCAAATTTTCTACTAGATACTGGAAGTACTCGAAGTTTTATAAAACCAGAAATTGCCTATAGATATTTTCCCGAAAATATAAAAAGAGAAATATTTCAAGTTCAAACAGCGCATGCTACATCTTTCCACAATGAAATAGCAATAATTCCATTATTTCAGACGTTTAAAACGCAAGGCAACCATACATTTTATTTATTTAATTTTTCAAACAAATTTGATGGATTAATAGGCCTAGATCTTATTATCCAACTTAACGCTAATTTAGATTTCAATACACGAACTTTACAATCGCCGCATACAGAAATACCAATACGCTATTTAGGAAAAAATGAAAAACAACTTTCGCCTGAAATTATTAAAAAAAAATTTACTTATATAATTTCACCAAGATGTATACAAAAAATAGAAATACCTGTGAATATCACAGAAGGAACAGGCATAATTTCTTACCAAAAATACGGAAATGTAGAAATTCCTGAATGTTTAGTAGAAATAAAAAATAACCTTACTTATACAACTATACTAAATCCAACAGAAAACCCAATTAAAATCCAATTTCTTGAACCTCTAGAAGTAGAAAAATTAAATGTGAATGAACTTAACTTCGTCGATTATAATTCAAATGAACAAAAATCTGATAGAGATCTAGATAACCAACTTAAAGCTAATTTAAAAAATTTAAGGTTAGACCATTGTAATTATGAAGAAAAACAAAAAATACGTAAACTTTGTTTTGAATTTAGAGACGTTTTTTATTGTGAAGGGATACCTTTAACTTTTACAAACGCAATAAAACATCAAATAAAATTAACAACAGACACTCCTATCTATACTAAAAGTTATATATACCCTGAAATTTATAAAAAAGAAGTAAAAGATCAAATTTCGAAGCTTCTAGATCAAAATATAATAAGAGAATCAAATTCTCCTTACTCATCACCAATATGGATAGTTTCAAAGAAGCTTGACGCTTCAGGAAAGCCGAAATATCGCATGGTTTGCGATCTACGTCGTATCAATGATGTAAGTGTTGCAGACAAATTTCCGTTGCCTAATATTACCGAAATATTAGATAAACTAGGGAAAGCATAATATTTTTCTACGTTAGACCTTGCTAACGGTTTTCATCAAATCGAAGTATGTAAAGAGGACATTCCCAAAACAGCATTTAGTACAGACTTTGGTCATTATGAATTTTTAAGAATGCCCTTCGGTTTAAAGAACGCCCCCGCAACATTTCAACGCGTTATGAACAACATATTAAGAGGTCTACAGGACGAAATATGCTTTGTATATCTAGACGACATAATTGTCTTCAGTACGAGTCTAGACGAACACATTTTAAAGCTAAGAAAAATATTTATAAGACTACGCGAAGCAAACTTTAAAATACAACTAGACAAATCTGAATTTTTGAAAAAAGAAGTACAATATTTAGGACATATCGTAACACCAAACGGAATTAAACCAAATCCTGAAAAAATATCAGCTGTAAAAAATTTTCCTATACCTAAAACTCAAAAGGAAATAAAATCCTTCTTGGGCCTTATTGGGTACTACAGACGCTTTATAGAAGACTTTGCTAAAATAACAAAACCAATGACGAAATGTCTAAAAAAGAACTCTAAAGTAGAGCACACGCCTGAATTTATAAATGCGTTCGAACATTGTGAAAGCCTGTTAATAAATTCGCCAATATTGCAGTACCCTGACTTTACAAAACCATTTATATTAACTACAGACGCGAGTAACTATGCTTTAGGAGCAATCCTATCTCAAGGAACATTACCTAATGATAAACCGGTAGCTTACGCATCGCGTACATTAAATGAAACCGAGACTAGATACTCAACAACAGAAAAGGAACTTTTAGCCGTAGTCTGGGCCTGTAAATATTTTCGCCCTTATTTATTCGGACGACAATTTTATGTATATGTTGACCATAGACCTTTAGTATGGTTATTTAATCAAAAAGATGTAAATTCGAAATTAACTAGATGGAGATTACGTCTAGATGAATATGACTTTAAGATTATCTATAAGAAAGGCATTTTGAATAGTAATTGTGACGCCTTATCGAGAATTCAGTTAAATCTATACGAAAATGATTCCGTATTAAATAATCCCGGAGACGCTGACAACGATATAGTTGAATACTTGCGTAATCTTTCGGAAAATATAACCGTGACACAAAACCTTGACTCTCAAGTTGCAAGCTCAAGTAGAGATAACCCTGACTCAGATCAAGTTCGAAACTTAGATAACGAATTACCCTCAATTTCCGTAGGTCAAGCGAACAATGAACAAAGAATAAACATTTTATCTGACATTCAAATTCAACCAGCTTTAATTACTTCTGACAATACTGTGCATAGTAATCAAAATGAGACAGAAAACCCCGGATTAAATATCTTAGACGAAATAATTAACAATAAGCCTTTGCAATATTTAATAAAGAAATCGCCTCATCATAAAATAAAAGTGGATTTCGAAACATTCGAAAGGAATTACATTAATAATGTAGAAGTACCGGAAAACCCTGGTATCATTAAAGAATTTATTCGCGATTACATGAATAATAAAAAAACATGTTATATATATTTTTATAATGAAGAACTTATCCCAATTTTTACAAATATATATATACAAAATTTTAAGAAACCAAAAATAATACGATGCACAAAACTAGTCAATAATATTAAAGAACAGGATGAAAAAATTTTATTGATGACCCATCAACATCAAAGTAAAACTAATCACAGGGGAATTTCAGAAACCTATGATAGACTAAAACAAAACTACTATTGGTGTAAAATGAAACAAGAAATCACTCAATTTATAAATGACTGTGTTACATGTCAAACCCTAAAATATAGCAGACAAAAATCGTATGTGCCTTTAGTAAAAACCGAAACACCTTCTAAACCTTTTCAAATAATTCATTTAGACACATTTATTTTTGAAAAACATAATTGCCTTACAATATTTGACAAATTTTCAAAATACGGACAAGCCTATGTATACGATAAAAATGCTAAGTCAGTATGTGACAAACTTATAAATTATTTTTCATTCTTTGGATGCCCAGAAACAATTGTTAGTGATAATGGCTCTGAATTTAATAACGAATTAGTAAAGGAATTATTAAAAGCCCAAAAAATAAATATTCACTTTACAACCCCAGGACACTATGAGTCAAATGGCCCTATAGAAAGATATCACTCTACATTAATCGAACATTTAAGAATCCTAAAAGATAAAGACAAAAATAAACCAATTCCCGAACTATTACCGTATGCAATTATAGCATATAATAGCTCGATACATAGTACAACCAAATATACACCCCATGAATTAATTTTAGGACACACAAACTCACGTGATCCTTTAGACTTAATATCAACAACATTCTACTCAGACTATGTACTATCCCATAAAGAAAAAGTAGACGCCATTTACAATACTGTCACAGAGAAAAGCGAAACACAGAAAGAAATATTGCTAGAAAAAACTAACCCTAAAGGTGACAAACCCTATGAATTTAAACTTAATCAAAAAGTGTATAAAAAACTGTCCCCTAGAAATAAAAATCAAGCCAAATTTAGTGGCCCCTTTATAATAAGAGAAATCCTTGAACATAATCGTGTAAAAATTGAAAATATCAAAAACCCAAAAAAGACAGAAATTATACACATAAAAGAACTAAAAAGACCTCTTGTTACAGATGGTCCTACACACGAGGAGACAGACCAAAATACCACGACTTAAATCTGAACCCTGGCATCTTACCCTACAAACTAGGACACGCCCAGAAGACAATTAATCACTGGACATTTGTTTAAGTGTTTAATATAAAAGGTATAATTGAGGAATATAAATCCTTGAGTTTAAAATATAATATGTTAAAATTACATTTGAAAAATAAAACTGACTATAATACGGAATACTATAATTCCTATATAATTATTGATAACCAAAAACAAAAAATATTACGCCAAATAAATGAAATACTACCCCCTAAACAAAGTAGGCAGAAACGTGGGCTAATTGACGGACTAGGAAGTATAATTAAAAGTATAACAGGCAATCTAGACGACAACGATGCAATTTTAATAAATAATGAAATAAATATTCTAAAACAAAATCAAAATAACATCAAGTTGTCAATGGACAAACAAATGACCTTACTCAGTAATTCTATAAAAGGTTTTCAAGAAATATCACAAAATATATCCCATAACCAAAATATTCTAGAATTTCGAGTAAATCAGACTATACAAACACTAACCAAAATCGAACTACAAGAAATATCTGATTTCGACTATTACCGAACCCAAATGATCTTAACACAAATATATATGCTATATCAAAATATTTTTGACACATTAGCGAATATAGAAATCGCTATATCATTTGCAAAACTAAATAATTTTCATAATACTATAATTCAACCTAAAGAACTGCTATCAGAAATAAAAATGATTAAAAAATACTTAAATTCAGAAAAATTGCCATTTGAACCAAATTTAGAAAATGTCCTAAAATATGAGACAATCCTAGATATAAAAGGTTACGTAATAAATAGCGAAGTTACTTTTATTATAGAAATTCCTTTAGTCGAAAAGAAAGAGTATACCTTATTCCATTTGTTTCCTATACCCACACCCAATGGCGAATATTACAAAATAATAATACCCAACTTTAATTATCTTATAATTAATGATAAGAATTTTGGATACTCGAATGATCCATGCAAAAAAGTCACAGAAAATGAATTTTTATGCAGTCATATACATTCTGAAAATATATTTCAAACATTACCCTGCGAAATGCAGCTATTAAAATATTATCATAATATCACGAATTGTAAGCAAATTCCTGTAAAAATAGACAGCCTAGAAATTCAAAATATAGACGAAGGAAAATGGGTTGTAATAACAAATAAAGATATTACAGCAATGGAAACTTGTAAAAACACCCAAAATACTATTTTACTAAACGGAACT
Organism: Kuschelorhynchus macadamiae; assembly: GCA_030620095.1. Lineage (NCBI taxonomy): Eukaryota > Metazoa > Arthropoda > Insecta > Coleoptera > Curculionidae > Kuschelorhynchus > Kuschelorhynchus macadamiae. Next base: position 238,107 of record JAUTXW010002390.1, on the reverse strand, counting down.
TATTTAATTGAATTAAGTCCTATATGTAGTCTTAAGATAAATAATATAATACTTAAAAGTTATAAAAACTCAAAAAACGAATATTTAAATGTGCCATTGCCTAATATTAAACTCAATTTTACAAACCGAACTATTTATAATAATATAAGATTTTTGAAAACAAATTCTATAAACTTGGAAAAATTTGATGATCTACAAAACGAAATAAATAAACAAAAAATTGAAACCTCTAAACTTTTAACCGACACTGTATATTATCATAAGACAAGTTTATGGACAATTTTACTATATGTAATTTTAATAATTATAATATTGTATATTTTGTACAAGTATTTATGGCCTAAGTTAAAACTTAATAAACTAAGAAATACTGACCAAATAAATGATATAATAATTTAATTAATTATTTTAAAATAATTAGGTCATAAAAACTTCCAGTTTATATGCCCATTAAGGGATGGAGGAGTTACGTTCCCCATATTGCTGAATGTGACAAATTCAATTACAGATAAGGAAATCTTATAAATATAAGCAAAGGACGGTGATTGAATTACTTGTTAGTCTGCTCTTGATCTTGAATCTTGTATTTTACCTTTTAATAAAAATTTGACGTTTTTTAAAAAGGGTGTTTTCTTCGACCACAACGTAACTGTCGTACTATGTTATAAACATTTTCATAAATATAATGTAAAAAAATAAAAAAGCAAAGTAAAAAATAAAAAATAAAAAAGTACGAAACAATTAAAAAAATACATATACAAAATTCGGTAAAAATGGTTGGTAATGGCAACTATCACACTAGGGGTTCATAAGGATAAATTTATGTGTTGTAAAACTCGTTCACGGTGTAGAAGGCGCTTTCCAGTAAGAATGATTTCAAAGCCTTGCGAAATGAAGTCAGAGATATTATGGATTTGATGTTAAATGGCAGGTGATTATGCATTTTTTTTGCATTGTAGATTACTGATCTTTTAATTAACTCTGAGTGTGGGGTTGGAAGATAGAGATCGTGCTCAGTGTTTCTGAGAGGGTAGTTGTGAGAAGGTCTCTCTAATAGAGTAGGTGCATGCTTACGAATTAAGCAAACCGATTCCAAAATGAATAAGCAAGGAAGGGTTAGTATTTTATATCTTTTAAAGAAATCTCGGCAGTGAGTTCTACTGTTAAGTCTCAGTAGGTAACGAACAGCTCTTTTTTGTAGTATAAAAATTCGATCAAATTGAGTCGCACAACATGTACCCCAGAATGGAATAGCATATCTGAGGTGCGACTCAACAAGAGCAAAATAAACAGTTCTAGAGGTAGAAAAGCTAAGCTCCTCGGAAACAGATCTTAACGCAAAGCAAGCAGAACCCAACTTCCTTGATAAAGCGTCGATATGTGGATCCCATTTTAAAGAATCATCTACAAGAAGCCCTAGAAATTTTACAGAGTTTACGACATCAATAGTGGTGCCATTAAGGTCAAAAGGTTGCAGCGTGTTTTTATAAGACAAGACTTTCGTTTTAGAGATGTTCAAACATAGGAGATTAGAATCGCACCAGGATTTAATGGTGATTAGGTCATTAGATACAATCCTATGTAGGTCCGTGACATCTGGGTGGCTCCACGTAAAGCTGGTATCGTCCGCAAAGAGACATATTTTTCCACTAATGTTTAAATTAGCCATGTCGTTTATGAACAGAAGAAACAAGATAGGGCCTAGTACCGAGCCTTGAGGCACTCCATATTCCATTGGCCTACAAGAAGAAATCCTGTTGTCAACTTTCACAACTTGATTTCTGTTGCTAAGATATAACTTAAACCAATCGAGAGGAGCCCCTCTAAATCCATGGTACTGCAGCTTGTTAGTTAATATATTATGATTCACACAATCGAAAGCTTTGGAAAAATCACAGAAAATTGTTGCCGTAGCGTGATGGTTGTTTAGACTGGAGTAAACTCTATTAAGAAGGGAAAACATGGCATCGCTTGTGCATTTGTTACTTAAAAATCCAAATTGATGTTTTGTAAGTATTTCATATCTAGACAGAAATGATAAAAGCCTTTTTTTAACCAGTCTTTCGATGATCTTAGATAGCGTAGGGAGAAGTGCAATTGGGCGATAGTTCGAAGCTTCTTCTGAAACACCTCCTTTGTGAAGAGGTATGATTATTGCAGTTTTAAGGCAGGTTGGAAAAGTACCATTTTGGAAAGACATATTTATCAAAGCAGTCAGATGCTCTAGAGTGCACTCCGGCAGACTTGAATACATTTTTAAAGTAAGCCCATCAATTCCCGAGGAAGATTTATTTTTGATATCATTAATTGTACTGCGAAGTTCTGATAAAACTACTGGTGAAAAGAAGAAACTGTGCAGGTTTACCCTATGATTAGAGAGATATGAAATTGGGTCATTAGATTGAGATACGGATTTAGTCAAATCTTTGGCTACATTTACAAAATAATTGTTTAGGTCCTCAGGAGAGGTAAGGATAGTGTTGGATAAAGGAGTTTTGTTTCTTAAATCATTTACGATAGACCAGGTTTCTTTAGCTACATTTTTGGCGTTAGAAAGTCTATTATTGTAATAAATATCTTTGGCGGCTTTAATAGTCTTATGATAAATTTTTCTGTATGATTTTACATAATTATGAAAAAAGACACTGTCCGAAAATTTCTTTAAATGAGATAGTGATCGCATGTTCTTAGAAGATATACGTAAACCTTTAGTGGACCAGGGTTTACTTCTTTTATTTTTGATAGGCCTAAGAGGAAAAGATTCAGAAGCTATATTAGTTAGAGTTTTTATAAAACGAGAAAATTCAGTGTCGACATCATAAGTGTGAGAGTCCCAGTCAGTTATTTGACATAGGTGTTTGAAATTAATGAAATTTCTAACCGAAAAAATACGGCCTACTTGTCTAGAGGAATTTTTGGCTTTGGATGTAATTGAAAATTTTGTGAAAATTGCTTCATGATCGGAGAAACCTGGACTTAAGACATTACATTCGACGGAGCTAGGATCGAAAGAAGACACAACGTAATCTATAGTACTGGCACTTGTCTTAGTAATTCTGGTTGGTGAGTTGACGTGCATGGCAATTCCTAATGACTCAAAGATGGACTGAAGACATTCCTGAGCAGAACACACACTGGAAAAGTCAATATTGAAATCGCCACATAAGATTAATTTGCTTTTTACAGGAAGGGACTTGAGCAAACTTAGAAGGTTATGGCAGAATAATTGCACATCAGCATCAGGTGTTCTATAAATACAAATAATATAAAGGTCATAAGTATTGTGATAAACGATAGAAAATTCAAATACTTTTTCAGATAATAAATGATTATACTTTGATATTTCGGAAAAATCGTTGTTTAAAGACATTATCATGGTGCCTCCATGAGTTAAATTAGTTCTATTAAATCTGGCAATTGTGGTATAGTTTTTAATAAAAACAGGTTGATTGATATTTAGCCAGTGCTCAGTGATGGCAATGACTTCTGGAAAATTTAGCTCTTCTAACAAAAGATATAATTCGTCTGTTTTATGTCTTAAGGACTGAATATTAAGAAAAAAAAGATTAAAATTACTATTGGTCAATTTTCTAGAGGGTGCTAGATCCTCTTTTCGCGTCATATTGACTAAAAATTTTTACTTTTTGATGGTGAACCACTAGAATAATATTTACCAGTACTTTCACGAATTTTTTGGAGCCGTAAAATTTTTTCCGAGGAGTAGAAAGATCTATACGCTGCAAGGTCTGAGTCCACTTCAGATGAACCAATCCCATAGGCATCGTGGAAGCGATAATACAACTTGCGCAGGGAGTCCTTGTCACTGGGAAGGCCTTCTGAAGCTAGCAATAATTTAATGCTAGTACTTGTATGCCCCTCAAACACACACTAGATGGCTGGTCGTGTAGATAAGCAAGAAATAGCCTTAAGGTCTTTAGTAAGGAAGGATCCCTTAATCTGGCTAATATATAGCGACCATTTGCTTTATCCGAATCTTGGGACAGCCGCACTCTTGGTGGAGTCATTGGATCAAACTGCAAAAAATCATCTTTCCTTGCAGTTTTCTCCATGCTTAATTTAGAACCCTCCAGTGCCAATGACCTACAAGCTGCTATGGCCTCCCTGTCAGGGCCAATCATGACTGACTTATCCTCCTCAGGCACAAATGTCACTGGTGATTCCAATAATTGAGGCTTTGGTGGAGACAGCCCCCGGCTCTTTGGGATATCTATATTGACATCTTGATGACTAGAAGATGAGACATTATGGGCTGTGGAAGTGGGCGGCGTTTGGATAAGGGTTGGTGAAACTAAATCATTGGTAGGATCAATTATGGTACCAGGTGGCCACAGACTAGCGTTCTTAATCTGAATTAAGTGATCTTTATTTTGCACCCCAATTTTAAAATCGGAGCGCAAAGTGTCTGCATTCTTAAGCATAGGAAAACAACGCACAAAATTCGTGGTTCCTAATTTTTCTTTGATGTAGTGTACAAGCTGATTTGATTTATACGTGGACGGAATTAAGGATACCACTACATAATGCCATTTCTCTATAATGGGTGTTTTGTTGGGCTGGAAGGAAACAGCTTTTTTTGGAGACCTATTGACAGGCATTTGGACATCTGTTGTATCGGTTTGGGTTGATATTGCGGTGGTGTATATCTTCTTTATTGATTGTTGTTTAGGCTTATCAGCAAGCTTCTCCAGGGTAAGTGCCATTTGTTTTACACTATGCCTCAGCTCAGCCATCTCTTTAGTCAACTGCTCCTTCGATGAATCATGCACCTGGACTTTGACAGATTCATTTTGAGATTCCATTAAAATAGATGATAGATTGAAAGTATCCTGCCTAATTTCTTTAATGTATTTAAATAAGGATTCTTGTATACTGTCAGATATTCCAGAATGGAGGCTGTGAATATCCTCAATTTTTTCTAGCAGTATCTTCCATTTGGAGTCATGATTGAGTAAGATGTCGTAAATTTCGCCAATGATCGGAAGGATGTCGTTGTTTTTCTTTAAGCAGGAACCCAGGGCTTCGAGATATTCTGAAGAGATTTGAGTCTTTTGGAGATCTGATATTTTATCATGCAAATATTTCAGAGTTGGAGAGTCGCAAACAGTGCAAAAAAATCTTATGTTGTTGAATTTTTGTTTGTAGAGCACTTTTGTCGTGGATTTATCCAGTCCTGTACAGACCATACAAAAATCTCTTCGGCACTCCCCACTACAGCGAATTCTGTAACAGTCTTTTTCCGAAACGATTTTTTGACAAGAATCGCACTTAAATTCAGCCATTTTATAAATAAATAAAAAATTTAAAATTTTCAAAGGAAGAAAAAAAGTGAAAATTAAAAAAAAAGATGTAGATAAATTTTATGTAAATATTATGTAAATATTTCCAGTTGATAAATCAAAATCTTTAAATGTCACGCACAAACAATATATATAACTAATAACCGGATCCGGGTAAACAAGGTCAAGTTTAGTTTATAGCAAACGACGAACTGATGATCGGGTCAAAGCACACAAAAAACAAATTGAAATCAAAACAGTTCAAACCAAAACCAAACAAACGTTCAAGTACCGGCAAAACAATATACGAGCGAAAACACAACCGCCTCGTACAACTGCTGGAACTGGAAATATTAATAATAATATAATATTTATTTCGAGGAAATTCTTTACACTTTAGAATATTTATAATCAGTTACATAAAAATATGGCTTTGATTTGCATTTTGAACAGAATGTTTCTTCGGAAATTCATTATTTCCATTTTCCCAGGAAATTCTATACTTCGAAATACCTGAAATCAGTTAAATCGAGATTTTACTTTGTTTGCCATTCTAAACACTTTTCTGAACATAAAAATGCAAAAATGTTTTTGCGAAAATCCCTCAATATATTGATTTTCTTAGGAAATCAGATTCTGAATATAAAAATGAAAATACATCTATATTACTATAAAAATAAAAGCGCTCGAGCCCGCTTAAAAGTTCTGAGCCTGTATTAAAACTAGGATTGTTTTACCAAAACGGTTACTGTTAGGTGGATCTATCTCGGTAGGTATTAGGTTAGCTCAAGTTCGTCGATAAAGCCATCATTAAAGTCATAAACTATTATTTAAGTTATAAAATCAGATTATTTTTTTAAGTTTTACATTCAGAAGACATTATAGAAGTAAACTATAATAAAAAAGTTATAAAATCACATTAATTTTTTAAATTCCACATTCAGTAGACTTTAGCGAAGTAAAAAAAAGGTGTTGCGAATGTATCACATTTCAGTGAAGAAAAAGGTTAAAAATAAATAAATAAATAGATAAAATAAAAATTTAGTTTCCGTAGAGATATTTTTTAACTTACGGTTTCAGGAGGCTATATAGAACATAAAAAAATATTTGGCGGATATATGACATTTCAGCTAAAGTTTACAAACTGTCCTAGGAAAATGAAAATGACGTATTTCGGTAGGAATATTTTTTCATTTTTATGTTTAGAATAATATGTAGAATGCAAAGCAAAACAAATTTCTACGTAACAGGTTTTAGCTATTCTAAAGTCTGAAAAATGGAAATAAAATTTCTTCTGAAAATGGAAATGGCGTATTTCCGCAAGATAGTTTTTACATTTTTATGTTCAGAAAAATGTTTAGTATAACACAAAGTTTTCATGTAACTGGTTTAAAATATTCTAAAGTGTGGAAAATGGAAATGATGCATTTTCGCAGGACGACTTTTATTTCCCGTTGTTAAGTAGGGCGGTTAGAAGGCAATTAATTTTTTTTTCAAATCACCTATTTCAGGTGAACGAAAGTTGCCTCAATAAAATTATTTATATTAGTAGATATAAAAATATTATAGAATTTTTAAAACGGAAATCAACGGGATTTGGATATGCCAAAAAAGTCTCAAGTATTTGCAAAGGAATATATACAATAATTTATTAAAGAAGCAAGAAATAAAAACTAACTACTAGCAAAGGTTGTTCTTATCGTGCGTATGTCTGGTGCATGACACAGGGAAGAAATCACATTTTGAAAGTTGGAAAATATCGAAATATCAGGAATTTTCATTAAAATAAGCAGTCACAACATGAAGACAAATGTTTCAAAGTGTATATGTTTAGTGAAGAATATCGAGCGAAGTACCCCCAAGTACGACATTACCTCCATTTCTTGGGCGATATTTCCATTACTTTCTTTTTCTTTACCCTCACCGTTTAAACGTGATTGTCCCGGGCATTCTCTGCACACCGAAAATCTTATTTGTTTGCAATTTCGACTGGTATTATAGCCTATAAAACAGTTGCAAAATATATTTTTTCTACGCCATATTCGGCAAGTACTGCTTTGTGATACTTATTAGGGGGAGGTAAGTACGTTTTATCTCCCCAGGGAAGTAAGTAAATTGATTAAAAAAAATTGACATTGACAAAGTGATTCCCAGATCAGTCATACCAGCTTTTTATTTAAATATTGGAAATTCGAAGTAGAAAAAATATAATACATAACTCGGGAGACAGAAGTCTTGACCAGTCTCGGACTTTTTTCCAGCCCCTCGCTATCACTCGGGCCGGACGCAAAATACGACGTCGTATCTTACTTGTTGTGTAAATAACTAATTTATCAAATGATCTCTATATTGTTGTACTCCCAGTCTTTAATATTTAACTCAATATCAAGCCACTTTTGATTCTGGAGATAGACTTTTAAAAGATTTAATAATTTTTGTGGGTTTCCGTTTCATTTGTTAAAAATAGATAAAACTCTTCTAACAGAATATTTCTCATACTAAAACTTTCTTTTTATTAAAAAGTATAGAAGTATTAGATACTAGGAATACAATTATTATCAAATAGCTATATTATTAGATAAACTATGAATTTCACGTCCGATGGAACTTTCTACGAGGAAAGTTCCAGATAAAGGCAAATTTTCCCGATTTTTATGTTTAGATTAAAATATTTTACTTTTCTTGATATGTCTAGGTCAATAATAATAATTAGAATAACGAGATCTATTCAGTCATTAGAAAAAATGCAATTTTGCCTTTAAAAAATATATTTTTATCTATACTGTGCATACCGACTTTGCTGCTAAAGTTGGTTAGCAATATTGTTTTAGTAGGACATGCCCTTACTAGTTTGGTGCAGCGGTGTGAAAAAGAAAACGTATTTTCACGCAAAAAGCAGATTGGTTGGTTTCCTTTAGACTTCATATTTTTGTAAAATATATGGTCTAACATCTCAAGAAATATCTATTAGTTCTGGTTATTAGTAAGGCTCCGATATCATAAATCAAATTTTTGAAATACTTTAAAAGGTAATTTTTTAATTTTAAGTTCTTTTTTGAAATTGGTTTCATTTTTTTTTTCAATTTTTACATTTGTAGTGTTTTATTTTTATTTTTGATTTTAAATGTATTGTTTATTTTATATTAATGCTCACTTTTATTTTATTTTTACTCTAATTTTTTCTGAGAAAATAGATAATAAGAAATTTTTGTATATTCTCCATTATTTCTTAACTAAGTATATCAACGGCACTAAAAACTGTTAAAATGTTTCGGTTTTTTGATTCAATAGTTTTCTTATTTGAATTTGAAGGGCAGGGCAAAAACTTTCTCCTACTATATATTGGTATTAAAGTTAGCATGTGTTCATCAGTGCAATTTAATTATTTATTATCGTTAAGAACACTTTTTATACACGTAATTAAAACAGTGTTTCAAGTATTTACGTCTTTCCTAACATTTTCTATTATTGCGAAAACTCTTTACAACTTAGCGGGCTGTTTTCAAAGTGAAAATTACCCTGGAATGTTGCTTTACAACATGGAGAAAACTCCTTCTCACCCGTTTAGCAGTTACAGAGACAATCTCACATACCCACATTCAGATATACAGGTTGTCGGAATTTTTTCGAAATCAAAACCAGTTTTATTGAGTTCACAAAAAATTGGATTTTATGACGTTTTTTGAAGAACAGTATATTTCAAGGTTCCATTCGGTTTACCTTAATCCTATCAAAAATAATTATACGCAAATTTGTATTGGCCAAATTTTGACTTGGAAGCATAATTGAAATCTTAAAGCCGCAGATTTCTTGCGTCTTCCATATACATTGACAATATTAATAACATTACTAGTAATCCAGAGAACAAAGGTTGATAAACGTCAGTTAGAGGAAAAAAATCCATTAGTTTTCAAAATTTGCAAAGTTTTGGGGGAAGGATTATGAACAACATACTAAAAGTCCCCGCTGCTAGCGGGTAAGTCGGGGGTGGGGGAGGGTTTCAAACGAGTTTTGTAGACACTTTTTCTCCAATATTTCTGTAATTATACATTTTAGCAAAAACATGTAAATACAAATTAAGGAACATACAATTTTTTGTAAAAGCTGTATTTACAGTTTTATTGGATCATTTATAGTCCCAGTTATAATAAGGTTTAGAAATAAAAAAGTCTAAAAACTCACAGAATATTTTACTTTTTTTTTGAAAAATAAAAATAAAAATAATGGATCAATTAAAATGATATTATGTAACTTGTTTAAATTTAGGTACAAATATAAATTGTCGTACATAAATAAATAATTATTAATGTAGAAAAAAAGGATGTAACTTCGCAGGTCTCTGAGCCAGCCTTTTTGAATAAGTAGTTTAAACTATTCCTCCTTACCATATTTCTGAAAAAAAAGGGTAGAAACTTTAAAATGTTTATGGTCTACTATCAAGTTTAATTACAAACAAGATCTGCATTAGATGAACATAACTCTCCCATAAGTTAACGAACTCATAATCATCAACAAATAGAATTTCTGTATAATTTGGTACAAATGCGGCTTCTTGTAAAACATTTGAACTATTATCTGCAATAATTGCATTTGTCACACTTTTGGCTAATATTGACGATGAAGAGTAATTATACACGTAAACATTTCAATTGCTAGGAACTGCATTGAGAATAAATGATGTAAAATGTTAATTTTAATAATAATTAATGACAAAAGTTCCTTCAAGTGTATATAGATTCTGATTTGTGGTTGATAGTTGAGAACTGCAGCTTCTGAGCATCGTGCTATGATGCACTGTACCCCATCTGGATCAGGATACTTATCAGGTTTTTTAGTTTAAACTTTTGTAGATAAACAAAGCGATACCATATAAGAGGAGGAGATAGAAAAAATCTCGGTGTAATGATTGAGAATATGTAATGAAAGATAGCTTTATTTCTTTCTTCAATTTTTCGTTCTTACTTTTTCTTCCTAAGATGGTATCGACTGGAGTTCTTAGTATGTAAGGGACTATCTCCTCTGAATTTGCGCAAAATTCGTCACTTTAAGGAGGCGTAGTGATATCATATGCTATTAAATGCATATCTTCTAATAATAATGCACCAGTAGTTCTAGCTATATGTTCCCGTTCAGATTTTTTATCACAAAATCATGAAGTATATCAGTGATCATTTCATATTATCTGAATAACATCACGGAAACTAACAACAGATTTTTTTGTCTGAATCATGCTAAAATCATTGCGATGGGCAAATTTTGTTTTTAATCTTTTTTTTTTACTTTCCTGCTGTTGGCTTTTCTCTAGAGATCATCATTGTCATCTAAAGTACCTGTCAGTATCCTCATTAGCTTTGAATATTGTGTCTTTCGATATAAACTAAGCTCTTTTGTATTGTTTCCGGCAAAATGAATCAACAATAATATGTTTCTTCACATCACACTGTTCGTCTTTGTTATATTTTCTTGCTATACTTGCCTTTTTTAATCAATAAATAACTTTCTCACCAACATCGCAACTATCACTTGAAATATCCTTTTCACATATTAAGAACTTTTCAGTCAATACTGCACTGAAAGAAGACGCAAAATCCTGAGCAGGACTAGTCTATTGGACTGTCTATGGACCGGGTACAGCATATGACTTTGACGAAGTACGTGGGAGGAAGAGAGAGAGGCATTCCACTGCTACAAACGTCACCAATTTTTACTACCTAAATAGTCGGCTTTAGGCTGGCCCACTCAGTACGGCAGACGGCATACATACATGATACTATACATATATGAAATATTTCTCTTAAATATACTTTTACTAGAATTCTTATTAAAACCATTTTACTCAGAAGTACCTATGATAATGTTTTGAACTACTTAGTCATAAGTCTCACTCACATCAAATTACATTCTTATTTTCTACATTAATAATAATTTACTTAAGTAATGACTATTATCTGTTATCTATATTTGTATCTAATCGTAAACATGTTACACAATAGCATTTTAATGATCCATTTTTTAGTAACAATAATTTTTTCTGTGAATTCTTAGACTTTTTTATTTCTAAACCTTATTATTATCTGAACTATAAATAATCCATTAAAACTATAAATACATTTTTTTTTTTTTGAGAAAATAGAATGTATTTTATTTAAACATTTTTGCTAAAATGTATATTTACAAGTATTGATGAAGAACTTTTGCAAATCACGTTTCAACACTATCCCCGGCTCACCCATCACTGGCGAGGACTTTTAGTGTATTGTTCACAACACTTCCTCCAACAACTTTGCACATTTTTTTCCTTATTTTGCGTTCGTTTATTGAACAATAGAAACTCCAACATGAAACAATAAAAAAAATGAAATTTTCATTTAAAAACAACTAATTTTCTATTGTGGATAACGCTAGAGTTCACGAAAAGGGTAGAAATGTCACTACCAGTTGTTTAGAGATTAGAAAAATGTGTCCTCTCATTTGTCCTATAGTTCCACTTTATTCTCCCTCGTCCGTATTCACTGTAGCAGCCAAATTAAATATCAATTTAAGATATAAACGACAAAACTCATTTAAGAGAAGTAGCCCCGACAAAGCTATTTTTATGCAAATCGGGCGGTTTTATGTAAGTGAACGCGAGATTGCTGTGTATTTTTCCTCATGCTCTTCTTGGACAAAAACGGGATTGTGTTCCTTTGTCGTTGCTCCAACATTTAGCTCTTCCTTGTATTATAAAAGTACCATTACAAAAGATTTGCTCATTACGTAAAATGGATAGGAACGACTGAAAACGGCAAAGGTATTTTTCTTTTCTAAAGTTGGCTAGCATCGTCTTCCAAAGGCTTCGCAATTATGTAAATAGCCGTATTGTATTTTATTTTGTGGTGTTTCTTGATCCACACTTATCCGAATTTTTGAAGTACTATACAACGGACTAGAAAACGTCCATTGACAAAAGAAGGATTAAAAGAAAGAATAAAAATAACGCGGAGCTTTATACGAAAAAGAGAAAACTGTGGGGTATAGAGATACTTGGCACAATTGAAGTGACCCGTACACGATAATCAAATATAACTTTAGTCTATTCTAAAAAATATTTACAAAAATAATTTTTCTATTTGCTAATTACGTACCGAAAGCCCTAGCTTTTTTTCATTAGTAATTCAACCGTTATTTTTGTGGTCTTTCCAAATATAGGATAGTTCTTATAAATTGCTACTGATTACCAAGTGTAACTTTAGGGTTGATATCTGATCAGCACCACTCGTGTACACTTTACAATTTCACGTCGATTTTTTGCAATCGATTAAGAATTAAGCCAAGAGAATTAATTTTCGATTCAAAAATGGGTATTGTTGGTTTCGCTGGTTGGGGTTGGTTGAACCCCGAGTCTTCTGGAGTCCGCTGCTGTCCTCTTTTAATTAGAGTTGAGGGGCGACGGTAGTTTAAATAATCCCTACCTTCGCACACGTCCTGTCCCGCTTATTTAAAAAAAGTCTTGCTCCACTCATATGTTTGACCCGATTTGAACTCCTTGTCCGTTTTAGCTACCAATTTACAAAATCTTTTAACTTTTCCCGGAAAAGATATTCATCGATGGGAAATTTTTTACTTTCCTTTTTTCTTCCCGTTTGAAGGGTTGTATTGGGAAGCGTCTGTAATTGGACATCTGGTCTACACTATCACACAATACCTGTCGGTCCGCAAGTGCTGTAGGAACTTGTTGCCAGTCCATCCTTTTTTTATTGATTATATTCAAAATAGTGGTCCCCATACTTCATAGAACACTGGTTATGTGTCATTGCGATGGCTCTAAAAATTGATCTTGCTTTCTCGCTGGTAGGTTCTCGCCAGGTTGCTGCCCTTCCCCGAGCTTACGAGGTCGAAGGATAAAAATAATAAAATCCACCACGTCCATCAGAAATGTTTTATTGTACGTTTCCCTGTACCTGTTAATAATAAACACCATAAAGATTCGAAAATCATATTCTTAATTCTAGAGGTGTAATAAGTATAACTTTGATTGTTAGCTTAGGAAAATAATACGTAGTTTTTGCGTGAAATCTAAACTATTGGAACTGCACCAAGGAAATTTTTACTGGAAATATTTTCAATACGGATGAATATTTTGAGTTGCGGCTTTCGATTTTTGTTTCATCAATATCCATAGTATGCAGGCCGATAAGGCTAGCCTCAGGGCGCCATAGCAACCGTTTTGTACAGGGGTTGTATAAGACCCCTGTCATTTTTTTAAGAGTTTGTTTGACCAGAATTCTTATTGTAGAAGATTTTTGTGCAATCAAAATAATCTAGAGCTAGGCACGAAAAACAATTTCTAGCGATTTAGAAATTTTTTCTTCGTTTCCGACATACGGGGATTTTTCGAAAAATTGTTTTTTAAAATAATCCGATGAACAAAGCACACTTGTGATAATCAAAGACAAATCTGTCAGATTATGAACAAGGTTGGCACCCTTAAATTTTCCGACATGAATATTGTATACAGGGATCACTAAAAGCTAAGAGGTGTACGTTAAATAGTGATTTGTTGGGTTTGGTTTTTTTTATCAATCTTGAATTCGATGTTGCTTCTAATGCCAATTTTAGTAATAATGGACATCTTTAACGAAACAGTTTTTTTTACATTGAAATTTGCTTTAGTTCTTAATTAATTCAAAACTAACTTTCGGAGCAGAAACCCAATATTGTTAAAGTTTAGAACCGGTAAAGTTTTTGGTGCTCCCTGTATACAATATTCATGGTGAAATACTTACGGGTGCCAACCCTGTTCATAATCTGATAGACCATAGTGAATCTGATTGCCGTAAGTGGGCTTTGATCAGCAGACCATTTCTAAGAAACCCTATATGTCGGAAAGAAACAAAAAATTTCCAAACCTCTGGAAAGTGTCTTTTTGTACCTAGCTCTAGATACTTTTGGTTGGACAAGGAGAAAAAAAATCTTCGACAGTAAGAGATCTGGTCGAATAAACTTTTCAAAAAATGACAGGGTCTTATATAACACCTTGTATACGACGGTTGCGATGGAGTCCTGAGGCCATTCTTATCGGGTTGCATACTCTAGGAATTGGTCAAACAAAAGCCGCAAATCGTAAATCAAATTCGTCATCCGTACTAAAAATATTTCATTTTGAATTTTCAGTCAAAGTTTCGTTTGTGCACTTCGAAGTTCCAGCAGTGTATATTGAATATCTTTGAATATTTTTGTAACGATCAATATATTATTTAAATATGTTTGTACCTCTTTTATTACTAATTTATTACTGGACTTTTCATAAAAAAAATTAAAATAATTTAAGCAATACAGTGTCTTTTTAATCTCACCCATCGGCTTTCGGTAGACCCTGCCGGCCTGAACTGTTATTTCCCCCTGTTTTTATTGATAATCCAACATATATATTTTCAGCCATCTCTGAGAAAAAAATCCTGGGTCGCCATTGATGCGGAAAACAACAAAAAATAATAATGTTTATATAATTTATATGAATTTATTACCAAGTAACTAAATATGTATATATATATATATATATATATATATATATAAACTGTGTTTATACCTATATTTACCTATTTTTTAGGAAGAAATACAAAAATATACTTTAGACATATAATTAGGATGGTCGGTTAATAGCGCAAGAGTGCGTCGTTAATAAAATACAAATCGGTCCTAAACTCCGTACAAATCAAGACCAACTAAATCGCACTCTCGGTTGTTTATCGAGCAAGTCGCAATTTTGGTCAACCGCATCATCTTACTTGGACACACAAGACGAATTAGTTAAGCAGCGACACTACTGTTATTTCTAAGTATTTGAAATAGAAATAGAAATGCAATTCGCACGTTCGAACTAAAAAAGAAAATACGTTTATAAAATTGGAGGTGTGGTTCTCAAGTTAGTTATTTTTACTGAACATTCCACATCTATACTCAGGGACTTAGACAGAAAATTAATTTTGGATGGGGCCAGTTGGGGGCACAAATAATTCTAGAGGGGCCTATATACAGGGTCTGTCATTAGTGTGTCAAAATGTCAAGTTATATTTACAATTTATGTATTTGCGTTGCATTGACCTATCGAAAAATGATATTTTTTCTATGAATATTTCGTTTTTTCATTGTTTTTGTTTTTTTTTTGTTTTAAGGTAAATTTCGCTTTGTCCATAAAATTGTAACAATTTTTCCTGTGACAATAAAGCATACTTTGGTTTATTGGTTTGTTTGAAAGTAGCATATTTTCATAGTAAACATTTTTTTACATTAATAATGGATTCTGTAACAAATAATATGTGCCAGTAAAAAATTAGAACGAATTTTCTACATTTGTTTTAGGTTTTTGAATTAAATAACAAATTTTATACAAAAGTAACTTAATTAAAAACATCTGAAGAAACATGTTTTTTCACTTTTATTTAATATACAGTTGTGGAAGTATTACTAAAACTAACAAAAAAAACATGAATGATATAAACCGTTAACTAAAAAATACAAAAAAAAACAGTTCATAAATTTAAATTATTCTTCTCTTATTTTCCGCGAATATATCTATTACTCTTTGAAGATCTATGTTTTCTACCAATGACTTCTCAATTGATAAAATAGCCAACTTTGATAGTCTGTCATTTTCGAGAAAATGCAAGAATTTAAAAAATATTTTGATTCTTTTGCTACCAGATTAGAATAATTCGTTGTTTATCTAAAGTAAATATGTAATATATGTTATCGACCATATACAGTTGTTTTATTATTGAAAGCCCAAACTTTGGAATAAAATTTCTAAACAATAATGCAATAATGTAAATTTTTTCGGCCAGTTGGAGAAAGCTCAATTAAAGTTTGGAATGTTTAACGAAATGTCAAATTTGACGAGTTCCTAGATTTCTATAAGCACCTTGTCATATGACATATGTTAAAAAGATTTCCAGTGTACAGGGTGTCCCATTTTCGTAGGTTTTACGGGGTTTCCAGCTTATGAGTAGAGATAGAGAGATGCGGTTTTCGCGACACCGTGCTACTTTTCGATGAAACTAAAGAGGCCGCGAACAGATTTGCCCTAACCATTTTAGTTTCCGTGCTACAGGGTGATTTTGAAAATTTGTCATTTTCGGACACCCCCTGTAACTCAGCTATCGTAAAATATATTTAAAATGTTTCAACTGGTATTTATAGATTTTTTCACGTAGAATTTAGTGGCGTACTCAGATTTTTGCTGAGAGTCATAGTTTTTGACATATTGGCATAACCTACTATTTTTTAAATGGGACACCCTATATATTATTTTTTCATCTTATTCTTCGTGTCGAGAGCTTTTCAAAAACATACCATAAGTCATATTTATTTTCATAAATAACATAAAAAAATGCATTTTTCTTTAAACGGATTTATGGCATAGCAGATCAATCGAAATAAGAGAAGGTGGCTGTGGAGCCATGGAAAAAGTTAACAAATATTTATTAACGAAATAGTTAACAAAGTAAATTAGGAAGTAGGTAAAAGGTAATAATTATAATTTCATTAAAACTACAAATATTGTTCAAATTGTAGACCATTATGTGTCCTACAAGTGTGACAAACTTTAAAAATTCTTTTTAATGCATTTTCTATTGTAAATGACTGTCTTTGTAACTCTGCAAAAGCGTTTTCGGTGGCCATTCTTAGTTGTTCTAAGTTTTCGTATCGCCTTACATAAACCTTGTTTTCTAAATAACCCCACAAAAAGAAATCTAAAACTGAGAGGTCAGGGGATCGTGGTGGCCATCGAACAGGTCCGTGTGTTCCTATCCATCTTCCAGGAAAATGGTCGTTAAGCCAGTTTTGACTTATTCTGGCATTGTGGGCTGGAGCTCCGTCTTGCTGGAAATAAATCCTATTTAGTTGAGCCAAGGGAACATCATCCAAAATTCCTAATGCGTCTTCTAGGATTCGCACGTAACCAATCGAATTCAGATTTCCTTCATATATTTGGTAAACTATTTTTCGGTTGAAAATAAAACAGGAGACATTGAATCCAAATCTGCTCTGACGCTCCCTAGGAAAAATAACATGGTAGTTTTCTTGACTCCAAAATCGCGTGTTGTGTCTATTTAAAATCCCTGAACTAGTAAAATGTGCCTCGTCTGACCAAATAATCTTTTTTTCAAAATCGATATCTTCTGCCTTCATATTTATAAACCAATTGCAGAACTCCAATCTGCGCTCTGCATCACCAGGATGCAGATGATGCACAAGTTTGTATTTATAGGGTTTGAATTTGTTCTTTTTCAAAATTTTCTGCACTTTGGTTTTCGGTACACCCGCCTCTTCGTCTATTTTCCTGCAAGATGTTTCAGGAGCTGTCTGAACGAGGGCTAAAACGTTGACCTCAGATTCTTCGTTGTCTTTATTGTAAGTTCGCGATCGAGGCTTGTTAAAAGATCCATATTGGCAAAGATTATTTTTAATTTTTTGAAAAATTCTTTTTTCTGGTTGTCTTCTCTCGGGATATCTAAGATAAAATAAAGCGAACCAATAAAGTCAAAATGCAGGAAGATAAAAAAGAACTAACCTGTTCAGATAAAGCTCTGCCGCCTGATCTGCATCTTCATTAGACAATATAAAACACGCGTTCTTATCATATTTCTCAAAATATTCAAATTTTTGATTCTGAGCCATATTAAAAACAATAATTATAATAGACGTCAAGAAAAATTTAAACGCAATAATGCCAAAAATGACAGCAGTAATGGCTGCCTGATCATATTTTTGTTGGCGTTGCCATGGCTACCACAGCCACCTTCTCTTATTTCGATTGATCTGCTATGCCATAAATCCGTTTAAAGAAAAATGCATTTTTTCATGTTATTTATGAAAATAAATATGACTTATGGTATGTTTTTGAAAAGCTCTCGACACGAAGAATAAGATGAAAAAATAATATATAGGGTCTCCCATTTAAAAAATAGTAAGTTATGCCAATATGTCAAAAACTATGACTCTCAGCAAAAATCTGAGTATGCCACTGAATTCTACGTGAAAAAATCTATAAATACCAGTTGAAACATTTTAAATATATTTTACGATAGCTGAGTTACAGGGGGTGTCCGAAAATGACAAATTTTCAAAATCACCCTGTAGCACGGAAACTAAAATGGTTAGGGCAAATCTGTTTGCGGCCTCTTTAGTTTCATCGAAAAGTAGCACGGGGTCGCGAAAACCGCATCTCTCTATCTCTACTCATAAGCTGGAAACCCCGTAAAACCTACGAAAATGGGACACCCGGACTCTATTTTGTTCTGCTTACTTCGGGATAATCGGCCCGAGAAAGAAGATTTTTGATAAACTATTTTCTTGACATCCGAAAAGAGACTTTTTTGAAAAGAGTAGACAGCGGCCTAAAAAAAATTATACTTCGCTATCATCATCATTCACAGCCGACTAAACAATAATCGAACAACAATATGTCGTTTGCCATCAAACTACACGAAAATCGAGATGAAAATTAAAAATAAATTTAGGTGTGAAATTTTCTTATGGAATCTTCCATGTGCATGAATTAATACCGGAAATTATTTTCTCGGTAACGAATTTTTTAAGAAAATTTTCAAAAAATTCGTCCACTCGCAAATAATTTCCGGCAGTAATTCAAGCACCACATTAGTCTTTTACCATTTTACTGATGCCATCATTTTTTTTAGGTGAATGGTTGTATTTGTACAAAATAAATTTAACATTTTACTTCCCTCGTAAAAGAGAAGTATTGTGAAAAAATCACCCTCCGAGTTTTTTTCAGATTATTACGTTCCAGGATCCCTTGATACCGAAAAAGATGTTTTCCCAATTCCGTCGGTCTGTCTGTCTGTCTGTCGATCTAACTGTTCGTGGCATAGCTAAAAAATCTACTTACCCAATTGACTTCAAATTTGGGTTAAAAATTAAGGATCATATGAGGATGACCTGGTAACATTTTGACAAAAATCCAATGTGACAAAACAAAATGGTGGCCTAGTTAAATGTTAAAAAAATTATTAGTAAAAAATTACTTACCCAATTTTTCTCAAATTTTCTACAAAAATCAAGTATTATATAGAAATCAACTGATAAAATTTCGGTATGAATCCAAGATGGCGGAAGAAAATAGCGGCTTGTGTACCATAATTAATTGTGATATAGATATGAACTAGTAAAACTGTAGTTCAGTTCAAAATGGCAGAACCAAATGGCGGCCAAAAAAATTATTTCTAAAAGGGAAGAAATCAGCCTCTCAGGTTTTACAGAGATTCAGGTTTTAGCGTCCCTAGATACTATAAAATATTTCCGTTGGTGCGTTTGTCGGTTTGTCTGTCTGTCTGTCATTTCGCGGCATAACTTAAACACTACTCTTCAGATTGACTTTAAATTTTAGTCAGTAAGGGTCATATGGGGATGACTTGCTTATATGTTTGTAAAAATCGAATACAGTAAAACAAAATAGCGGCCTATTGGAATGTTAAAAAAATTATTACTAAAAGACCACTTAACCAATTTATCTCAAATATAGTACAAATATCAAGTATTATGTAGAAATAAACTGGTAAAATTTTGGTACGACTCCAAGGTGGCAGAGCAAGATGGCGGCTTAAGAAAATATTCAAAAATTCAGCCTGAAAAAACTACTTAATGGACTGATTTCAAATCATCCCTAGATGTCAATAAATATGTTTTATCAATTCCGTCGGTCCATCTGTGGGTTTGTCTGTCAGTTCGCGGCATAAATTAAAAGGTACTCGTCAGATTGACTTCAATTTTAAGTCAAATATTAAGGCTCATACCTGACCTGGTAATATTTTGTTAAAAATCCAATATGGCCAAACAAAATGGCAGCCTAGTCAAATGTTAAAAAAAATGTTACTAAATAACTGCTTATCCAATTTTGCACAAAAATAAAGTATTATGTAGAAATCAACTGGTAAAATTTTGCTATGGATCCAAGATGGCGGAACAAGAATGCGGCTCGATATAATATATAAAAATTCCGCCTGAAAAACTACTTAATTGAGATCACCAATTATCTGGTACTAATTTAAGATGGCGAAACAAAAATTGCCGTCAAATAGGATATTTTGTAATAGTTAAAAAAATCACCCTTTCAGGTTTTACATATTTTCAGGTTTTAGCGTCCTTAGACGCCAAAAATATTTTTATCAATTCCGTCGATCCGTCTGTTTCTTAGTTCACGAGTAGCTTAAAAAGTACACATCAGAGTGACTTCAAATTTTAGTCAAACATTAAGGGTCATATGGGGATGACCTGATAATATTTTGGTAAAATTTCAATATGCCGCAATAAAATGGAGGCCTAGTGAAACGCGAAAAAAAAAATATATTAAAAAAACTATTTAACCAATTTACTCAAATTTTGCAAAATTATCAAGTGTTACATAGGAATGAACCGGAACATGTTGGTATGAATATAACATAGCAAAAAATAATGGCGGCTTAATAAAATATTTAAAAAAATCGGCCTGAACTACTCATTCGATTAATTTAAAATTTTGTGTAAGCATTAAGTGTGGTATAGGGATATTCGACATGACGTATCAAAATGTCGGTATCTGTAAAACTACTTATTGAATTTATTTTAAATGATGCCCAAAAATCAATTGTGACCTAGGTAGAAACTGGTAAAATATTGGTAGGATTCTAGTATGATGGAACAAAATGGCGCCCAATAAAAATATTTCAAAAGTATATAGCTGTTACTACTGAACCATATTGGGTCACACTTCACTATTCCTAATAAATTGAAAAGATTTATAACGGGGGAAGTTCCGGGCATAGAAAATTTACCGATTTTTTGTTATGAATTTAATTACATACATGTAACTTTCTGACATTTTCTCTTTTTTCTTCTAAAATTAAGAAGATTGTCTCTTAACATGAAGCTTCTTGAACACAAATTAACCATCATTTGAGATAGATAAATATTTGCAATAGACCCAACACTCATTAAAATTACTACAAATAGTTATTATATCATCAGATGAGGTTACTTATATTACAAATTGACTTGACTTTTATTTTTTCTGTAAAATGTTCTCTTAATACAAAGGTTTGCTCCTTCAAAATTACAGTTCACGTTAAACAAAATTATTTTTGTTATACAGGGTGCTCAAAAACCTACAAAACATGTACTTTACTTCAGATTAATTTTTTGTGAAAAGTTGTTTATAATCATTTCCATAGTCAATCACTTCCCTGAGTAGCAACCCCTGCTACATAATTTTTTTGATAATAATTCTTATATAAATTAGAATATGATCTATTATGTGTACGAAAATATAAATTACTATTGGAAAAGTGTGTTGAACGTACTTTAAGTAGAAGCAGTAACAGTCCCTTTTTACTTCCCTCGTAAAAGGTAAATATCTTGACGTTTCAGGGTCCCTAGATGCCGGAAAACATGTTTTCTTAATTCAGTCGGTCAGTCTGTGTGTCGGTCTGCCTGTTAGCGACATAGCTAAAAAACTACTGAACCTAAAGACAAACTTTGGTCAAAAATTAAAAGCCGTAGGGGATGACCTGGTAACATTTTGGTAAAAATCCAATATGTCGAAACAAAATGGCGGCCTAGTCAAATGTTAAAAAATTATTTCTAAAAAACTACTTGTCTAATTCATCTCAAAAGTCAGATATTACGTATTAAGCTACTGATGAAATATTGGTACGAGTACAAGTTGGACAAACAAAATAACGGCTTAATAAAATATTTAAAAATTCAACCTAAAAAAACCTACTAAATAGACTGATTTCAGATTTTGTGCAAGAATTAATTGTGATACAGAGATGAACTGGTAAAACTGTAATACGATTTCAAGATGCCGGAACAAAATAGCGGCCATATGAAATGTTGATAAAAACGAGAAAAATTCCAGGTTTTACATATCTTTACGTTTTAGCGTCTTTAGATGTCAAAAAATATGTTTTCTAAATTCCATTGGTCTATCTGTCGGCCTGTCTGTCTGTCAGTTCGCGGCGTAGCTAAAAACTACTTACCCGATTGATTTCAAATGTTGGTAAAAAATGAAGGGTTAAGTGGGGATGTCCTGGTAATATTTTGGTAAACATCCAATATGACGGAACAAAATGGTGAACGTTCAAAAAATAATAATCAAAAAGCAAATTTTACACAAAATTCAAGGATTAGGAATCAACCTGCAATATTTTGTAACGAATCCAAGACAGTAAAACAAAATGGCGACTTAAATAAATTCTTTCAAAAATCAGCTTGAAACACTACTTATTAGATTAATTTGAAATTTTGGGAAAGCATTGAGGCGATATAGAGATAAACTGGTAAACTTGTGGTACGACCGTGAATCAAAATGGCGGCCAAATAAAATGTCTAAAAAATCAACGTTAACAAATCTTCTTATTCGTTTAACTTCAAATCTTGCAGCAAAATTAAACGTGTTACAGGGAATTCGCGGTAGGAATTTAATATGATGCTGACGATGACGGTACAAAATGGAGGTCTTAAACAATGTCTAAAAACTACTTATGCAATTAAGTATGGCATTAGTAGAAACTGATAAATCCAATATGATGGAACAAAATGGCATCCGATGTTTGAAAAGACAGTATACTAAATGACTATGTGCGGAACTAAATTGGGTTACACTTTACTATTCGTAATAAAAGAAAAGATTAAAATTTTGTTTTTGTCATACACATTCCAACAAAATGGAGAACATCACTTTTTAAAGTCATCAATAGCATTGTCTTTGTTACGGAAAAGTTACATAGACATGGCAATTCCTAAAATATGAGTTAAAAATCTTTATGATATTTATCCTTCTCGCCATGTATTTATCCGAACAGATGTAAATTTAACGGGAGCTAAAGTCGCAAAAATTGATCTACCCCAGGGCAGTTTATTAAGCCCAATCCTTTATATCACATATACGTACGACCTTGAAAAAATATTTGAATCTGAAGACACTAAAATATTGCAGTTCGCGGACGACATCTGTATTTATGCAACTAAACAAACACAAGAAAATTGCATTGAAAAACTTCCGGAATCGTTTGCTTGTTCTGTAAACTGGCTCGAGAAAAATGGACTCAATGGGAAAACAATAGTATTTATTTTTTCAAGGAGGCGTGAACAAGAAGCTAATTACATCAAGTTTGGAGAAATAACAATTCCACATAATTCGACGGTTAAATATTTGAGGATTTTCCTTGACAGAAAACTAAACTGGAGAGATCAAATTACATATCTTATTAAAAGTTCTAAGAGCTTTGAATTATAATAAAAGGGGGGCGAACCTAAATATATGTTTTATTTTTTTATAAAGCTTTTTTCAGATCAATCTTGATTATTCTTGTATTTTCTTTAGATCAATAGCACAGATATATCTTAAAAAACTGAAGTTAATTAAAAAATAACAGTCTAAGGAAATGTATTAGCATTTTAAAGAGTACCCCAATTGAAATTAGGGAAGCTGAAGTAATAGAACCTCCTCTAGAATTACCAAAGCAGCAAAAGTAATATAAAAAAATAGCAATTTAAATAAGGGAATAAAAGATCTTACAATTGTATGTTACAGTCACAGTTACTGGAAAGTTAAAAAACTACCTATGTTGATATTGAGCTATTCTTGGATAACCCAGATAAAAGATTCTATCTATAATAGTAGTACACTCCCTTACTTTCAGTTAAATTTTTCGCTTAATGACAATCAACCGAAAGTAATTACTAATAATAGTTTTAAACTAATTATAAAAAATAACTTCTTAAATTATCAAGGTACTGTTTGGGCAAATTTTGATCAAATCTTCACAGACGGTTCAGTCTTTAATGGGAAAACAGGCTATGCCTATTATCACAAAAACAAAAAAAATAGGGAAAAAAAAAAGATATTAGGAAAGCCTTGTTTGATAATTGGTTAAATTTAACTGACTTCCCTTTTATCATGAATTGTTTATTTTCTCAAAATAACATTACAATATATAAAATATTATTTTTTTTTCTCTTCGGTGATAGCTGGTAATAGATCTAATGTCGAAAAAAAAGGAAAGGAACAAAAACGAAAGAAAAAATAGAAGAAAGGAAAAAAGAAAGTTAAAAAAAAAGAAATAAAAAAATTATCCTTGTAACTACATATAACTTTGGCCTCTTATTCACGCTTATACCATATTATATGTATTGTGAATTGTCAAACCGTGAAAAGCTTGTCATGCTTTGTAATTTTGGAGGATTGAATATTTTGGGAAACTTCAGCAAAAAGAGAAATATTTGGTTCAAACCAGTGCCATGAAACACACACACACACATAGGCATGGTGGTATAAATTGTCATGATGGTTTACATCAAATCAAGAAGTGTGGAGAAAGAAGTGCGGTCTGGAATTGGGTGAATAATCTAATAGATAAAAAATATCGTAATAACACTAATCAGAATACTTGGTTATTGTTTATGTGTGCTTAGTGTATAAATTAACTGTTATCGTAGGAAAGATCTAATTGAATCATAAAAGCATTAGGCAGAAAAAATATAAATAAGAATAAATTAGGGATTGTTGAATGATTCTTCATATTTTTTAGATTATATTAAAAAAATAAAATAATTTTAAGGCGTAAACATATTTATTATGTTAACTCTTCTAGCTAGTATTTAATCAACATTTATAATAAGTAAGGTAAGTAAAATGTAAACTTTTATTGAAACGTGTGGTAGTTATGAAATATATATATATAAAATACTTTAAGTGTGTTATTTATGCATTGAATATTTATAATGTACTTCCTTCACCTTGCGTTTTGATTGTGTAATAGATATATTATGTGAGATTGACAAATCCTACCTAAGAAGGAAGGTGTTAGAGAAAGACACCATCTAATGGATATACGAAGGTCAACGATTTCCTAGACCACTTAAGAAACCATAGATTTGAGGATTAGAATATATCAAAATTAAATTAATCTCAACGTTTAGTTTTTGATTCTATGACGAATCTTCACAGATCTTTCAAGAGATCAGAACAGATTGGTTCGGTCATCGTTAATATCTGATATATAAAATCTTATTATAATCCTTATACTGTTGCCTACATTTTATTACATTACTCTCTTAAACAAAAATAGATCCCAGAGATTTATTTCATGATACAGTTATTGTATTAAGCATTTATATGATGTTAATAAACACGGATTGAAAAACATGAGGGCAACTGATGTTTAAAATCAAATTGAATTTATACATATTTAAAATTGGGAATCAATTAGTTAAAATAAATAGCTTAAAGTTCTCTGGTCAACGAACATTAAGCATAATTATCCGCTGCACCACACTGCTTCAGGCAAACTGTAATATCTTACGATAACCAACTTCCAATTAATGTGAAGTTCTGAAATAAATTTTTGCTTAATTACAGTGCCAATTTATTATACCTTTGATACAAAACTTATTGACGCAAATACGTGATGAACGTCGTAGTGAGGAAGCTCGACTCTTAAGTTTTTAAATTTATTTTGGCCGTAACTAATTCACCACCTCTCCGTTTTTAATTGGTATTAGACGAGAACCTGTGTTATTGGAGGTATATTTTATATGATGTGATGGTAGCTCACTTCCTAAAAATTAAAAGCTGGATTATCGCTTTTAATGATTGTTATGCACAGCTTTCTCAAAATAATTTCTTGTTGCATTGTGGCAGACAAAACTTTATTTTTATAATAACTCTTCAAAAAGTCTACTGACTTGAAGGTCATTGATCAGGATATTTTTACGAATATCAAGACTGGGTTTACGGAAATATTTTCTCTGAGGAAATATTATCTATACATTAGGAGAAACAGGTCATTTCTTTTGACAGAACCTGGCACAGGATTAGTAATATTTGAAAATTTCGGTGCCAAAAATAATATTATTTTTTCTCTTATGTTGATACATGATGTTTTCTTATGTTTGGTTGACGGTAATAGTTTTTTTTTAAGTGGTTGAAATCAAATAACTGGTAAATTGAGATCACACAAGAGCAATAAATAAATCACTGCTATTTAATATTGTTATAGTTGCTCTACTAAAGAATTTATTTAAAATTACTTAAACTAAACAATCTTAAAAATGATTCCGTACTAAATCCATGATTTAGTACAACAATTCACAATCACCTTTTATATAAAATGTAATAGAAAATATTCAATAGGTACAAAAGAATTTCAACAAACAATTAATTGTCAATATTAATATTGTTGACATAAATAGTTCCCAATATTTACATATTAACGGAAAACATAGTGACATGGGAATTTCCCAGTCGTTTATACTAACACTCTATACAATTAAGTATTTACACATTTTGTTTGTTTGATTCTATAATTAAGGAAAAACACCTATAAGGTATATATTTATGAGTTGCTTTATTTTGTATAAAAATAATATTTATACTGTATGTAGAGCAAATAGAATAACATGCCTAAAATTTAGGCATAGCCGTCTACGTAACAAGATATAATTGTTCAAGGAACTCTGCAGTTTTTTATCTTCCTTACTTTTTCCGAAATTATTTTTTGTTGTATTATAGATACGAGAAAGTACACTAAAAGGGTTCACGTGGCGATACCACCTTTGATCTCGTCTCGTTTGTTTGCTGGCCGGATATTAGTGAATTTAACGTCGCGTGATGTTCTTCTAGAGTGGAATGAGTAACATGTCTGTCGTAATTGTACGGATCTACTGTGACACTTAAGCAATTGTGTACCCTCACGATAAATATCCATTAATTTATTAATTTTGTTAATTAAAGTCATTGTTTCCAAACATATACAGTTCACCAAAATTGATTTATCATATTTCCTTCAATAATTAACACCTACAAATTTGTGTTTTGATTAATATCTTAGTGCAGTTATTTTACATATTTAAGAAAAAAAATCGATTTAAAAAACATTTAGAATTATGTTCATTATTAAATTTTATAACTATCAAAAAAATCTTGCTGTCGTCTTTAGAACTGACCCATCTATTAAAACTTCTTGTTGTTTTAGTGGTGCTAAAAGTAGACACTAGCATATTTAGGCTTAGATGCTTAGATAAAAAAATGTTTGCTTCTTACTCTAAGGTTAGACATAAAATTAAATACTCTCAAAATCAAAAGTTTATGCAACATGCAAACATAAAATAGGCATTTAGTGACATAAAAAAACAAGTACGTACATTTTTATAATGTAATAGCCAATAAAATATAATAAGATATAATAATTGTCGTTTGTTTAATCAGATAGAAACGGGTGAGTGTGGTAGTAGAGAATTTTAAAAAATAAAAAAAAAAAGATATTAATAAAAAAATAAAGGTGTTTTAAGTTATTTAATATGGCACACCATCGTGCCCCAAAAACCGAAATCAACACTGCTCCTTCATGGAAACTAAATAAGCCTTTCTGGTTTCTCTACGAAATGCACATACACTATCTGGAAAAATATCTTACTGTCATTCTTAATACAGGCAAAAATTTTCAAACCCAAAACAAAAGGTTAGTTACATAAATTTACAAATAGGAAAAAATTAACATAAAATAAGCATTTAATGCCATTAAATGATTTTTTTTTAATTGATCGTCTGGTCACCGAAATATTTAAACACTTCTTTGCGTTGATTTATTTTTTTCTATAAAACCAATATGTTTCCTTCAATAACATTTCTGGACGATGTGGTGAATGCTCCCAATATTTTTATGATTCTACTGGAAACTCATCAACCATCTAACGGAAAAGGCAGAACAAGGTCCGCTGGGCCAGCTAGTTATTCTAATTTTTGTTTGTTTTATCAGTTAGAAAGTGGTGAATCCCCAGTAGAGAATTAGACAAATAAAAAAGTAACTAAGAAACAATTTTTTTGTAATTAAACCTAGAAACTACACTCAAGACTGCTCTCTTATTTAAATTGGTATTAAAGTTAATTACAAAATAGACTGTTTGAAAAAATATCACACCGTCAACTTTAGTGTAGGCGAAAACTGATTTTTTTAACACGCGTTAAGTGAATATGCCCATTAAGCATGTTATAAATGGTTAGCTAGCTAATAGCTCTATTTAGTCCAGCCAATTCAGGTCAAACAAATTTTGGAGGCAGTAGCATCCTGTTTTTGATCTGTCAGCAAAAAAATTGTTCTTTCATCATCAGAAGACGTTTGCCATAGAGTATTTACTATTTAACTAAATCAAGTTACTTTTTACTATAAGAACTCATTTACATTTTTTTTTTGCATACGTACTAGATTTTACCACTCTTAATTATTTTTTTGAAAGTTGTCCTAGTGATGTGAGCTATCAGTATACGTATCACCTTGAAAATTGATAAATGATTACGAGTATATACTGATGTCCAATGATTTCATATTCGAGTGCGAATTACTCTCGGATGTTTTGCCCTTGACCGCATCTAGCCCCAACAAGTATTTTAACTTAATCAGATTTAAATAGGAGAGTTTTTATTCTCCACTTCTGTGTCGGTTTTCATGTATGACGAAGGCGATCACTCGATCTCTGTCTCAAGATTTTATAAATTTAACATTAGAGAATCTGTTGAAATATTTACACATCCAAAAAATTCTCTATTAATTAACAGGTAACAATGCGTCAAACTCAATATAAAAATTCTAATCATTTTCTTTTACGCTTCAACAGGTGCATTTCTATTTGAAATAAAGAAAAAATTACTCTCCTGAATAAATGGATCAAAAAAGTAATAATTTAGAGTTTGGAATTTAGGCATTAAAATAGAGGGGAAAATTTGTAGTATTTTATTGCATTCCTTTGTTTTCACGGCAGACCCAAACTTTCGAAAGCAGGTGGCGTTTTAGCCGTTTTGGCCATAAAAACTCTACAAAATACCTACTAATTTCCTTTCTCGGGTCAAAAGTTATTTTTCTCGGATATTAGGTTTTGCCTTAATAAAAACAATAACGGTACACACATGAACTGGTTAAGAAAACAAATGTTTGGATTGGATTTTATTATATTATGCTTATAGCCCAAATGTTTTTCGAGTTAATTAATTTCACAGAAAACGTCAATAAACGTTATTCCTCGCCTTGGATATTAATTTTTTATATTGTTAATACCCAAGGCTTTGGTTTTTAATTTTCTACGTAAAGCACCTCCCAGAGTACCAGAAATAATTTAAAGAATCGAAATATGTTATCTTTTAGTTATATATAAACCACGATGATAAAAATGTTATTGAAGTCTGGAATAAAACAAAGAGAATTTCGGGAAAAAACACATTCCCACTTATTCGGTTAATAGCCAAAAATGGACAAAATCTAACAAATGCACTTGATATAGCTGATGGGTTTGCTAAAACGTATGCTTCCTACTCTGATAACGCAAATTTTACCGATCAGTTTCTGAAACTTAAGCAAAATAGGGAAAACACTGCCTATAATTTTAATGATCACAATGGATCAGTATTAAATGTTGTATTAACCCAAGAGGAACTTGTTTTTTCGCAAAATATATAATTTTATATGGACAAAATATACATTTCCAAAATATATGAGGCCTTTATTTACCAAAACGTGCACACGATACAGCAGCCGATCGTATTATAGAGCAGCTTGTCTCCTGGAACATCAAAGGAAATATATTAAAATTTGCTGAAAACTTTATGCGGCGTAGAAGCTTTAAAGTAAGGGTAAATAACATTACCTCAGAAGAAACAACACAAAAGAATGGCACTCCACAGGGTTCAGTGCTCAGTGTGACTTCTCAGCAGCAATAAACAGTATTACTAAATATGTCTCAGTACCAGTGAAATGTAGATTATTTGCAAATGAACTTTTACTGATTATAAAAGTAAAGAATGTTAACACAATGGCCAATATCCTACAGTATAACACTAGATCACTAGAAAATTGGTCCGTTTCAACCGGATTCCAATTTTCCACAGAAAAATCAAAGTATCTGCTTTTTTCTAATAATGTTGAAAATAGTACACCTCTTTTAAGGATGTTTAGACACTTTCTTATAAATATATATATATATATATATATATATATATATATATATATATATATATATATATATATATATATTTTCATAATACCGTCAAATTCCTCGGAGTTATATTTGACGAAAAATGATCAGATCAAGAATAGACTATGGCACCATTGCATACGATTCCCCTTTAACATCAGTGCTAAAACTTTTAAATCCCATACAAAACTCAGCTGTGCGTCTGGCCCTTGTTGCTTTCTATACCACGCCTATAAGCAGCTTACTCTGTCAAGCATCTGAAATTGTATTAAGTCCCCGTGGAGCTTATCTATCTCTTTTATACGCCATGCCGATAGCTATGAACCCTACTAATTCCGTGCACAAAAACGTTTGTTTAACGCGTTACACTACTCTATATAATGCAAAATCACGATATAAACCTGCATTCTATGAACGCGTAAACAGACATAGATATAAATATCAAATTGAAATTCCTCAGTTATTTCTACAAGACGAGCTGATGCCGCCACCGTGGACTATCCGTAGACCACATATATTACATATTTTACCAAACTAAAGAGACAGGAGTGTCCTCGCCAAGTTTAATTAGGAAAGAGCTTTACAAGCTGCTAAATAGTTTCCCTCACGGAATTAGGATCTACACGAATGCCTGAAATACAGATGAAGAATCGGGAGCTGCGGTAGTAGCGGAACTGCTAGGTTTTTACTCATCAAATTTACCAGTGTGCACACCGCCGAGTTATATGCTATATTACAGGCACTCTCACGTTCAAGAAAGCAACTCTAAAACTTCTGTAATTTTCACAGATTCGCTTAGTTCCCTTAACGCAATGACTAATTGCGTGGGATGCTTGGAGGGATGACTCAGGATGATTTACAGGGCTCTCCATGATATATATATATATATATATATATATATATATATATATATATATATATATATATATATATATATATATATATATATATATATATATATATATATATATATATATATATATATATAGAGATACATAAAAATAAACACTCTATAAATGCAAAAACCGATACAAAACAACTCAGTAAAATATATCATAATCTTATTAAGTAATACATAAATTAAAATCATAAATTAAGAAACTGAGTTGAACCCCTTAATAGATATAAACTTCTCTCTTTCAGAACATGGTAAAATAAGTCAGTAGTCGTTTTCGTTGTTTTCGTGTTTGTTAGTTTATATATTTACAAACTTAGTGTAGAATTTTTAAAAATGTTGTATTTTATTATATTGAAATAAAATTAGGAATTTGGTTTTAATGAGGTAAGACATCGAATTGTTTTTCTAGTCTATCTCCTGATTTTTATAAATTTCTTTATAGACCAAAAATTGTATTCTGATGAAGATAACCAAGTTGATCGAAACGTCAAAACTTTGTAACATGAGTTCTGTCAAACGAAATGAGTTAATTTAATTCACGAGGACCCTAACCCAAGAAAATAAAAAGTAATTATATATATATATATATATATATATATATATATATATATATATATATATATATATATATATATATATATATATATATATATATATATATATATATATATATATGTATATATATACAAATAGAAATCAAGTCGTCTTCATTACATTTACATGACATGTGGGAATTACTAGAAATGAACTGGCGGATGCAACCGCACGTGAAGCGTGAAGAAACGAAAACTCTATACTTGTCCCAAGAATTATAAACATCCACCATAAATGCCTCGTGAAATCCGAAATCAGTGCGTTCAGGGTCGTCAGTCTATCAATGTGTAGTTTGGGATGTTGGCAAATCAAATAATAGGCCCATATTTCTTTGAAGGTGATTTAACCGCAGAGTCATATTACCATTTTTGAGAAACGAGCTCTCTGAAGCATTAGAACATTTACCAGTAAGGCAGTATCAAAGATTAATTTTACAGTAAGACGTACCACTCTCCCATACTATTCGTACTGTTTTTCAAAGTGAAAAATCTTTCGGATCAAAATTATGAAGAATGGACAGCGCGAAACGGGGTTATTCATTGGCCTGCAAATAGTCTTAATATGACGCCCATGAATAACTTTCTATGGTGCTTTTGAAAAGTTCTGTGGGTTAGAAAAACTGACATAAATCAATAAATGACTACAGCTGAAAGTAGATTTCAAATATAGGATGTTCCATTTTAAAATCTCTAACTTTGGTTTGTAACTTTTTTGTGGCAGACTCTGTATATAGTCTAACCGCATATTTAAAACCTATTAATTAATATCTACAACTTTTGTATTAGACATTATTTTCTAGAGTGCTAGACAAAAGGGTTTTCCGATATTTTAAACATTATTCATAAGAATAATTTTTTAGATAAAATTGCTGCCTCAGGTTACGTGGTAGAATAAAATATGCTGACTTACCCTACCGTGAGAAACATCCCCTGATTATGCTGAAGTTCCATCAACTTACTGGGCTTACTTTCAGGGAAAATCTTTATCCAGGGGTTAAAACGCTGCAATATTTACCTCTGCAGATTTGGATTTTGAGTCCCCGCTCTGCTATTTCCAAATGTTTATCTTATTGCATGAAGTGAACTTGTTCAAAATGAAAATCTTACACCCCATTGATGGCCGAACTTCCATCTCTGACGATTTCCCAGATATAAGTTTGTCCTGTCATTTGTATTGACTCTGCGGGTCCTTTAGCGAAAACACTAAAGGCCTATATTTGTGTCTGCGCTTATTATATTGTAAAAACCATTCTTCTAGAGCTTGTATCGAATTTTGCTGCAGAGGCTTTTATTACTTTAGACGATTTATCCTATGCCTTGGCCGATGCTCAATGATTCTCAGTGACCAAGGTATAAGTTTTATTGGCGCAAACCTCTTGAACATTCAGAGCTAGCCTTAGATAAAACTTCCATCAGGTGGATTTTTATCACCCCGGAGTCCCCCACTTTAATGAATTAGCTGAGTTCGGTGTTAAATCGGCCAGGACTTACCTAAATAGAGTTATCTGTACTTAAGTTAGTTTTGTTTAGTTTAGTAATGATCGAAATTATTTCCACCCACTCACGTCAGGTCAGTTCTTGACCCTCGAGGCGTTAAATAGTTTTATCCCAGATCCTGATTTATTTCACTTAAAGATTGCAGATGGCAAATTATTCAGCGCATGCCAGCTAATTTTTGGCGACGTTGGCACGCTCTTCAGCAAAGAGCAGAATGGATAAAACCAATGTCAAACTTTTGTCATTTTCTGTTTGTAAGGGTTAATCTTAAGTATTATATCTTAGATATTATTGTTTTTTTTTAAATCTAAAAGCGGGTGTTTTTGGTGGGTAGATTGTTAATTCCGCGTATGTAATTTTTCATCTATATATTATAATT
Source organism: Kuschelorhynchus macadamiae (assembly GCA_030620095.1). NCBI lineage: Eukaryota > Metazoa > Arthropoda > Insecta > Coleoptera > Curculionidae > Kuschelorhynchus > Kuschelorhynchus macadamiae. Next base: position 204,438 of record JAUTXW010002390.1, on the reverse strand, counting down.
TTAATTGTGACAGAAAAATAGTTCAAGCCTCTAATTGCAGGCCTTTGCAGTATTTGCTTCTAAATTTAACCAAACGTATTTACTACATAGAGAACTCATAAGTTAGATATAGCACACAAAAGGGTATTGTTCGAAAATGCACAATAACACAGTTGCGTGCATCCTTATATGTAGACAGAAATAACAAGGAAAAAAGGGGACCCAACGCTGACGATGCAATCAACTGCAGAAGCAAGTGACACTATTTATATATATATATATATATATATATATATATATATATATATATATATATATATATATATATATATATATATACATGTTAATTTTAGTGGGCTATATTATCATTCGTAAAAAAGAAATATAAATGTATATTTCAGCATATTAAAGGCATAAAGAAAATAAAGAAATAAGTCCTGTGTACTTACAAGTCATTAGTAAAGAAAATAGTGTCACTTGCTTCTGCAGTTGATTGCATCGTCAGCGTTGGGTCCTCTTTTTTCCTTGTTATTTCTGTCTACATATAAGGATGCACGCAACTGTGTTATTGTGCATTTTCGAACAATACCCTTTTGTGTGCTATATCTAACTTATGAGTTCTCTATGTAGTAAATACGTTTGGTTAAATTTAGAAGCAAATACTGCAAAGGCCTGCAATTAGAGGCTTGAACAATTTTTCTGTCACAACTAATATTATAATATATAGATGAAAAATTACATACGCGGAATTAACAATCTACCCACCAAAAACACCCGCTTTTAGATTTAAAAAAAACAATAATATCTAAGATATAATACTTAAGATTAACCCTTACAAACAGAAAATGACAAAAGTTTGACATTGGTTTTATCCATTTTGCTCTTTGCTGAAGAGCGTGCCAACGGCGCCAAAAATTAGCTGGCATGCGCTGAATAATTTGCCATCTGCAATCTTTAAGTGAAATAAATCAGGATCTGGGATAAAACTATTTAACGCCTCGAGGGTCAAGAACTGACCTGACGTGAGTGGGTGGAAATAATTTCGATCATTACTAAACTAAACAAAACTAACTTAAGTACAGATAACTCTATTTAGGTAAGTCCTGGCCGATTTAACACCGAACTCAGCTAATTCATTAAAGTGGGGGACTCCGGGGTGATAAAAATCCACCTGATGGAAGTTTTATCTAGGGCTAGCTCTGAATGTTCAAGAGGTTTGCGCCAATAAAACTTATACCTTGGTCACTGAGAATCATTGAGCATCGGCCAAGGCATAGGATAAATCGTCTAAAGGCGGTAATAAAAGCCTCTGCAGTAAAATTCGATACAAGCTCTAGATGAATGGTTTTTACAATATAATAAGCGCAGACACAAATATAGGCCTTTAGTGTTTTCGCTAAAGGACCCGCAGAGTCAATACAAATGACAGGACAAACTTATATCTGGGAAATCGTCAGAGATGGAAGTTCGGCCATCAATGGGGTGTAAGATTTTGAACAAGTTCACTTCATGCAATAAGATAAACATTTAGAAATAGCAGAGCGCGGACTCAAAATCCAAATCTGCAGAGGTAAATATTGCAGCGTTTTAACCCCTGGATAAAGATTTTCCCTGAAAGAAAGCCCAGTAAGTTGATGGAACTTCAGCATAATCAGGGGATGTTTCTCACGGTAGGGTAAGTCAGCATATTTTATTCTACCACGTAACCTGAGGCAGCAATTTTATCTAAAAAATTATTCTTATGAATAATGTTTAAAATATCGGAAAACCCTTTTGTCTAGCACTCTAGAAAACAATGTCTAATAAAAAAGTTGTAGATAATAATTAATAGGTTTTAAATATGCGGTTAGACTGTATACAGAGTCTGCCACAAAAAAGTTACAAACCAAAGTTAGAGATTTTAAAATGGAACATCCTATATTTGAAATCTACTTTCAGCTGTAGTCATTTATTGATTTATGCCAGTTTTTCTAACCCACAGAACTTTTCAAAAGCACCATAGAAAGTTATTCATGGGCGTCATATTAAGACTATTTGCAGGCCAATGAATAACACCGTTTCGCGCTGTCCATTCTTCATAATTTTGATCCGAAAGATTTTTCACTTTGAAAAACAGTACGAATAGTATGGGAGAGTGGTACGTCTTACTGTAAAATTAATCTTTGATACTGCCTTACTGGTAAATGTTCTAATGCTTCAGAGAGCTCGTTTCTCAAAAATGGTAATATGACTCTGCGGTTAAAACACCTTCAAAGAAATATGGGCCTATTATTTGATTTTCCAACATCCCAAACTACACATTGATAGACTGACGACCCTGAACGCACTGATTTCGGATTTCACGAGGCATTTATGGTGGATGTTTATAATTCTTGGGACAAGTATAGAGTTTTCGTTTCTTCACGCTTCACGTGCGGTTGCATCCGCCAGTTCATTTCTAATAATTCCCACATGTCATGTAAATGTAATGAAGACGACTTGGTTTCTATTTGTATATATATACATATATATATATATATATATATATATATATATATATATATATACTTTTTATTTTCTTGGGTTAGGGTCCTCGTGAATTAAATTAACACATTTCGTTTGACAGAACTCATGTTACAAAGTTTTGACGTTTCGATCAACTTGGTGATCTTCATCAGAATACAATTTTTGATCTATAAAGAAATTTATAAAAATCAGGAGATAGACTAGAAAAACAATTCGATGTCTTATCTCATTAAAACCAAAATCCGAAGATTATGTCAATATAAGACAGTACAACACTTTAAAAATTCTACACTAAGTTTGTACATATATAAACTAACAAACACGAAAACAACGAAAACGACTACTATCTATTAAGGGGTTCAACTCAGTTTCTTAATTTATGTATTACCTAATAAGATTATGATATATTTTACTGAGTTGTTTTGTGTCGGTTTTTGCATTTATAGAGTGTTTATTTTTTTGTATCTCTATATATGTATATATATATATATATATATATATATATATATATATATATATACATATATATATATATATATATATATATATATATATATATATATATCATGGAGAGTCCTGTAAATTATCCTGAGTCATCCCTCCAAGCATCCCACGCAATTAGTCATTGCGTTAAGGGAACTAAACGAATCTGTGAGAATTACAGAAGTTTTAGAGTTGCTTTCTTGAACGTGAGAGTGCCTGTATTAGAGCATATAACTCGGCGGTGTGCACACTGGTAAATTTGGTGAGTAAAAACCTAGCAGTTCCGCTACTACCGCAGCTCCCGATTCTTCATCTGTATTTCAGGCATTCGTGTAGATCCTAATTCCGTGAGGGAAACTATTTAGCAGCTTGTAAAGCTCTTTCCTAATTAAACTTGGCGAGGACACCCCTGTCTCTTTAGTTTGGTAAGATATGTAATATATGTGGTCTACGGATAGTCCACGGTGGCGGCATCAGCTCGTCTTGTAGAAATAGCTGAGGAATTTCAATTTGATATTTATATCTATGTCTGTTTACGCGTTCATAGAATGCAGGTTTATATCGTGATTTTGCATTATATAGAGTAGTGTAACGCGTTAAACGAACGTTTTTGTGCACGGGATTAGTAGGGTTCATAGCTATCGGCATGGCGTATAAAAGAGATAGATAAGCTCCACGGGGACTTAATACAAGTTCAGATGCTTGACAGAGTAAGCTGCTTATAGGCGTGGTATAGAAAGCAACAAGGGCCAGACGCACAGCAGAGTTTTGTATGGGATTTAAAAGTTTTAGCACTGATGTTAAAGGGGAATCGTATGCAATGGTGCCATAGTCTATTCTTGATCTGATCATTTTTCGTCAAATATAACTCCGAGGAATTTGACGGTATTATGAAAATTTATATATATATATTTATTTATAAGAAAGTGTCTAAACATCCTTAAAAGAGGTGTACTGTTTTCAACATTATTAGAAAAAAGCAGATACTTTGATTTTTCTGTGGAAAATTGGAATCCGGTTGAAACGGACCAATTTTCTAGTGATCTAGTGTTATACTGTAGGATATTGGCCATTGTGTTAATCATTTAATACTGATCCATTGTGATCATCAAAATTAAAGGCAGCGATTAAGTATTATATCTTAGATATTATTGTTTTTTTTTAATCAAAAAGCGGGTGTTTTTGGTGGGTAGATTGTTAATTCCGTAATGTAATTTTTCATCTATATATTATAATATTAATTGTGACAGAAAAATAGTTCAAGCCTCTAATTGCAGGCCTTTGCAGTATTTGCTTCTAAATTTAACCAAACGTATTTATTACATAGAGAACTCATAAGTTAGATATAGCACACAAAAGGGTATTGTTCGAAAATGCACAATAACACAGTTGCGTGCATCCTTATATGTAGACAGAAATAACAAGGAAAAAAGGGGACCCAACGCTGACGATGCAATCAACTGCAGAAGCAAGTGACACTATTTTCTTTACTAATGACTTGTAAGTACACGGGGCTTATTTCTTTATGCCTTTAATATGCTGAAATATACATTTATATTTCTTTTTTACGAATGATAATATAGCCCACTAAAATTAACATGTATATATATATATATATATATATATATATATATATATATATATATATATATTTATATATACCGGGTGTTTGGTACATCGATAGAAAGTTTTAAAGGGGTGAAAGAGGAGGTCATTTGGGGTCATTTGGACCAAATATGTCTATATACAAAGTCGTACCGATTTCGAGATATAGGCCTTTTCTAGTATTTCCATTTATTAAGGTAATTTCGGCAAATAAAAAATATTTTTGTCCCTGTCACTGATTTTATTTTTTGCAACTATTTTTTTTTATAATATTTAATATGTATATCAGCTAAAAAAAATAACAACTTCTTTGAAAACCACAAAAAAACACCGCACGCCAATGAAAATGATTTTATGCTATACAGTGGAACTAAGGCTCAACTTAAAACGCCATTTTATCGGAAATCACCCAATAAAAAAAATCTCAAATATGCTTAAAAACTACCTTATGTTATACCCTTCTCAGGGATGTATCAGGTTATGATCGATTATCACTATTTGGAATAATTTGTTGAAAAAAATGGAAACAATTACAATTATTTAGGTAAAACAATTGTCAGATTTACTATCTAATTTCACATCTAAAATTAAATCATAAAGAGAAACTTCGAATATGTTGTTATTATTATTCATTTTCAAAATGCCAACCCTGATTCCGAATACACTTTCGAGCTCTCTTTCTTATTTCGGTGGTAGTGACAGCGTATCGCAACTCTACCCTTAATCTTTCAGCTGATTCATTTATTCGTTGAATAAGCTGCTCGCGGTTGATTATTTCGACCTCGTAAACAAGTTCTTTCATGCGTCCCCACACATGAAAGTCCAGAGGTGTTAAGTCTGGGGACCTTGCAGGCCACAGAATTGGTCCATTTCTTCCTATCCACCGATTAGGAAACGTTTGATCGAGAAACTGCCTTACTGTTAATCGAAAATGAGCTGGACATCCGTCGTTTTGGAATATTATCCTGTCCCGTACATTCAGAGGCACATCATCTAAGATATTGGGCAACTCGATGCGTAAAAATTCCAAATAGTTGTCTCCATTTAGATTATCTGGAAGATAATAAGGACCAATAAAAGTTCGACCAATGACAGCTGCCCATACATTTACACTAAATTTGTGTTGGAAAGAAACTTGTTTTTTCATATGCGGGTTCTCGTCCGCATCAGTCCAGTAGTGAAGGTTATGAAAGTTTGTAATACCTTCACGAGTAAATTTTGATTCGTCTGACCACAGAATACTTTTCAAGAAAAGCCCATCCTCCATATCAGCGTTCAATAAAAATCGACTAAAAGCCATTCGTCGTACAGGATCGCCTTCTTCAAGGCCCTGAACGGGGGTATAGTGGAACGGATGTTTTCCTTCAGTCTTGAGAACAGACCACACTTTCCATAGAGACAAATTCAATTCATCAGCTACTTTTCTGATGCTGGTTGTAGGATCTGCTTCAAAAGCTTGAAGTATTTGTTCTTCCACTTCAGGATGATATCTTTCAACATGCCCACGTTCTACTATGTGATGAATGTTACCGGTTTCACTAATTCGTCGATAGGTATTAATAAAAACTTGCACATTAGGAACACGTCTAGCGGGGAATCGATCACGATATAATCGTTGAGCAGCCGCTGCATTGCCATCGGCTCTTCCATACATAAACAAAATGTCTGCATATTCGCTATTAGAAAAAGCAGCCATCTTTAGAAATTGTAATTATTGTAACTTGAAAAACTATGAAATCAAAGCGAACTATTAGACCACAAGGTATTCAAGGCAAATATTGCAAGCCCAATGCTAAACGCACTACTGGCCTAAAAATATGCCAGGACCCATTCGACTAAAAACTGAAATCCGATAGTGCATTGTTAAAGTAATAATTATTGTATCTTCTAAAGAATTGATAAAAACCATCAAAATAGCGATAGTGGATTTAGGTATTTATTGAATTATTATTTAGGCCAAGCGACGGATATTTTGTTGACATGATATTTTTTAATGTTTAAATTCCTTTAATTCCAAGGTATTAAAATAAAAACGATACGTTTATGGTCAACCATTTTTAATGATGAAAATTAAATGATTTCTCTAAGTACATTATTTTATCATTCTAGTACTTCATTACATAATTGCAAAATCAAAAATAATTAAACTTTCCAAGTTGTGTCTTCAATATTTAAGAAAATACATAATTATAAAATCGGATAGTAAATCTGTAAATTATTCTACTTAAATTAAGTGCAACCGTTAAATTTGTAGTGATAATTATAATTATTGATCATAACCTGATAGTATCTCCGAAGAGGGTATAAAATTGCGTAATTTATAGGCATATTTGAAATTTTTTTTATTGAGCAGTTTGCGAGAAAATGGCATTCAAAGATGATACTTAATTCCAGTGCATTGCATAAAATCATTTTCATTGGACTGTGCTGTTTTTTTGGGGACTTCAAAAAACGTGTTCATATTTTTTTTTTAATAAATACATATTAAACCGTATGAAAAAAATTTGTTGCAAAAAATAAAATCATTGACAGGGTCAAAAATATTTTTTATTGGCCGAAATTACCTTAATAAATAAAAATATCAAAAAAGGCCTATATCTCGAAATCGGTACGACTTTGTATATAGACATATTTGGTCCAAATGACTCCAAATGACCTCCTCTTTCACCCCTTTAAAACTTTCTATCGATGTACCAAACACCCTGTATATATATATATATATATATATATATATATATATATATATATATATATATATATATATATATATATATATATATATATATATATATATATATATATATATATATATATATATATATATATATATATATATATATATATATATATATATATATATATATATATATATATATATATATATATATATATATATATATATATAAACCAGTCACGGTAAGGATTACTCCTTCACCATTTTGTCGAGAATCGACCAAAACATGACGCTATGTTTGTTTCTTACGACCAAGAACCGCACAGAAATTGAAATTTCTGTTTCTCTTTATATATATATATATATATATATATATATATATATATATATATATATATATATATATGCAAAAGAATCTGTCTATGTCGATCCCATCGTGTAGATTTTGGCAATAAACAAACAAAAATAGTAGGGAAAGCCGGATTGTAATAATTTTAAGCGAAAAAGGAACTGAAATTTCTCCTGTTGTAAGTATAAAAAGATAATTTTAAAGGTTAAAAGTAATAGTAAATAGTAGATATTTTAAATACTTTTTTGACATATTTTTATACATATATTTCTTTACTTAAAAGGACTAAGCGCTAATGCAACTACAAGTGAAACATGTGTTTTAACTAAGATATCTAGTTTGCAATAATATATCTCTGGCTATAGAAAAATAAATCGTGTCAAATCCAATCACATCAAGGAAGAAGCGTAAACACGTCAGTTCCACCAAATGTTTCGATGAAGACGATAAGTCTACACCATATATGAAGAGCAACGTGTACCATTAGAATTCCGGTAGATATAAAACAACCATTTTATATGCCGGTTAGATAACAGTTGGGTTCCATATGCCTTGTGGCTTTCTACATAGAATATTAATATATTAAAGACTTCTTAGTGGACTCTCATGAAGATACGCATGCAAAACTTCTTGAAGAGTTGTCTTTTACCAAATATTCTTTAGAAGTGTGTGATAGCAATGGCCAATGCGAGCTAGCTATCACAATCGCCAATTACATAAGGCTCCAGACTCAGATATAACGAAATTGGAGATTCAAAACTATATGGCGACAAATGATACATATTTTGGAGAATGTCTAAAAAGTGATGTTTTAAAAGTTTTAAATACATCTGTATAAAAAAATGATTGTTACGTACTGGCAGAGGAAATGAAACATATAGTGCTACGGCTCTCTCTTTAATATTGGGTTTTTGATCCCAGAGAAAATATGGCACCAATTAAAATCGAAGCTTAGATCCCAAAATATCTCTCCGATTTTGAGTTGTAATGTTTTAGAATAAAATTTATATAGAAGTATTAAAAAACCGTGTTACTTAGATTCTAGTGCTGTCTAAAATTTTGTAATATTTAGTTTTTTTCATTTGAATAAATTAATATTAACGTATCATGCAAGAATCATAACTTGTTTACTTAAAACCTTAAATCTCTGTGTTAAATACATAAAAATCTAAAGTCAGATCTCTTACTACATTCCCTACACAATGAGAACAACCCTTGTGGTTTTATTGCAGTCATTCAGTCAGAACCAGTTTTAGTGAAATATACTTATACTCTTATAAAATAAATTTGAAATAATACTAAATAATCGTTAAATTTTCTTTACCCGGAACTTCCCTCGTTATGATATTTTTCCATTTATTAGAAATAGTAAAGTGTGACCCAGTTTAGCGCAGTACATAGTCACAGTATATATATATATATATATAGATATATATATATATATATATATATATATATATATATATATATATATATATGTGTGTGTTACATATACTGTCTTTTCATTTTTAATGGGCGCCATTTTGTTCCATGATACTGGATTCTTACCAATATTTTACCATTTTCTTTCTACCTATGCCACAGTTGATTTTTGAGCATAATTTAAAATAAATTCATGTAGTTTTTACATTGACTCATACCGCCATTTTGTTACGTCATGTTGAATTCGTACCAGATTATCCCATTATTACAATTAATTTTTCCGCAAAATTTAAAGTCAATTGAACAATATTTTTTTACGATGATTTTTTAAAAATTTTATTTGGCCGCCATTTCCATTTTAAAATGAAACACAAATTATTAGTCTTTACCTATTCCGTTGGCCCATAGATATTAAGTTTTTAAATGGTTTTCGTTAACGATCCTCTTATTATGTTAAAGTGGTGTATTATTTGGGGATAGGATCCACTGAATGAAAAACAAATTATTGTTGCATCCTCGGGACACATAGGTTTTATATTCTTCATGAAACCCATATTATCTTTCTTTACCTACTCCGTTGGTCCGCAGATATTTCCTAACGAAACGTCGACATTTTAAAAATAGATTTTTGTTTTACTTTACTGGATTCTAACTTCAAATAATACACCACTCGTAACATAACAACAAGAGGATTGTTAACGAAAACCATTTAGAAACTTAATATAAATACGAGAGGAAATATATGCAGACCAACGGGGTAGGTAAAAACTGATAATATGGGGTTTCAAGCAGGATATAGAATCTATATGTGTCCTTAGGATGCAACAATAAAATTGGGAAACATCGACAATTTAAAAAAATTCTTGTTTTTTTTACTGGATCCTAACCCCAAATAATACACCACTCTGACAAAAATGTTTTAAACATATTACCAGGTCATCCCCATGTAACCTTTAATTTTTGGTCAAAATTTGAAGTCAATCGGGTAGGTCCTATGTCGCGAACTGATGAAATATGTTTTTTACCGTCTAGGGACCCTTAATTTTTGATCAAAATTTGAAGTCATTCGGGTAAGTAGTTTTTTAGCTATGCCGCGAACAGACAGACCGACGGAATTGAGAAAACATGATTTTCGTCATCTAGGGACCCTGAAACATGAAGATCTGAAAAAATCTCGGAGGGTGATTTTTTCACGATTACAATACTTCCCCGAATACAATACGAGGGAAGTAAAAATGTATGTGCAATATTAGCAACCTTCAATGCAAAATTTTATAATTTTAAACTACATATACCGGGCGCGAAATAATAGTCATCCTCTTTGAAAGTATGTTATCAAATTAAAAACTGGACCCTTATGTGATCGATTCAAATGCAGTTTTAGTTGATTCAACTATATGACTATCGCATCTGGTGTAGCTATTTTATAACCTTATAAATTTATAAAGGTCAGTTATAAGGTACCTTCTAGGGACAAACAATTACGCACTTTATAGCCGAGGTAGCGTTATAAAAACATGTATATGCCATTTCATATTTACCCCACAATTCGCCAAGTTTTTTCAGATATACACTTCACTGTGTCCAGTACTATTATTGTACAATGTTTAAGCTTAGTCGCAGGGCATTCATAATATTTGGCTCTGGCGGCTGAGCTGTTCGGATATTTAAATATTTACGTCATTTACTTTAAAATTTGGACGTAAATTTTCAACATTTAAACGATCATTCTCACCCAACACGTAGATTTAAGATACTTCAATCATATATAAGAAATTTACAAATGCCATTTAAAAAGTATAAAAACCATTAAAGAGCAAGCGGAAACCTCTTACTACCCCTGCATTTCGTAACGGCCCGATTCAGAGCCACTTGAAGGAAATATTCCGGACTTTCTAGACGGAAGCAGGGTGTGAGCAACCGCCGCAGCGTATAGAGTTTCATTAAGTAGACTGAAAAGACTAATTTATGTTATGTTGTACGTACAGAAGTAATGCGGGTAAGAGCGAAACTTTGCTCGAATTCACCTTGAGGGAGTGCAAAGGTTTTCAAAGAGCTCGCTAATATTGAGCTATTAAATATAATTGGTTTCGTCTTTTAAAATTTAAGCTGTTATATAAATATGTGAGGAAAGGCAGCATCTTGGAATAAACTAAATTAGATTTATGGTTTTGGATTTTAAGTTTATAAAACTCTTGAGAAGTGAAAATATCTTATCAACGTTCATATTTTTCTCAACTTCAATTATTTGTTTCAGTTCGTACCATAAATCATCTTTTGAAGAATATTTTTGTTTTGTTAAAGTTTTGTCGAATTTAATTATAAATTTATAATAGAATGACATTAAAGTCTGATAAGGATGAATATAATAGAAGAAGGAGCAGAAAATGTATTGTCCGCATCTACTTGAAATATTCAAAACAATTGAAAATCTCGTAACGAGATATCTTGATTTTCCGCTTGCTACGTTGCTTATTGTTAGTGTGCAATTTAGTTTTTGTCTGAAAACTAAATATAAATCTAACCTTTTGCCCCATGTGACTGAGTGTTCTAACAGCTAAGTTCATCGAATTTTGTAATGAATAAATTATGTTTTAAACTTAATAAATTTATTTAATGCGATAATAATAGATATACACCGTAACAATAACAGCAATAATTATAATATTCGAAATATCTTGAACAAAATTTCTTACTAGCAATGGTTCAGATTTTCATAAGGTATCGTTTCCAATTAGTTTGTCGTCACTATATATATATATATATATATATATATATATATATATATATATATATATATATATATATATATATATATATATATATATATATATATATATATATATATATATATATATATATATATATATATATATATATATATATATATATATATATATATATATATATATATATATATATATATATATATATATACGTGTGGAAGCCAGAGAGACGTAAGCGCCAAAAAATTCAAAAATGCGTTTTCTATTGCGTCATAAAGAGCTCATTTTTCCGCGTATTTTGGTGTATTTTGTGTTGCATAAAAAAATTACCGGTAAGCTACAAAATAATTTTTAAGTTCCTTGTGCCGTAGTAAAAGCCACTGCCAAATAACCTATTTGAAGGCACTACTAGTGGTTGACGTAAACGCCAGTTGGCCCGTAAGATTTGTACGGGACTGATACTGTGGGTCCCTCTTTATAGAAGAGCCGTAGAAGGTAAGTTAAAAATTATTTATTACTTTTTAATTGTCTTATTATTAAATACCTTATAATTTTAGCATTTAGATTGTATATTTTGAAGGTACTAGCCACTAATTTGGCCGTTATTCTATTTTTGGCGTTTACGCCAAAACAGTGATTGGTAATTGTATTTGTCGTAAACGCCATAGTGTAACGGTTTTTAAATGGGAAACTTATGTGCAGTTTTTTTCGAACATGTGATTTACTTGTTGCTCGTCAAAGCAATTCTGTACCTTTCTATTCAATATTACAGCATTATTCAAGATCCAAAACTTTAATATGCTTGATATCTCCGGTTTAACGTGCTGTTCTTTCGAGTGGCGTTTACGTCATTAATAAACTTGTAAAAGTTTCTAAATAAAATAAGGTTCTAACGAAATGAACTTTTGGGTATGCTTTTCTTTCAAAATTTACATGTTTTATAGGAATAAAAACTTAATTTGAGTAAATATTGGGTACGTACCTAGGATACCCATGTGGAATGATGGTCCATAAAATAATTGTTTTTATTTCAGATGAATTCTCGATCGCGCAAAATTTTCAATTTGTTATGCCCTGAGCCTTCAGCTACTCAATGTAATATTGTTGGGCAACCTTGTGACCAATCTACTGAGCCTACTGCCAATGAGCCAAGTCTGTCATGTTCAAATAGCTTAGATGTTGCTCTACAACATGATATTATTTTATATGATAAAACACCGAATGTGAGCTTCACTGTTCTAGAAAATTATTTATTTGATGCGGAAAATGCCACAGAAATTTCGAACATTTCTCTTAATATGCATAACGATATTGCAAATTCCGAGGCAAATTCCAAAGTAGGTGAAGAAGAGATTATGATAGAGGCAGATCACACAAATTCGGATCCATCATACAGTCCACTAGCTGATACAGAACAAAGCAGTGACGAAGAAATAGAAGACAGTGACAGGGAGAATATGCCAGAAACCCGACCAGGTAGTTCTACCCGAACTAATCGAGAAGCCGACGTCCTATCGGAGAATGACTGCAAGGTTACACCCAGACCGCTTAGGAAAATAACTAAAAAAAAAGAACGCATTTTAAAAAGAAATTCTGGCTTGGAATATTTGAACACCAAAGGAAACCTAATACCAAAGAAAAAGATGCTTACAAATCCTTGTTTCACGAAAAAATCTTGTTACAATAAGTGTGGAATATATACATAATAAATTTAGTGAGGAAAATAGATTTAAGTTATTCAAATTTTTTTGGGGACTAGAATGCAACGAGAAACAGAAAAAGTTTCTGAGTGAATGTATTTCAGTCCATGATGTTAAAAGAAGACGAAAATCAAAAGGGGAGGTGAATAGGAAAATGACGAATCAATATTTTTTAAGTAAAGATAACGGTAGACTTCCTGTTTGTCAGCAATTTTTACTAAGGACGTTGAACATATCTCAGAGGGTGATACGGTCCGTGATAAACAATAAGGATTTAAAAAAATTTTCAAACCCGGACATGAGAGGTTTCTCCAAACCACACAATAAGTCAACAGAACAGCAATTGAATTATTTAAGGACTTTTGTGGAGTCTTTACCTGCTGTTCCTAGCCACTATTGCAGAGGTTCTACAAGCAAAAAATACCTACCAGCGGATGTAAAAAGTTTCAATGACCTATATAAAAAATACATAGATTGTTATCCTCCAGATTTGCCATATCCTACTCTTAAACGTTCCTGTTTTTTAAAAACGATTAAAAAGATGTATAATTTAGGAATTCATATGCCTCGTAAGGACAAATGCATCAAGTGTGAGAGGTTTAATAATCTGGGTCCAAATAAAACTGAAGAAGATACTGATGCTTATAATAACCATATTTTGGAAAAAGAAGGGGCCAAGAAATTGTTTCTTGGGGAACAATCAGACTCTGCTAAACACGATACATTAGTCGTTAGTTTCGACTTACAAAAAGTGTTAGCTACCCCTCAAGGGGATTCGATGCTGATTGGCTTTTCGCGGAAGTACGCAGTCTACAATTTTACCACCTATGAATCTGGAACTCGGAGGGGCATTTGTTATTTGTGGGGAGAAAAGGACGGTAAACGAGGTCCTAACGAGATCGCCACAAATTTATTTCTTTATCTCAAGAGAATTGACGAAGAAGGAAAATTTACCATAGTTTCTTTATATTGTGACAACTGTGGCGGCCAAAACAAGAACAAATACATATTAGCAATGTTAAGACATTTCTTAGACCAGTCTCAGTGTATTAATGAAATACGTTTAACATTTTTAATCGTTGGTCACACTTATATGCCTGCAGACTCAATGCATGCCATCATTGAAAATTATATTAAAGGTATAACAGTGCAGGCTCCCTCAGAGTGGCCAACTATTCTAAGAAATGCTAGGAAAAATCCAGAACCTTACGAAATTCGGGAAATGAAGTATAACGAATTTTTGGATTTCAAATCTTTATGTCTCGATAAAAGTTTGTTAATAAAAATATCTTCATATAAAAGAGTTATAATCTCAAAAGACAGTGACCTTGCTACATATTCTACTTCATTTCTTGAAGAACCGGTTAATACATTCATCCTAAAAATTAAAAATAAATGTCCTATTGTAAATTCATGTTACAAAGAAGAGCTGTCTATTAATAAGAAAAAATATACCAACTTGAAAGATCTTTGTGAAAGTTTTGCGATTCATCCAAGATATCACAAAGAATATTTAGCTCTTAAAATAAGTTCTTTGATACCTGACATTTTAGATGAAACAGATATTGAAGATGAGGCTTAGGTAATGTTTCTCGTTTTTTTTCTGATTCCTAATGTTCACTCACACTGATTATTTTTGTTATTTAGATATTAGTTTTTGTATAACGTGATTTTAGGGTTTTTTTCTTAGAGATGTTAGAGGTACCTCTGATTTCTAATGTCTTCCCTCCGGTTATTTTTGTTATTTAGATTTTTTTGTCGTGTTTTCTATAACGTGTTTTTATATCCTATACGCTACCTAATACCTATGTACGTAAAATATAATGTTATTTTGTTGTTTTAATAATAATTATTGGTTGAAGAATAAGAATGTACTCGGTGACATTGTTGACCTAATTATCTGCTTATCTGGTACCTTTTTTGAGGGTAGATTAATGTTAACGTTATTAGGTATCTATGGGGTTTACTAGAAGGCCTCATTATGACAAAATATTCACTCTCGTTATATAATCTGATGGGCCTATTTTATGTACGTAAAAAATAGTGTTTTTCTACCTGTTATTTAAAAACGTTTTTAATCTTTAATGTTATTTTATTTTTTATCAATAAAATTTAAGATACACGTAGAGTCTATTTTTAAATTAAACGCCAACAGGTAAACTGGCAAGACACCACACGTTTACACCTGTTTGTCGTAAGCGAAAGCGTAAACGCCATAGTAAGCAATTTCTCAAAAAACTATTTAACGTAACCGACAGTGCAAAACGACGTATATAATTATGTTTATGTGTGTTTTGGCGTAAGCGACATTATTTTGAATTCTTCGTAAAAAAATAGTTTTGAGGCATCGGAAATTAAAGAAAAAAATTATAATTGCTTTTAAAGTGAAAAACAGTCCATATACATAATTATAACGGCAAAATTATATATATTATATCTAAAGTGTTTTTTCGCTACCCTGTAAAATTTTACAAATGGCGCTATATATATATATATATTCCATGCGTATATATATATATATATATATATATATATATATATATATATATATATATATATATATATATATATATATATATATATATATATATATATATATATATATATATATATATATATATATATATATATATATATATATATATATATATATATATATATATATATATATATATATAATTATATATATATATATACTATGTACCATATCATTAATATTAATTGTTATGATATTCATCAAATTTTTTTATGTTATTTAGAATGTCGAAAAAATTGTAGTGAAGCTGAAGAATTTATATTTCATAAAGTCCTACATTTTCATATATATATTTTTTTCAAATAAACATGCCATATTACAACGTATCATAATAAATAATTGGCATTGTGCCAACGGTATATATATATATATATATATATATATATATATATATATATATATATATATATATATATATATATATATATATATATATATATATATATATATATATATATATATATATATATATATATATATATATATATATATATATATATATATATATATATATATATATATATATATATATATATATATATATATATATATATATATATATATATATATATATATATATATATATATATATATATATATATATATATATATATATATATATATATATATATATATATATATATATATATATATATATATATATATATATATATATATATATATATATATATATATATATATATATATATATATATATATATATATATATATATATATATATATATATATATATATATATATATATATATATATATATATATATATATATATATATATATATATATATATATATATATATATATATATATATATATATATATATATATATATATATATATATATATATATATATATATATATATATATATATATATATATATATATATATATATATATATATATATATATATATATATATATATATATATATATATATATATATATATATATATATATATATATATATATATATATATATATATATATATATATATATATATATATATATATATACATATATATATATATATATAATCGGGGCAAATTTTATTATATATATATATATATGTTTTTCACTTTATATATTTTTTTCTTTATTTCCGATAAAACTATTTTTTTACGAAGAATTCAAAATAATGTCGCTTACGCCAAAACACACATAAACATAATTATATACGTCGTTTTGCACTGTCGGTATTAAATATTTTTTGATATATGGCGTTTACGCTTTCGCTTACGACAAACAGGTGTAAACGTGTGGTGTCTTGCCAGTTTACCTGTTGGCGTTTAATTTAAAAATAGACTCTACGTATCTTAAATTTTATTGATAAAAAATAAAATAACATTAAAGATTAAAAACGTTTTTAAATAACAGGTAGAAAAACACTATTTTTTACGTACATAAAATAGGCCCATCAGATTATATAACGAGAGTGAATATTTTGTCATAATGAGGCCTTCTAGTAAACCCCATAGATACCTAATAACGTTAACATTAATCTACCCTCAAAAAAGGTACCAGATAAGCAGATAATTAGGTCAACAATGTCACCGAGTACATTCTTATTCTTCAACCAATAATTATTATTAAAACAACAAAATAACATTATATTTTACGTACATAGGTATTAGGTAGCGTATAGGATATAAAAACACGTTATAGAAAACACGACAAAAAAATCTAAATAACAAAAATAACCGGAGGGAAGACATTATCAGAGGTACCTCTAACATCTCTAAGAAAAAAACCCTAAAATCACGTTATACAAAAACTAATATCTAAATAACAAAAATAATCAGTGTGAGTGAACATTAGGAATCAGAAAAAAAACGAGAAACATTACCTAAGCCTCATCTTCAATATCTGTTTCATCTAAAATGTCAGGTATCAAAGAACTTATTTTAAGAGCTAAATATTCTTTGTGATATCTTGGATGAATCGCAAAACTTTCACAAAGATCTTTCAAGTTGGTATATTTTTTCTTATTAATAGACAGCTCTTCTTTGTAACATGAATTTACAATAGGACATTTATTTTTAATTTTTAGGATGAATGTATTAACCGGTTCTTCAAGAAATGAAGTAGAATATGTAGCAAGGTCACTGTCTTTTGAGATTATAACTCTTTTATATGAAGATATTTTTATTAACAAACTTTTATCGAGACATAAAGATTTGAAATCCAAAAATTCGTTATACTTCATTTCCCGAATTTCGTAAGGTTCTGGATTTTTCCTAGCATTTCTTAGAATAGTTGGCCACTCTGAGGGAGCCTGCACTGTTATACCTTTAATATAATTTTCAATGATGGCATGCATTGAGTCTGCAGGCATATAAGTGTGACCAACGATTAAAAATGTTAAACGTATTTCATTAATACACTGAGACTGGTCTAAGAAATGTCTTAACATTGCTAATATGTATTTGTTCTTGTTTTGGCCGCCACAGTTGTCACAATATAAAGAAACTATGGTAAATTTTCCTTCTTCGTCAATTCTCTTGAGATAAAGAAATAAATTTGTGGCGATCTCGTTAGAGATATTATATATATATATATATATATATATATATATATATATATATATATATATATATATATATATATATATATATATATATATATATATATATATATATATATATATATATATATATATATATATATATATATATATATATATATATATATATATATATATATATATATATATATATATATATATATATATATTATATATATATATATATATATATATATATATATATATATATATATATATATATATATATATATATAAATATATATATACACAACGAAAACAATAGCTTATAAAAAGTATATTTTTGGAACACCAACTTGGCAAAAAAAAAACATTTTAAACATGTTTGAAACATTTAACGTAAGAATACGCAATGTTGTGTTAGATATTCAATTTTATTGCCTTTAAAATAAATCATACATATTTAATAACATCTGCTCATATAGTACCGTTGGCACAATGCCAATTCAACGATTTATTCCAAATGACTACGTTGTAATGTTGCTTATTTGGCATGTTTCAAATTTGAAAAAAATCCGGTGAGCATCTTTTCTTCCACATATGAAAATGTAGGACTTTATGAAAGGGTTCTCGATAAATTCTTTCAGCTTCACTACAATTTTTTCGACATTCTAAATAACATAAAAAAATTTGATGAATATCATAACAATTAATATTAATGATATGGTACATAGTGGCTCATAATTGTGCCAAAACATCAGTCTATCAAAAACAATTGAGATTACGTGTAGAAAGTCCTTCATGAAATATGTTTAAAATCTTGGAAAATACTTAAACATTTAACATATCAGGTAAACATGTACAGAAATGTAACATCTTTGGATAAACTAGATTAGACTTCTGAATTTAGATTTTAATTTTATAATTTTTTTTAATAAGAGAATGAATCTTGAAACTCTTTGCCTTCATCTCTTTGTATGGTAGTAAATATTGATAGGAAAAGCAGTGTCTTAAAATGTAAAATTTAATTTTTGGTGCAGTTTTGTCAAATTTAATTTTAATTTCATAATAGAATCAAATTGAAGTCTGATAAGAATGAATATAGCGAGAGGTATTGTCCGCATGTAGTTGAGACAGGAATATTCACAACAACTGAAAATCTCATAACGAAATATCTTTCTTCCCTGCTCTCTTTGATTAATATTATAAGTGTGCAAATTGGCTTTTGTCTAAAAGCTTAATTTAAATCCAGCACTTTGACCTATTATACTGACTGAGTGTTCTAGGCCTTTTAAAAAGAAATCGGGGACAATTCTATGCCAAGGTGTCAATGTCGGATATTCACGATTTCAACATTTTATGTTTTAGGAATATAAAACGGGTTCAAATAAATCAGATCCTTAAAATATTTTAAATTAACTGCTAATATATGTACTAGTAAAGACATGCTTATACATGGCTGCATTCTAGAACGAGGTAATTTTTCTTTGATACTCGGCAGCACCAGAATTTCCATTTTTATTAAAAATTACAAATTACATATAGGACGTGCCACATCAAATATGTATAGAACATTGGAGAATAATTAAAAATTCCAAAACAATAAAAGCTGTCACTTGCTGAGCTTTTTTGAAAACTATTTTTAGAATACAGATACAGGTAAAACAAAACGGCGGATCTAAGCGACTCTTATTATCTTGTTTAATTGCTGAACCTATGGGCCACTGTATATACACATAAAATAAACAACTTATATGCACATAATATGAACATGTTAGATATTTTTAGCTCCAAGATAAAAATTATAGTAATAATTATACTGAGGCAATGAAAGTTGAAGATTTAAACAGTGTATCTTTTTCTTATTCTAAGAAAAAATCTACCACTGAATGGGTGGTCTTAGCGGTTTAAAATATTCTTGGGGTAGGTAAAAAGTGTTTAATGTAAGTTTTATACACATAGTTTTGTATTGCTTTTACCAGATTCGTTAACAATGTAAAATCTTTTGACCAATGTAAAAGTTTTGACATACAGTCATAGGCGCCGGTATTTAAAAATCCGAATGGGTGCTCAATGCCTTTTTCCTCCCAAAGAGGCATACAATGAAACAGGTCTGTGCGAGCAGCATATAATGACGACGTAGAGATCCAACTTAACCCGAATTAACAAAATACAATTGACACTTTTTTAAATTTTTTATTCGTCATTAATTTTAGTAAATATACACAAAACTAACTTCCAATTACCAAATATATGCAAATATAAAAATTGGTAAATGTACAAAATTCCACTACTTACAATACAGAGATAATATACACTTGATAATAACTAATAGTTTATTATTTAATTTTAATAAATTTTATCATTATTTTTTTTCATAACTTTATTTACGTAGTCTATAAAAAATAAATTATGCCTTTTATTATTTTCCTTCATAAAAGCAACGTTTTATTCCTAGACATGGAACTTTACTGAATGTTTAAACATTTTATTAGGCCGCCATTTTGTTTTGCCATATAGGATTCGCACTAAAAATTTTGATTTTTGTCCAAGATTTCAAGTCCATTGGATAAGTAGTTTTTTGGTACTGGCTTTTTTATTTATTAGGCCGCCATTTTATTCCGCCATAATGAATTTACAAAAAAGTTTTAGTAGTTTATCTCTATATCACACTCTATTTGATAACATTTTACGTTAATCGAATAAGAAGTTTTTGAGCTATTCCGCGTACAGATAGACAGACTGACGGATATGAGATATTTTGCGGGGTCCAGGGAAATAAAAACAGAAATGCAAATATCTGCAAGAAACTCGAAGGGTAATTTTTTCACGACTACAATACTTCTCTCTTCGGGGGTGGTAACAATTAATATAACAAAGCTTATAAAAATGTGAAAAAATCTAGCAATAATATAACATGGAACCAGTTAAAATCTTAACAGTATATTCTAACACACTGAGGCTAGGTCTGGGAGCTAGCGCCTCTGAACCCCCACGGTTCCAGCACGTATGCAAACGGTGTTTGCTTCTAGTATTGATATTCTTATAAATAAATATATTCCTTATAATCTCGTCACTAAAGCTACAAAATAATCATATCTAATGTGATTTACGAGACTTCTTAAGTGATATTTAGCAAACTGCTTCAGTTGGACACACCCGCCCTATCTGTCTTTTGAACTACCGTAGAATGTAGCTATATTTTATAATAAAAATGCGTAAATAATGAAATAATTAAATTATCCAATTTTAAATCTGCTCAAAACCTTTCATGGAAAATCGTTTATTCTGCTCATCTGACCACTAGAATCTCGCCAGTCGATGTGTGTGATAAGAAGGAATAATTTAATAATTCCATGTGGAACACAATATTTGGCACTTAAGAAATCTTAAAAGTTTTTTCTTTTTTTTTACCCCATAATAATAATAATGTAATTGTAATAATCAAAAATTTAAAATACATTTATTTTAACGTTTTACACAAATTTGACCAAAAGTAATAATTTAACTTCTATAATGTTTGTATAAAATTTGCTATCTAATATGCCAAATATTATGTGATTAGGGTAGATTGCACATTTAAGTCTCACGAGGAGCTTGTGTCTGTGCAATCTTTCCTTCGCACAGGGAAATAAAGAAATTTAAATAAACTAAGTACTCTTGTATTATAAAACTATAATCCATTTTACATACATAATCATTATGGCAGTTTGAACATGGAGGAGAAAGCAGTGAAGTGTGCTCTTTGATATAATAACAGATTTGAAGGATTCTAAAAAAAAAATAATAATATGCGGATATAGTCAATTTATAACTGCTCGTTAAATAAAATTTTATAAATTTGATTCGAGTTTTTCAGAATAAACATTTTAGCTTTGTGTAGTGTATGGAATCTCGTAAATCTAGTAATAATATACAAAATATTTAAATGTATAACAATACAAAACTATCGAATTAAATCTTTTAGTTTGCAAACTAATTAAGGAAAATTACGATCTCTGCGGTAATGAGAAACATTTCTTGATATAAATTCATGATTGTCATCATTTCTGAACATTTGAAATAAATAAAATATTTTTTGCGTTTTCACAACTAACGTTACTAACAGTCATCAGTAATAATTTTAAAAGTCTTAACAAACGGTTTTTAATTATTTTGCAACTCGTCTTTTAGATCAGAGCTATTAAATGATTAAGCTGTGGGATTGCAGAAAAATACTGTCCTGATAATTTCATTACACACTACTTCAATTGTTTGCTGTTCGACTTTCAATAGGCAACTGAAATAATGTTAACGCCAACACGCACATCGCTCATTTCATTGTTACATTTTGCGAGGCAACAAATCAAAAAACGACCGTTTTTACCAACACCGGACAAATTGACAACGGAAGAGCAATCGCCCAGCATCATTTCAGAAATTACAATTTAAAAAATGGATTTCAGCGTTTTTCATTAATTTTTATTCTGTGATCCTGACTGATTGTGAAAACCTGCATTTAGGATAGTGATCCCAATTACTAGCCCTGATGGAACCGTTATATCATAATGAAACTATTAGGCGTGATCTGCATTTATTATTTTTCATATAAATATTTTTGTTGAACAAAATGACAAAAAGCATTTTAAAGTAACATGTCAATGAATGTACCTTTATTATTTAGTAAGTTAATAACCATAGTTTTTTCACTATTTATATTCATCTCGCTTGGCCGTGTTATTTTGTTTAGGTTAATAGAAATATAAGAATAATATGCCTTAAAAAGACAACCAGACCTTCTTTGAGGCTTAACAGTATATAATATATTTTCATTTCAAAGTAAGATTTTTACTTAGATGGAATACGATCAGTAGCTACTCAGCAGTGTATCTATCTGTTCTATACTATATACAAATAGACAATGTTTTTTCAATGTTGTCTATAATACATAGCGACTTCTTTTTGGCTTTGGTAAAAAAAAAATAATAGAAGTCATTGCCGATATAAAGGTAAATGTTATTAGTGATGCCGCGAGACGAGAGGAGATCAGTGTTTTTTCTCGGATCGTCTTGAGAAATCTCCTCTCTACTTAAAAGGTATTAGCGTTTTGTTGAAAAGAGTAAAATACATATTAATTAAATATACTTACTGAAAAGGAATTACTCAATAATTGACGATGATGAAAGTGATGTTAAGTAATACGACAAGTTACAAATCCAAAAACACTTTGACGACGGCTCGTATAAAAACTTTTTACCAATATTTTGTAGCAGTATTTTTCCACCCACCTGTTTTTACTAAACTTTCCACTACACAAGTCACTAATTAACCGTTACCGACTGAATGCTCCCCTCACATATTAGTATAGTTATATTAGTATAGTTGTAGGCTCAGTGTATTTCATTTAAAACATATGGTTAGATTTACGATAATTTAACGGCAAATTGCAAATTGTAATTCTCCTAATGCTAACTTTAAAACGGATGCATAGTTAGAACAAATATTTTACAAGAAATAGTCTTAGTATTGTGGCATTTATTAATTAAGGAAACTTATTAACAAACTTATTACATTTTCTAGCATAAATCGCATAATTGACACTATCTGGAGTTTGGAACACTGTAAAGTTAGTTCTAAGGAAGAATTGTCTTTTATTACTTTATAGGCAAGTTCGTACGCGGTGTTTTGTCGGGCAGGATGAGTCCGTGTCACAAACTGTCCGTGTCACTTACTGGTGCAAAAGTAAATATATTTTTCTATTTTTATATAAATTTATTTATGTGAGAAGCCTATTTTCTATTTATAGGATCTGCGTCTTACAGTAAAAATTCGTAATTCCTCTGGGGTAATTTTTCTGGATGGAAATTACTTTATCGAAAAAATTACGATTCGTTTTATACTGATTCAAATTATTTAACTAAATTTAACTTTAGTTACTATTAATAACAAATGAACTGTAACTTGTATTACTAAAATAAATATAAAACTTAAAATTGATTATAATCAAATTTTTAAAAAATCATTCAAACACTTCTTACTCGAAATAGATCATTCTGATTATGAAGCGTATTTTTATTCTATATGAGCTAGAAAAAGGTGACCATCAAAGGGAAACATCAGAGCAAAAATAGCATTTAAGACAAATAGCTGAAAAGATCAAATACAAGAAAACTAATAAATCTAGAGAAAGAAAAAAAAAGGGAAATCGAAAGGTACGAGGATAGAAAATATGCAGGCAATAGCAATAATAACACTCTAGAGTAATAATAAATTAAGTAAAAAGATAGGCCTGGAAGAGTTGAAATATAAAAAATATGCTAGTTTTTTCACTATCAATAAATCGTGCGTTTTATAGACAGGTTCTTTTGGTAAAAAGCCAATTAACGGATGACATAAATATCTGCATTTGTTTATTAGTCAAAACTATAGGTGATGTATGTAATTTGCTACCAGAGGCCCAATTAACTACAACCAGTAGAAGTACTAAACTTTTAACGGGAGACACGTAAACAGATTCTACTCTCCCATTACGTAACGTCTAAAGATACATATTGGGAATTTGGATTTGTTTAAGAAATTATTGCATCTTTTAACATTTAATAATAATAAGGCACAACAGACTTCCGGCCTATATAAATGACTGTATAGTTTTTCCGAGTTTTATTCTAGATCCTATATATATATATATATATATATATATATATATATATATATATATATATATATATATATATATATATATATTTAATTATTTTCTTGGGCATAGGTTAACTCATTGAGAAGTAAAACTATAATTTAATCGACGTTTCGCTCATTATATTGAGCTTTTTCAAAATTTTTTATTTTCTACAATAAAAACATGTATAGTTAGTATTTAAATTGGTTAAAACATTATTGAAAAAACATCACTCAAAAAAACATTACATTTAAAACAAACTATGATCATCATAGTATATAGTATCATGTCGTTCTGAAAAGATGAAAAGAAAAGAACAGTTTTGCTGACGTTTCGCCAAAATCGCATTTGACACACATACAGACAGATATTTAAATACAAAATCACATCATCATCCAGCACAAATTCAAGCTGTGGCAAATACTATTTACTATACTATATCCAGATCCGTGCGATTAACTGAAACACAGACGAGACAAAACGAACTTAAGATAATATCTAGTGCTTTAAAAAAATGGCTACACAAATCGCACCATAGAGAAAGCTATTGATGCACAGGGTTCTCGAACAATAAACAACAAAAATTATGAACCGGGAAAGCAACCAGTAGTCTTACCATATGTAAAAGGCACAACAGACAGAATCGGAAGAATTCTTAGGAAACACAGCATATAGACAATACACAAGCCACAAACTATAGGTAAACTACATGGAAACCCAAAAGATAAAATCAAACTGGAACACCACGGAGTATACAGCATTCCGTGCCAGGACTGTGAAAAGTTGTACATGGGGCAAACTAACAGGAGAATATCAGCAAGAGTGGAAGAGCATAAACTCATCATCAGAAATAAACAAACAACCTCAGCTTTATTCCTACATCATCAGGAAACCGGCCATAAAATAAATTTCGAGGGGTGTAGGGAGCTTGCCAATATAGAACCTTATAAGACCAGAATAATCCGAGAAACCATAGAAATTGAAAAAGAAGGTGATTGGAGTAAAAGGGACGAATCATTAAAACTACCAACAGTATGGAAGACAATAATCGACAAATCTAAAATCGCAAAAACTCAAGCGCAATTAGCACAAGAACAACAGCACCATTCAGAAAACATAAATAACGACCAACGGCCGCGCAAATATAACCTTCGGCCCCAGGTGGAGGTACAAAAGGAAGCGTCGCAGTCACCAACACCAAAGCAAAATCCGAGAAAATCCTAAGACTGAAGGAGGAAAACTTCCGCCTGAGTGAAAACTTAAAAACCCAACGAGAGGAAAATCGAAGCCTTACAGACAGGCTCGATAGATTAGAAAATCTTCTTGTTACACAACAAGAAGGGAAGACGACTCGGCACCCCCCGCAGAGCGAACAATCAAATACATCTGCCGAAACCAAAATTAAAAGAAAAAAGGTTAAATCCCCCCCAGTGGTGAGAACAATGAGAACAGTGAAATCCCCAAAAATGAAAACCCCACAAATAAAAACAGTGAAAACAGTGTACCTATGGAAACAACCGAAGCCGCCAAAAGTGTAGTGTCCCAAGAAACTACCCCGAAAATTCCCCCGGTAGTTATTGAGGACGACCGGACCTGGACAGAAGTCCGTCGCAACATCAAAGGAGCAAACATAAGCTTCAATAAAGCAAAGGCCTCCGGCTCGAGGCTCCAACTTTTTCCAAAAACAGCCAACGACCATAGGGCCCTGACCCTACACCTTAAAGAGGCCAATCGCCCATACCACACCTATCAGCTCTCGGAGGAAAAAAGGACACACGCAGTAATCCGCGGCTTACACACGAACACCCCAGTAGAAGACATAGTTCAAGAACTAAACGAACTCGGCATTACTGATGCAGGACTACACAGATCGGACGCATGCCGACTCCCGGAAAAGGAGGAAGATGGCTCCAAAAATGCAGTTTGTGCCAACTGCAATCAAAAAGGACATCCGGCCAGTTACAAGGGCTGCCCGAAATATCCCGCCCCTAAAAAGACACCTATAGCCCCATGGGCCAACTTCAAAAACACAGTGAAGCCTGCAGCCACGAAACCTGCAACTAAAGCCACCTATACGGAAGTGGCCAAAACTACCACTACTCCTCCAAAGGAAAAGAAGGAGAGCTCCCCTCCTCTTGATCTCCAGGCTGCAATCCTGCAAGCCGTCACCGGAATGATGCCCTCTATTGTGGAAACCATAATTCCCACAATAACAAAGGCTGTGGAGGAACAGGTCCGTAGACTAAAATAAACAATGCCAGAACAACAAAATGAAACCCTAAAACTCATTTCCTGGAACACCTGCGGTCTAAGGGCCAGGAAAACTGACGTCCTAGAACTCCTGGAAGAACATCGCCCCGATGTTCTAGCATTACAGGAGACTAAACTAACAGCTGAAATAAGAATGACCTTCCCAGGATATCACATCTACAGATACGAACCTCCTGGTCACCGAGCCAAGAGAGAAGTCGCGATCCTGGTCAGAAAAGGCGTTCCACACTCCTTCCTGGGGGTTGAAGACGTGGAACTAGACGCCATCTCCATAGAGGTCTACACGCGTAGAGTACCGATCAAAATTACCTCTGCGTATCGCGCCCCAAGACAAGAGCTGTTAAATGAGGACATCGAGCATCTAGCCAGAGGACGAAGAGCCAAAATTATCATTGGAGACTTCAACTGCAGATCCGAAGAATGGCATTGCACCCAAACCAACTCAAATGGTCGCAAACTATCCAGACTATGCGAGGACCATAGACTCGCCATAATAGGACCAGAATAACCAACACACCTCCCCCGCGGAAACGGGAGGCCAACCGTGTTGGATATAGCACTCCTGAAAAACATCAGGGAAGAGCTGGACATAAACACTCTGAATGAGGGTACATCCGACCACAACCCGGTACTCCTGCAAGTAGGAGTAAACCTCAACAGAGTAAACCGCCACACCAAGAAGACGACCGACTGGAAGGCCTATCAAAGACAACTGAAAGCTGCAATCGAAATCCCTGAGATCTGCGCTCCTCAGGGACTAGATGAGGCCGTAAGAAGTCTAGAGACAGCCATCCTGAATGCCTTCCATGAAAACACAGTAGTGGAAGACATAAGCAGGCATCGACAAACCGAGGAGCTTCCTGAAAATCTCATAGAGGAGATCAGGACCAACAGACGCCTCCGCAGGATCTACGCCAGATCCCAAGTGGAAGAGGACAGGACTGTTCTAAACCGACACTCTCAAAATTTGAGAAACCGGTTACAAGAACACCGAAACAACAAGTGGCAGGAAAAGCTGAGATCCCTAGACACGCATCACCAAACAGCCTGGCAGATGCAACGTGCTCTTCGAATGGACAAACGTCCTATCCCTCCACTCCAAGGTGTAAATGGCCCAATCTACACCGACGAGGACAAAGCTGAAGCCTTAGCGGATGCCATAGTCCAACAAGGTCAGCTAAACCAACACCCAGAGGAAGACGAAGAGCTCACCGAAGAGGTCCACGACTCAGTTAGAGACCTGGATGCTTGGATTTTACCTCAACAAAATCCACATCCTGTCTCACCCGGGGAAGTTCGAGACATTATCAGGAAACTGAAGGTCAAGAAAGCCCCTGGAGCCGACGGCATCACCAACAAGATGCTGAAAAACTTCCCCAGGAAAGGATACAGTGCGATGGCCAACATCATAAACTCCATCATAAGAACATGCCACTTACCCAGCACATGGAAAAAGGCAGAAGTCATCGTCATTGAAAAACCAGGAAAAGACAGGACAGTACCACACAACTACAGGCCCATCAGCCTACTCCCTGCTTTAAGCAAAGTAGCTGAAAGAGCTATAGCCAGAAGACTAAAAGATGAGTCCCAAGAACTAGATGCCATCCTAGATGAACAATTCGGCTTCAGGGCAGGGCACTCATCTGAGCAGCAGGTACTCAGAACCACAGGTATATCACCAAAGGATTCAACAATAGAGAGGCCACAGGAGCAGATTTCCTGGACATCGAAAGAGCTTTCGACAGAATGTGGCACCAAGACCTGATCCACAAAATGTCGGTGGCTGGATACGAGAGAAGAAACATAAAGCTTTTCAGGAGCTACCTAAATAACAGATCATTCACAGTCAAGGTGAATGACTCTCATTCAGCTCCAAGAGGACTAGTAACTGGAGTACCACAAGGGTCTGTGATGGGACCCGTCTTATACTCCATCTTCTCTCACGATGTCCCAATCGGAGATGAGGGCTTAATGGCACTTTACGCTGATGACACGGCCATCCTTCACCAAAGCAGAAGCACCCGGGTAATGGGCAGACGACTGCAAGAGGACATTGATAACCTTCATGACTGGTGTGTCAAATCGAAGGTTAAGATCAACCCCTAGAAGTCCCAAGCAATCCTATTTCAACGTAGGAGACTGGCTCCAAGAGCTAGAATCCGAGTTGGAGATGTCGAGATCCCTTGGTTATACGAGGCCAAGTACCTAGGGATGACCATGGATAGAAGCTTGACATGGAATAACCATATCAACGCAGCGAGGACAAAAACCAGACTAGCGATGGGTAAACTTTATCCACTGCTATGTCGGAAAAGTGAAATGGGACTGAAGACCAAGCTACTACTGATCCAAACAGTAGCCAGGAGCCAACTCACATATGGCTCCACATCCTTCGGATATGCTTCTAAATCCCACCTTACGAAGCTAAAGAGGAGAGAAAACAAACTCATTAGGATGGCAGCTGACGCCCCATGGTTTATCAGGAATGAGGATCTGCAGCGTGATCTTCAATGGACACCTATCGAAGACTTCATGCGACAAAAGGCTACCCGAGCCTTCAGGGCAGCAGAAAATCACCCCAACGAAAGCCTACGAGACCTGGTAGACTACAATCCGCTAGCTCCGAGACACAACAACTGGACAAGGTACAGGAGACCCAGACACGGGCTCCTGCACTAATATACTCTAGGATGGAAGTGGGCAAATCGAAATTTCTGAGTCTCCGTGCTCCTCAGAAACTAGATCTTGCTCACCGAAATCCCAAGAGTATCAACAAGAGGCCATCAAATTCCAAGAAGAGGATTCCCAGGTACCTCAGCTGTCTCCGGCGTGAGTTGCAACTGAACCTGAGGTAAAAGAAGAGGATCCCAGGTACCTCAACTGGCTTCGGCGTGAGCTGCAGTTGAACCTGAGGTAAAAGAACACCCCACCTCAGCCTCAACACTGCCAGATCACGGAACAGCAGTGTCGCTGAGGGCACAGAAGAGGACCAAAAACTCGAAGACCACCAGGCACACTGACGGAGGGACACTGACAACGGCAGACTGGACCACGGAACAGTAGGACGCAGGCAGCGGCAATCCGGACAGAAGGAAGGAGGACAACAGAGAAATATCCCCCCCTGGTAAGACGACACTTCCCTACTAATAATATTTTTTATTTTCAGATGACTACAAGTATCGAGAGGTGGCAAAAACATCCTGCCAAGTGAGGACCTCCCCCCCCCCCTACGACAGCGAGGACCATGTCCTTCATAGGAGTTTCTCCCGAAAGGACGGCATCAACCCCATCGAAGGATCCTTGGCTAGCCCAATGATGGTCTAACTGATGGGGGTCCGTTGGGGTTTAGTGGGTATTGTTGACTCCGACAGGTGGAAACCTGTCAGAGCAACGAGTCTCACACTGTCTTCCCTTCTACTGGAAGGGAATTCGTGCGTAAAAGCATTCCCCATCGACACAAGAAATAAAAAAAAAAAAAAAAACCAACACTTCAGTCTCTATTCGGATGCGAGAAAGAAAGCTTCGAAAATGCCAAATGTGATTTTGGGGAAACGTCAGCAAAACTGTTCTTTGCAGAACGACAGTACTAAACGGATGTACACCCGGAATGAAAACACATTGTATTTTTCCATCCGAAGAACAGTTTACTTTGAAAGTTTGGTCATAGATGAACATAAACTCTCTATTTTAGTTTATACGGTGTTGACACTACTACTTTAAACCAGTGGTAACATCCGTTTTCTAAATGGAACGCCTTATATTGTCCTGAACAATCTAAAAGTTTTTATATGTATATATATATATATATATATATATATATATATATATATATTTCCTTTACCTAAATTCAACAATTTTCGAAAACTATTTGACTTTTTTGATCTTTTGAGGCTCTGTAACTCCAACACGACTTAACTTGCAACCAAATAGATTTCATCTATTTCCCTATACTAATTTCTGGTTTGACAAGAGGTGTCAAAATTTGACATTTCCTGTTAAAGTAGAAATTAATGTCAGGAGATATATAACCAAAAACTTATGACGTTTGGCCAAAATCACATTTTGCATTTTCAAAGCTTTCTTTTTCGCGTCCGAATAGAGATTAAGTGTTCAATTTCAATACCAGGAATAACCAAGTAATATTCTGTGAAAATACAATACTGCAAACAAAATGGCGACCTAGTGAAATATTAAAAAAATTATTACCAAAAAGCAACTTATCCAATTTGCTTCAAATTTTCCACAAAAATCAAATATTATGTAGGAATGAATTGGTAAAATTCTGGCAATTTTGAAACAGCTACTTACTAGATTGATTTAAATTTTTGCTCAGAAATTTAATGTGATATAAAGATGAACTGGTAAAGTTGTGACGGCAAAAAAAAATCTTTGTAATCGTAAAAATCAGTCTTCCAGGTTTTACATATCTATAGCGTCCTTTCGGTCAAAAATGAAGGAAGACCTTTTTTGGTAATAGCCCAACAAGGAAGAAGAAAATGACGGCCTAATGGTATGTTACAAAAATATTTTTAAGGAACTAGTTACCTTAAATTTTACGCAAAAATCCATAACAATGAACTTGTAACATTTGGGTTTGAATCTAAGATGGCAAGGCAATATGGCGGTCTAACAAAATATTTAAAAAGTCAGTCTGAATTAAATACTTATTAGAATAATTTCAGAATTTATGCAAGCCTTACGCACGATATAGAGATTAACTGGTGGAAAGGTGCTACAAATTCAAGACGGCGGAACAAAAAAAATACTCTTATTCAAATGACTTCAAATTTTGCCCAAGAAATAAATGTGATATAAGGATAAACTAGTGGGAATTCAACACGATGGAATAAAATGCCAGTTTAAAACAAAGAAGTGTGAAAACTTATCCAATTTTTTCTTAAATTATGCCCAAAAATGTAGTGCTGCATGGGAACAAATTATTATATTGGTACTAATCCAATATGGTGGAAGAAAATGGCGCTCAATAAAAATGTTTAAAAAGGACAGTATAAATATATATGTTACTAACTGACTATGTGCGAAACTAAAGTGGTTTATAGTACGAAAGCTTTGCCGGCTGGAGTCAATTAAGAATTCATGGTACTTGGGTTTAGACCGTGTCAAATTGGAATTTCAGGGATCTTCACTGTATAAAATCAAAACACTGAATGAGCCCCGTAGAGCATATTTGAGGTATTTATACCCGACCTATGCCCACCGACGTGTGACTCACTGTGATAATTGACTTTCACGCATTAATCCTGTGTCGTCTTGAATACTAGTGTTTAGCGACAGCGGATTGAACAATTTGTTTCTCACCTATATCACCGCAGGAACAAGGAATTTTATAATCTTCTTTTGACTGAAATTAAATTACATTTTTAAATGTTTTTAAGCATTGCCCAATATTTTGGTGTATACTAAAGATTCTGCGAATGTTGGATCTAAGTAGAATTTTTGCAATTGTATCTGTGGTATTCCGAATAAAAGATACAACTGCACTACTTGATGGTTAAGTATCCAATTATTATAATACCTAAACGAATGCCCGATATCTTTAGTGCTAAATCCGTTTAATTTTAAAGCCTCAATCAGTTTTTCAATTTCGTCCTGAATTGAATTTGTATCCAACAATGACATAGCCTTAAACACTAATGAAATGAAGAAGGATTGCTTTTGAGATAGTTGATCGTGAGAACTAAAATTTAAATATCTGTTTGTATGTGTCTATTTCCTGTAAACAGTTAGACCTAGGGTGCTGCTCTTTTTTTTGTACTAACACATTAAGGAAGGAAATGGCTTCATCCGACTCAATTTCCATATTGAATTGCATATTAGAATGTTGTTAGTTTAGGTGATCTAAAAATATAATAAAATTTTCTTCTCTATAAGGCCATATTACAAAAGTATGATCTACATATCCAAATCAACCTTTAGTCTGCAAAGGAGCAGAGCTTAAAGCAATTTCCTCGAAAGCCTCCATAAAGATGTTCTCTACTACAGGACCTTGCGGAGATCCGTGGCGCCCGAGATTTGCTCATAAATGGTCTCTTGCAAAATGAAATATGTGGACGTTAAGCATTCTCTTATCAATTCAATAAAGGTTGGATAAAGGTTTTTATGTTGAAATATCTCATATAGAAATTGAATCGTCAGTAGACATATTTACAAGAATTCAAAATCAAAACAGTCTAAAATATACCCGGGATCTAAAGTAAAGTCTTAGGTTTTTCCACGAAATCTTTACAGTTTCTGATATAAGAAATAGATCGTCCTGTGCAGGGGTTTAAGATATTGGCTAAATATTTACCTATTTCGTAAGATGGCGAACCTGTTGCACTGAATGATGGGACGTAACGCTCTTGGAAGTTTATAAAATCGAGGAACCTGCAAACCGCTTCGTTTATCTTTTAATTAAAAATATAGTATTTAACGGCATCTGTCCTACATATTTTAACAAAAGTATTTCATAAACGTTTAAAATTGAATTCGTTTTTTTTGCTCCTGAATTGCCCGGATTATTATTAGTATTTCTCACACCCACGTTCTGTAGATTTGCCCCTATTCCAATTCTTTCACAATTCAAATATTCAATAAAATGTCTGTTTTGTGAAAGCCACGGTCGCCTTTCTTTGGAATTTTAAAGCAAATCACTCCAATATTATATTTAAACTAAAGAACATTATTTCTTAAACTTAAAACCCAGTCAAAACTTTAAATTTAGGGAGAAAATAAACTCTTCAAATATTGCTATAATTTCCGAAATTCCCTTACGTTAAACGGATCCTTAACACACCTTAAATGTTCAACTTAACCGGTAAACCAAACATTAGGTTGTTTATAGTTTGCTTCGCAATTTTGGTCAACCCGAGCGTCTCAGTCGTTAACTTTAAGATAAATCGAGGGCAGCATCAAGATGTATTACCACTGTGCCCTTGTTGCAATATTTACGATTTTCGGGCGACATATTTTGTTGTAATGATTCTCGTTGGTTGGAAAAAATTGAGGTATTTTGAATGCTGATAAAAAAAGTTTTAGTTTCTTGCACAGCTCTTAGATACACTGAATTGTATTTAATATCATTTATGTAAAACAAGTGCAGAATATTATTACGGTGCAGCTATTACTGTCGACCAAAACACTGACAAATATATACATTGAACCCGATTCACTTTTTAGTATTGGAACGTTGTAAACGGTTTTTAGCCAAGGTAAAATGGTGACAAATATGCAAAATTTCTGTTGTGGATGAACTGAGTAATCGTTAGTTTCTATTATTACTCTTGCGATCATTAAAGTAAATAAACATATACAGCAAATATGTGTGACAAGGAAAAAAACTATCCTTGTTGTAAAACCTCTATTTAAGCAACTTTGTAAAGTTATAACGACAGACATTATTTCTTTTCCCCTCTGGTCTATAATATCGCAATGGTCATAATTGTAATATACAACTATTTGTATAAAAATCATTTAACTGCGATACTTAATACCATACCTAATCTATTTTTTAGAAAACATAGAAACATATGGCTGCGCTCGTTAATTTTTGTTTGACTGACTACAAAACAGCATACCTACCTCTCAGTGTTTTAAAATAATTTATTGCAAGCAATGTATATTTTTTATGCCAAGTATCAATAAAGGAATATGTATACCTGTATCCTTTGAATCTACATATATCGGTTTTGTCTCGGACATTACGAAAATGTAGCTTATTAAAAAAGTGTAGATGTGCTGCCTAAAGAATGACAAAATTTTAAAATTTAGACCTGTCTAGTTGCCGTGGTACTTAAAACTTTTAGTTCGCCAGTTATGTTTCGCTTATGTCACTGTTATTTTGTAATTGTTACATTTAGAAGAATTATTTGTTCAATTGTTAAAAATGTCATCTTAAACCTATAACTGTCAAGTTAGACCTGATCTAAATTTAAACCTCTTTAGTGAATACGGGTGTAAAAGTCCTATTAAACTAACCCTTAACGTAATTAACTGCACCAAGATTTCAATAAATATTAAGAAGAATATATGGCAATTGATACTGATAAACAAAAAAAAACCTAACTGTGAAAAAAATGTTAGGCCCTATATAGACCAAATTTTTGCACACTCGCACTTATGCAAACTTACAAAAATCGCCCAAAAACAATGCACTTAGATTTTACCTTCTTGAAGCAACACCCCTCTGTTGGTTCGGTTTACTGGCTTATCAGTATTGTTAACCTGCCTACGCTACTACGATCACAAAAGGGCAGAAGGGTTGTCGCTTTTTAAGCAACGCGATTGTGTGAAATGGAAACACAGGTTGTTTGAATAATTATTTGTTAATAATAATGACAATTATTCGTTAATAATAATGACATATTAGAGAGAATAATAATAATCTCTGTATATTAGATCCACCATAAAAATAATTTTAATATTATCAACAAGTATAAATTTTGTTCTATGTATGATAGCTGGCGACATTTGCGTTCAAATCAAAACAAAACCATTTCCCCTAATACGTCAATAGTTCAATCTTATCTTTAAAACATTTATTTAAAAATCATGCAAACATGAAAAGTAAATCTGCTATGGCTGTTAAACTCGTTGTCTATTCCCTTATCTATCTGAAAATGTTGTACTAGTTTGGTATTCCTATCGGTTAACTTAGGGTAGATGGTTACTAAACGAGTTACCTTGCGAAGCCGATTTAAAACGCCACCTTTAGTAATTTGGGTATTTGATGAGTGGTATGGACTTGATAGTTAATAATTAATAATATGCAAAGATGCAAAGCCAAATTTGTTTCCAAACGGACTTGGGACAATACTAACAAAATAATTCTAATGTGAACCAATTAATAATTGGTTGTACAATACAAGTTTAATGCGAACAAAATTATCTGAAATAACGAGGCATTATTCTTACTTAACGGTTTACAGTTTGTAAATACGACGTTTGGTCTTTTTAGAGTCGTTATCAAATACGTTCGACCCTAGATGCGACAAGAGCAGACTTTTTTTAAAATTATAATCTTAAATAGAAAATGGTGAACTGATCTGAAATGTCTAAGAATAGTTGTCAAATAAGAAACCGAGTTAAAATTTAGATAAACGTTTAGACAGGACTTCTTAAGAAGAGTATTTTGAGTTCATTATCTTTTAAGAAAATTAACAAGTGGGTTTTCATTCAATTTTTTTAATACCACAACTCGTGAGAGTTAATATTCCTTTGGCTTAAGTGCAGCATATCTGCGTTTTAAAAACATTTTTATAGACTCAGTTTTAATTGATTTAAGCCAATCAATAATCTTTTCAAAAGCTTTTCTTTACTGAGTTAGTAATATTCATATCAAATAAACCGGTCTACATTAGAAGCTATGCCTCTTCTTTAACGAAAATTTAATGTAACTTGTTAATTTTAATTCCACTTTGAAAAATGTTGTTTTCGCTGACAGAAAATGTTATCTAATTTTAAAATTTGTGTACCTTTTGGCTAAGATATTGTTCCGGATTGGCCGGTACGCAAACACGTAGTGTCTGAATGCACTCATTTTATTCAAAACACAGGTTACAGGTATCACAGGTAAACACACAAGGTGACTTTAAACTTGTCAATATCAGCTTGTTAACACTTCGAAATCTCAATTACAACTGAATCAAAATGTGTTCGGGGTCCTCTTCGATTCTTATGTCAGCCGAATGGCTATTACATCTCTTCATTCCTCCGGAAAACAATCAAATTGTAAGGATGGGGAAAAAAGTCATAGGAGGGGCGATCCCAGTTGGGGAGGGGGGGATAGTTTAAACTCTAGGTAAAAGACAGTCTTTAGGGAGCTTGAATTTGTTACGTGGTTGGGAGAAGTCATGAGTTTTGGTAATGAGGTCATTGTTAGCAAGTTCGTCCCTTATGAAATAATTTGAATTAAGTTTGTTAATGAAGTGGCCCAAGCTCTCAAGGTTTGTATCCCTGTGGAGTATTGAGTTTCTGTCCGCGTTTAGAATGATCCTGATTATTTTATTTATATTTATATATATATATATATATATATATATATATATATATATATATATATATATATATATATATATATATATATATATATATATATATATATATATATATATATATATATATATATATATATATATATATATATATATATATATATATATATATATATATATATATATATATATATATATATATATATATATATATATATATATATATATATATATATATATATATATATATATAGTAGACTCTATTCGGACGCGAGAAAGAAAAGACAGAAAAAAGACACATATTTTTCATGAACAAACAATTGAATATTACTGCCAGTTTTTCCGATATCAGAACCAAGTTAAGAATTTCAAATGGAACCCTGTATATTATTTTACATAGTTTGATAGAGCTTAGAATTACCTTTTCAATGACATATCACACGTTATATTTTTTTTCAAAATGGCGGACCAGGAAGCGCTTTTTCAAAATTCAATATGGCGGTCGTTTCCCGATACCGATGAAATTTTTGTTTAACAAATTATTAAAATATTAAACAAAATCGGGTTTTCAATGGATTTTAATCAAATTTAAAATCAAATTTTTAATTTATCACAAAATGGGATAAGTTTAATTTTTTCTCTAAAATGTGAACTTTTTGTTAAATTTTCTCAAAGATTTTAAATAGAAAGTTGTATTTATTAAATATTAGTATTAAACTATATCTTATTAGCTACACGAAACCGCATAACAAGCCGTATTTTTGCTTTTTGTTTCAGAAAAAATTGACAAAACCTTGCCGATATACATTTTTCCTAATACATAACATGAAACAAACACACACATATTATTAATCAGAAAATCCTGGAATATTTTTTATTGTTTATTGATAAGTAATTTTGTATTATTTTGACATTTTATGACTGTTGTCTTATTTTAGGAAAGCGAGAAAAAATCACAAGTAGTATTAATTTTATTTTACCGGTAGATACGGTGCAGTAACATGAAAGATGACTTAACTAAGATAAGTAGGCCTTGGAAACAATTGCATAGGGATGCCATTATAATTTTCATTAGATTTAACCAGAAACGTCAAAAGTACTGTTTTGTATCGACATTTCTGATAACTTACGTTACATTTTTACACTGAGAAGTGGTTCTAGTTAGTTTTAAAAATAAATATTTTGGTTTATTCAAGAGAACATCAAATTGACATGCTCCTTATTTATGGGGAATGTCGCAAAAATTCAAGGGACACAGAGAGATTATACCAGGAACGCTTTCCGAATCGTGACGCTCCTTCACATGCATATTATCCTTGGCTAGTACAACATTTAAAAAATGAAAATAATGGTGGTGTCCATGCTAATGACAATGATGGTTTCGTAGTAAGCGAAGAAGTGGAAACAAACGTTTTAGCGTACATCGAGTATGACCGTACAGCTTCCCTTCGTGAATTAGGCAAACAGTGCAATACGTCCCATGAAAGCGCCAGAAAAATTTTAAAGAAACACGGGTTTAAATCGTTTAAGTATCAAATTCACCACCACCTATTTGAAAATGACTTCCAAAGACGAGTTATTTATTGCAATTGGTTTTTAGATAATTATAGAATAAGTCCTGTGTTTCATCATAAGATTATTTTTTTGGACGAATCAAGGTTTACTAATCTAGGGATGTTTAATAGAAATAATTTTCGTTATTGGGCAAAGGAAAATCAAAGATTAGTAAGAGAAGGTGCCTTCCAGGAACGTTTTGGAGTTAATGTTTGATTAGGCGTTGTAGGACTAAGCGTTATTGGTCCAATATTATTCCATCAGCCTTTAACTGGCGAGATGTATTTGGACTTTCTCGAAAATGAAATTGAACATTTTATAAATAATTTGCAGCAAAATGATGATTTAGTTTACCAACAAGATGACGCCCCTGCTCATAATTCAAGAATTGTTGCAAATTACTTGAATGAACGATTTGGTGAGAACTGGTTGGGAACCAATGGACCAATTCGATGGCCAGCGAGGTCGCCTGACCTAACCCCGCTTGATTTTTCTATATGGGGTCATCTGAAAGACAAAGTGTATGCAACTCCTGTAATATCGTTGGAAATGTTAGAAAATAGAATAAGACGAGCCGTTGAGAGTATCTCAGAACAGCATTTACGAAACCTGCTCGCGGAAAATGTTGAGAGAGTTACACTATGCCAAGAACAAGGCGGACAGCGCATATAACATTTAATTGAGTGACTTTTGTATTAATTGTGAAAGTTTGATTTTAAATTAGCATTAAACCCAATAAAAACCCCCATATTTGTTTATTATTTCTACCTATAATTCAAAAATATCTTCGGTGTTAGAAAATGGCCGCCATATTGAATTTTGAACAAAAGCTTCCATTCCATTTCGAAAAAAAAATCAACTTGTGATATGTCAATGTACAGGGAATTCTAAGTTCTATCAAACTGTGTGAAAAAATATACAGGGGTCTTTTTAAGCTTCTTGACTTAGGTCTAGGTATTTCCGGAAAAACCGAAAGCCTACCGGTAAAATAAAATTAATACTACTTGTGAATTTTTCTCGATTTCCTAAAATAAGACAGCAAAAATCATAAAATGTCAAAATAATACAAAATTGCTTATCAATAAAAAATATTCCGAAATTTACTGATTAATAATACGTGTATGTGGGTGTGTGTGTTTCATGTTATGTATTACGAAAAATGTATATCGGCAGAGTTTCGTCAATTTTTTCTCAAACAAAAAGCAAAAATACGGTTTGTTATGCGGTTTTGTTTTTGTTTTTTGTTTTTCTCAGTGTAAAAATGTAACGAAAGTTATCAGAAATGTCGATACAAAACAGTACTTTTGACGTTTCTGGTTAAATCTAATGAAAATTATAATGGCATCCCTATGCAATTGTTTCCAAGACCTACTTATCTTAGTTAAGTCATCTTTCATGTTACTGCACCGTATCTACTGGTAAAATAAAATTAATACTACTTGTGATTTTTTCTCGCTTTCCTAAAATAAGACAACAGTCACAAAATGTCAAAATAATACAAAATTACTTATCAATAAACAATAAAAAATATTCCAGGATTTTCTGATTAATAATATGTGTGTGTTTGTTTCATGTTATGTATTAGGAAAAATGTGTATCGGCAAGGTTTTGTCAATTTTTTCTGAAACAAAAAGCAAAAATACGGCTTGTTATGCGGTTTCGTGTAGCTAATAAGATATACTTTAATACTAATATTTAATAAATACAACTTTCTATTTAAAATCTTTGAGAAAATTTAAGAAAAAGTTCACATTTTAAAGAAAAAATTAAACTTATCCCATTTTGTGATAAATTAAAAATTTGATTTTAAATTTGAATAAAATCCATTGAAAACCCCATTTTGTTTAATATTTTAATAATTTGTTAAACAAAATTTCATCGGTATCGGGAAACGACCGCCTTATTGAATTTTGAAAAAGCGCTTCCTGGTCCGCCATTTTGAACAAAAAATATAACTTGTGATATGTCATTGAAAAGGTAATTCTAAACTCTATCAAACTATGTAAAATAATATACAGGGTTCCATTTGAAATTCTTAACTTGGTTCTGATATCGGAAAAACTGGCAGTAATATTCAATTGTTTTTTCATGAAAAATATGTGTCTTAATACCATATTTCGTTAACCCAAATATAAATATCCTAACCTAAAAATCGTGTAAAACGATATCGTTGACACCCGGTATATATATATATATATCATATATATATATATATATATATATATATATATATATATATATATATATATATATATATATATATATATATATATATATATATATATATATATATATATATATATATATATATATATATATATATATATATATATATATATATATATATATATATATATATATATATATATATATATATATATATATATATATATATATATATATATATATATATATATATATATAAAAACGTACTAAGATAAGAACACCTTTTTACCTAAAACTGTGCCATGAGTTGCTTGGCAAACCACTAACTTGCTACCTATCATTCAAATATAAATAAATAACATGTATTTTTCGAGCTATGTAACCTTAGTTTATTAATTTTGTAATAATTATTGTCAATAATACAAAATTTTAAATCAGTTTTAGAAAAATTGTAAATGTCATTTTATAATTAGACTACTAAATCTTTTTTAAATTAATTGTAGATAGGTAAGGAAAGCCATATATACCAAAAAAAAAAAAAAAGGAATGAGAAATTTATGAGAAAGCCTACTATGATAGGCGAAACGTCAATTTAATCCCAATGTTTGATTTTGCAAATAAATCTATACCCAAGAAAGAAGTCCAATTAATATATACACATATATATATATATATATATATATATATATATATATATATATATATATATATATATATATATATGTATATATATATATATGTATATATATTTCTATGTATGTATATATATATATACATACATAGAAATATATATACATATATATATATATATATATATATATATATATATATATATATACGTATATATATATATATATATATATATATATATATATATATATATATATATTATATATATATATATATTTAATTTGCTTAGACCAATTAATCTCCTGTCCTTGAATTTTGACTTTTTTAGCAGTAGGAATCAAAATGTGGCCTCGCGGCGGGCTTATATAGCCTTTAGAAAAGGATGGAATGATCTAGAAAATTCTAAATACTACAGGGTAAGGAGAATTAAGCCTAACAGAACATTCGAGAATGATTTTTGACACTGTCATAGTCGTTACATGGATAAAAATTAAGGTAAGTCTATTTCAATAAAATAACAAATAATAAATAAATTCATCTAAATCTTAACAAATCTATAACAAGGGCTAAATTCGCAACAATATTTTCTGTTTACCATATGCAGGGTAAGAACTTAAGTCATAACAAAATAAAAAAAATTAAAGAACAGGCTAATAATAACAATGTAAGGGCAATCAAATTTAAACATTTCCTAACACTAAAAACTAATTATGTTAGAAGAATCAATAAAACAGGTATTATATGGTAACTATATTTACGGACTTCCCCACAAACATTTCCTTGGAATGTTGGAAACTAAATTGTTTTGGAACATTAACTTTTATTTTTTCATGACAGTTGGAACAAGTTAAATATAATATGTTTTCCTTGCCATATAGTTTCGTTAGATATTGCAATACTGGCAATATTTAGTAAAAAAAGCCGTTTTTAATTTTACAAAATATAAAAATTAGGCACACTTCACATACTTGATACTCTACTGCTTGTAAGAAAAATAGAAGCTGATTATTATAGATTTTTTCGAATATATATTTCAATGGTGGGTACTGTTTTTTTACAATAAAATCCGTACGCGGATCACGCTATAATTTTGCACACGATTAGAAAGTCCGTGACCCACTTTTAGTAAATTCCGCATATTTATTATATACATTTTTCAATTTTCTGATATTCAAGAACCCGGAAAAAGTGATGCATTTTGAAAATTAGTCATATCTTTAGCATCTTCCGAAATTAAATGGAGAATCGAAATTGTTTCTTTCTCACTCAAACGGGAGAGGTATATAGAACGAAATTTTTTCCCAGGCTACTATTTCCATATGGCTTCAGATAACTTTTTAAAATTTATATAGTTAAGTAAGAAGCTCATTTTGGAATAAAATATGTTTTTGTAGTGCTTTCTGTTTAGCTGCAAAAGCCAACGACTTTGAAATTTTAAATGAAACGACCAATTTTTTTGACTGGCGATATGCATCTTGCATGCCTTGGGCTATTAAACAGTAGACATAAGAACGTGATAGAAACAACTTTTTTTTTTAATTTAATAATTTCCAAAAAAAAAACAACATAATAGCTACAAAAATCAAAGAAAGTTGGCAACTAAACAAAAGCTAGTCATAATTAACATTTTCGAAATGGCCATTTTGTCCATTTTTGAGGCGTAGTTTGGTTTTTCTTAATCAGGCAGCATTCTAACATTCTAGCATTTCTATTTTCTTGATTTACGATATTTTCTTGAGCGCTATTCTGATACACAACTTCC
This sequence comes from Kuschelorhynchus macadamiae, assembly GCA_030620095.1. Taxonomy (NCBI): domain Eukaryota; kingdom Metazoa; phylum Arthropoda; class Insecta; order Coleoptera; family Curculionidae; genus Kuschelorhynchus; species Kuschelorhynchus macadamiae. Next base: position 160,907 of record JAUTXW010002390.1, on the reverse strand, counting down.
TTAATGTGACCCAAATAAAGAAAATCCTAGGACGTTCGTCCCTACCTAACGGTTTTCAAATGACCCTAAATGACCACTAACATTACGGGAATTATGGGCCGGAGCACCATCCTGTTGAAAGCAAACTTGCTGAAGGTCGTCCATGAAGACTTCAACTGAATCCTGTAATATTTGTGCACCAGTCAACAGTAGTCGAAAAAACACTACCCCAACAATTCTAGTTCCCAAGACACCCATCCAGACGTTACGTTTAGTCCCCGTCGTTCTTAAAACTCGTTTATTCTAAAGACATACCGATTTTCTGTTGCCCAATATCACACATTATTTCGGTTAAACATACCTACCTAGGACAGTGAACCTAAGCTCATCACTAAATAACACTAAGTTTTAAAAATGATCATTTTCGTTATCATTCGAAGAAACCACACTCAATAATAATTAATTAGTATTTTAAGGTCATTGTGCCCTAGGTGCTGATGAATTTGATATTTATAGGAGTTAAAACTATGTTTTTTCAAGATTATTCGAACACTTTCTCGAATAATCCCACATTCTTCAACAATCTGACGTAAATATGAAGTCAGATCAAAATTAACGTAAGCCAGTACATTGACTTCAGCTCCTTTCAATTCGGTTCGGATATCTTTGTTCAAAAAGCTTTTTGGATTCTCTTCTATTTTGGTGGCACTCGCCAAAAATTAATATCAAATTAATTTTATAGGCACGGTCAAATATATCATCCTTTTTTTTTCTTATATTTTTTAAATAAAAGGTACATTATGTATGCACTTCAAAAAGGGAACAAACGTTTAAGTGACAGAAGATGCTGTATTTTTGAAAGCTATCTCTCTTTTCACTATTAAACATTTTCCTAATTTCGGCTAAAACCTTTTTTGTCTCTATGAAATATTCTATGATTGTGTTATATTTTTAAGTTGGCTATGTACAGGGTGGTCGAAATTGGTCTGTTTTAACAGAGAAAACCTATTTCCTGACTAGATAGAGCAAAACTGACTTAGGTGTCATGGGCTCGATTTCTGAGAAATGTTTAATGGCAAAAACCGCCTGCCGATATTTTCACTGCCAACTGAGATATAGGGCGTTTTTCAATTTTCGGCCATTTTGAAAATTGTCCATAACTTTTTTATTTTGCGGAATATTAACATTCTGCAAAGACATTCTAAAGGCACTTTTTTATGTGCAATCCAGTGGCATACTCAGATTTTTTCTATAGTTGTCCGTTTTATCATAAATAGGCAAAACTTTTTTTTTTCAAATGGAAATCATAGTTGGCTATAAATTATAAAAAATGCTCGCGTTTAGCCCTTTTCAGTGATATAAAGTTGTAGGTACTTATTTTCAAAAATAACGAAAATATTAGGTGTTTTTGGTTTACATCGAAGTAGGCCTTGGAATAATGACGCGCGTTCAATATTTTGAATATATTGCTGTCAGATTACTGTAGTCTGGTGTAATTATTGCGTTTTGGTGTTATCTTTATAAAGTTGTGTTAAGTTGCTGACAAAATATGTTTGAGAATTATGAAAAGTATGATATGTTAAAATGTTACATATTATCTAACGAAGTTCCTGAAGCAGCTAGTGAATTATATTTTAATACATTTCCCGAGCGACGTCAACCGGATAACCGAATTTATCAAACATTAAAAAGTAATTTAGTAAATTACGGAAGTTTTAAAAAGTTAAGAACAAGACATTATGAACTAAAGGAAGAAAAGGAAATCCAGCAGCTAAATATAATTGGTGAGGTATTAGATCATCCTGGCACCTCCTCTCGAACATTGGCTAATATAACGAATGTTCCAAAGACCACCGTTTTAAAAATACTTAAAAAACATAAATTAATAAAATAACCAGATTTAAAGTTTCTAGGGATCTACTCAAGGTATTTCCATTTCTATTTTCCGTAGAACGACCCCATAATGGATGAGTATTCCACTGTCCCTCAATCATTGAGGAGGAACAGACCCAGATTTGATATTTTCACTAATTGGCCCTGAATTTCATCATCCAAAAAATAAATTTTCAAATTGTATTCTACAAAATCTATATTATTTTTTATAAAGGGTGCAATTCTTTCTATAATGTCTATCGTTTCTTATGACTGAGTATCCTGGAAGATTAGAAGTTATTCTTAGGCGTAACCGTGTTTCTTCTAATGCTATAATATGTGGAGACTTATCCTTCATTAAGATAAATTGGGGACACTCCCCCCCCTGATCTAACCTACTTGCAAACTTATTTATGAAGTCTCTTGTTCTTTTTTTTTAATAATTATTTCAATGCTTTTCCTTCCCAATTCAAAATATTTGACAATATCTACTAGTTGTATTCCCGCTTTCCTTGTTGGAGATAGCTGTCTAAATGTATTTTGGACAGTTTCCTCTTGTGAATTTAAATTTATAAGTGTTGATCTTAACTTGAATGTAGAAGGAAATAAACAGGATAAATGTTCCTATTTAATTACCCCGGTTCCTACTGGAGGACATTAGGAGTCTCTTTATTTTGTTTGCAGTAATATGACTGTAACAAATAAGCTGACTGTTGGCAAAGTAATCATGCTGTGTTTTGTTTGTAGTTTTGATGATGAAATTTCGCGTGTCTGTGACCATTAGACCTTAAATTTGAAAATTCTCCCGTATTAAATTCGAAATTATCTTTAATGATTTTAGGAACCTTAAGATCCGCTTCAAAAAAGGATAAGGAGTTCATAGACATATACATTCTGATTTGTTTCTGTCTGATAAATTCAGGACATTCACCGTATGTAGAAGGATAGTAGTGCTGTTACAATGATAAAATTTAGGCGGATATATACATTCATTTTCATAAACCTGAGTACATACGCCATTGTAATTTCACATAACCAAAAAGAAGATAGTTATAGCATTGCGTTGCTCTCATAATATAGGGTTCTATCAATGGTTCTACTCTATTTTCTAGGTCGAATATTTGTATTTCTCTAAGCATGAATTTACCTTAAAATGTGAATAGGCAAGTCCCTGTGGGAATATATTCAGTCTTACCATCTACAATTATTTTTCTGTTAAATCTCATAACCTGTAATAATTCAATATTATTCGGGCAAATTGTATTTAATTTTATTTCGTCTATAGAAAGTTTGGCATATATACCATCCCCTTACACGAAACTTTTGTATTGGGAATGTACATTTCAATCAATTAAAGATTTATTTTGTAAAAATTGACTAGCATTTTCTGTCAGATCAAATTCTATTGTTATTTTATTCTTCCGTTTATGTAACGAGCCTTTTTGTGAGAAATGTTAAGATTTAATAAATCTCGGGCTGTAGCCATTGGATGTAAGTTGCCAATATTGCGATCCTTGCTTCGAACTACCACAGTATAGGGGCCTAAGCTATTTTTTTATATTTACTAATTTTCCTAATTTTGTCTACATTTGTTGTGGGATCTAGTTTTTTTGACTATCTAAAGAACGCATATCTACATCATCTTGATTAATAAGCGGAAGGGGAGGCCTTTTGGCGTCCCTCGCCGGGAACCCTATAAATTCCTCTACCTACACAAAATCAGGTTATGATTTCTATATTAATTAGAGTACGGGAAAGGAAAGACTTTTATAATATACATTTTAAAATATTTATAAATAAATATGTTTTCTTTCATTAATTTGAAGGAATTGATTAATTGAACAAATGATAGATTAGTACAAATTATAAATACCTCTGGGATAATATTTTTCTCAGCCACACTGTTCAATAGTTTGGTTGAAAAAAAAGGGTTCAGAAAAAAGGTTATACAATACAAATTCCATTCAGCTAATAAGATAAGGCGGTCCAACAAAACAGCTGACTAATGTCAATATGGCTAGCGTAGGACAAATATTGTTTTCTTCTATATGAGTCTATGATAATTTAAAAGCAAATTTGAAGGATTTTTATATATATTTAGTGCATTTTTTGTACAGGACAATTTTTTATAATTGTGTGTCTGCTTTAAACTTAGTTATTACAAGTGAATACTTTTTGAAGCGTCCTTTTGTTGTGTATATCCAAAAGACTTTCGCCCAATGACGAATATAGATATTGTTAGTTACCTAGTTACCTAGTTCATTTTAAATTATTTATATTCAAGTTAAACTTAGTTTAATCTGTGCGTTTAATATTTTGTACTGTACCCAGCACATTTTTTTCTATATAAACATATATATTAATAAAACAAACATGTTATTATTTAAATAAATTGTCATGCATGTCAGAGTGAAAAAATATATAACATTTTCAGAGTGAATATAATAAGAATAAAAAGTTATGACTTTACAATACACCTAATGACGAATGCAAAGGAACTCAATTTTTTTGAACGTAATGAAACCTTTACCCTTCACTAGACTTAAATTTACTTATTTCTAGAAAAAAATTAATTATATACTTGCACTCTAGGTCCTGATTATACCATCGAGCCCCTAAAAATAATAATTACTTTTGTTCCTGTGCTTGTGAACCTGAGTCAGGAAATTTCCACCCTTCATAATTTAACGACTTTAAGAATTTCCGCCCTGAATGCATAACAAGATCTTTCTTCAATCGGTCATAGGTTTTGCTGCGAAACACTTTTGGTACATCTTAGTTTTAAATAAGTAATAACCCTGTATATGGTTATCGTAGCTTCATTTATGCATAAAAAAATCTGAAAAACTACAAACCACAGCTACCACACTCGTGTTAGGATAATATCAATCTAAAAAGCGTATATTATTAAGTTTAAATTAATTTAGTTTAATAGTTAGTTATTAATTAGTTAAATAAAATTCTACATAAAAAAATGTATTACTGGAATTTAAGAACTATGGATCTTTTAAGTGCGATTACCTCGATTTTATAAACAAAAAAAAAGTAATATAACTTTTTCATACAACGATTAGAGATATCTTTGATCAGAGTCACGATTGAGAAGCATAATAATTGTTAATTTGCTGAATTAATTTTAATTTTTTAATAAATGAATAATATGAAATGTTTTGCACACACTTGGGCCTAATTCAATTTAGTAGTACTCTTCTTATTGCCGTAATCCAGTTCAGCCGCATCGCATTTTTTAAGTGACATCCCGTATTCCGATGGGCAACAGTAACTAATTCATCCGAGATTTTTAGATAAGAAATCCAAAAAAATGCCGCACCTCGAAAAATTAACCATGGCGACCTGCATTTTAAATAATCGGGTTTTCAAAAAGAGTGGTCATACCTGACGCCACCACCTTATTATAAGTCCCATCGAAATCGCATTTCTACCAAAAGAAGTGCCATTTTATTCCTTACGATCAACTCCAAACAAGTATACTGCCTGGACGTACCGTTACCGAGGTGCAGCACTTCGAAGGTTCTAAAACACAAATTTTTAAAATTTCCGGTCCAAAAAGAGAAATGCGCGAACAAGTTTTGTTGAATCTTCTGTGTGTGCTTCCTGGCTCAGTGATAGGGTTCTCAACTTTCCTAGCAAAGGAAGTGTATTCGAAGTAGGCGGTTTTTTATGCATACAAAGATACCTATTCATAGCCTACTGGACATTATTTCGTTAGAATCTGTCCATAGGCTACTTGATGTTATCATTACTTTGGAGACATGTATTGTGTTCTCGACCATATTTTGATGTGGTTTTTGTTAAAATAGGTAGAAAAACATGAACAAAAATAAAAAGTTAAAATTAAAAGAAATATAAAATCTGGCTAATTTATTAGTAATAAGGAAAAAATGAGGTAGTACAATACTTTTTTGGACAGTTATTAAATTTATTTTTATTTGCTAATAACGCAATTTAAAAAAGTACTATAGGTGATTTTTGAAAATATAGACTTTTGAGAGCCAACTTGTATATAAATAAAAAGATAGTGAAAAAGTAAGATTAAGAAGTAAAAGTTTCGTTTGTCTATCTTGAAGCGTTTTCTCAAAAAATTAATTTTAAAATTTTGAAAAAATAAAGTTATTGCTATTATCTACGCTCTTATGTCTATTATTTATTAGTTCACGGCAAACTAGATGCCATACCGTGTTTTGTTTTTTCTAAGTTTCATTTTTTTTCTCGGAAAACGCGATTTAGGATCAACATTTCCAGATTTTTAACTGTAGTTTCCATTGAAACCGTTGACATTTGACATATGGTGGGATATATCAAAATGTAGGAAATTTTACGAAAATTTTCGTCGAAAAAATATAGGTCACTTTAGTAAAAATTTCAAAATCATTGGCTCTTCTGGCTCAATCGAAAACACTATTAAAATTTATTTTAAGCCAAAATGAGCTTCTTACCTAACTATATTAATGTTCCAAATTTCAAAAAGATATCTTAAACAGTATGAAAATATTAGACTGGAAACGATTTTATTGTGACCCCATATATACAGGCTTATTCACAAAACTAATATTTCTATGCCTAGCTTAAGGTGTAATACGATAAAATATATTTAAAAAAAAAATATATTTAAGTAATTCGGTAATTTTGTTTTTTAAATAGTTGTTACATTTACTACTCGAAAACTTGTACACATCAGATGCTGTCATTTATTTAATTTATTAAGGTTTAATAGTGCCTTTTTGATATCAAAATATTATGTACACATGAGATGTTAATATTCATACAGTTTGTTCAAAAGTTATACCGCCATTTTGGTATATCGCTTTTCTTAGACTACAAATTATATTAGTTTGCGTAGTAAGCTACATTTTGAAATAATGGAATTACTTTACATAAAGAGGCTTTGAGCACAAAGTGGAAAGATAAGATCGAATAATGTGGTATAGATTTGGAGAAATGGTAAATTAACAAAAAGAAAAATTCGGGTTAACAATAAAGGCTTATTTGTTGAATAGGATGAAAAATGGATTTATGTAAACAGTAGATTTTTATTAAAAATGTGCGATGTGAAGACATTACTCATGAAATGAATAGAAATTTAAAACAAAATCCAGTTGTACGTATTAAACGCAGATAACAGCTACTATGAAATATGATTTTAAAATAAGGCAAATAATTTTCGCTTCGAGGTTTATTTTGAGAAATAAATGATGTAAAAACTGAATTGCTTTTAAAACTCACGTTTTTAAAAAAGAACGCTGAAAAAACTTTTAATGAACATTTTAAGCACGCACTTATCAATTTTAAAAAGTAATAATCTTTAAATTGCGAATACTGATTTAATTAAAAATGTTAGCAGATTGAATCAGTTTAAATGTTGTAACTTAAAGTCAATGAAAATTTAAACAGGTTGCTTTTGGAAGGGAACCGAACACACAAACTCCGTGTTTTTAGTATAACCCTACCAATTAAGTACCCATGTCCTATACCTGTCTAGCAAATGAGTATCGAATATAATTATAACAATAACAATAACAGTAATAATAATATCTAAAAGAAATCTAACGAAATCTATTAACACCTTCGCCATACCTATTCTTACGTATTCGTTTGGTATCATTAAATTGTCACACACAGGCATAGAAAACATTCACACGCTCAGGATTCACTAAACACAGGAAGTTACATCCTATCGCATGCAAGGAAATACCCATCATCGAGAGAAAAAAGGAGGGAAGGGAATTATAGATATAAAATCGCTAAATAAAAAACAAATTTACGAATTCTTTAAAAATTCTTCCACGACGAACAAACTAACCTCCACAAGGCAATAGTGAAGGTAGACAAGAATACTCCGCTCGACCTGTCTCAAACGAGCCACGCAGCAGATGCACACAGTCACATCCGTCACGACTAGAAAATGTGAACACCTGGTCTGAAGAAATACTCCACGGAAGACACAGATACCACATAAACCAAGACCACATACATAAAAAGCTCTCTTATACGTGGTTACAAGAAGTGCAGCTGTTCCCCGAAACAGAAGGCTTCCTGCTTGCCATCCAGGACAAACTCATAGCAACTAGAAACTACCAAAAGCACATCATCAAGGACACAACCATTAAAGACGACAGGGGTTGGAGATATCACCAGCAGAAAGAAATGATCGCTTACACGAGTGGATGTAGGTATATAGGATCGCCGGAACTGAATACACCGCGAGGCACAATCAGCAGCGATCGTTCATCAATCATTAGATCCACACAGATAAAACAATCCCCGCAAGATATCATCTTTCGATCGAAAAACGACGAGATCATCCAAGCGAAATACAGTAAGAAGATCGCCATATACACCGACTTGGCAATGGAAATAAAAAGGCCGTGGAAACTGGAAAGAGGCTTGTCTCTGGGATTATACCAAGTCAGTACAAAAAAACAAAAACAGAAAGGAAAAAAGCACCTATTGTGTATTGAGAAATGATTTAACGATGCTACATGTTTTCAAAATGATCGATTTCTGGATGTTCCGGTGAATGCCTGTATTAAGTCCTAATTGAGCCAAATGCGGTGTAAACGTTGCTAGGGTGAGGCTTGTTACTGATATGACAAGAGAAACAATGACCACTCTTTCCTGTTTCCACAGCCTTTTTATTTCCGTTGCCAAGTCGGTGTATTTGGCGATCTTCTCACTGTATTTCGCTTGGATGTTCTCGTCGCTTTTGGATTGAAAGATGATATCGAGTCTGTTTGGGGGGATTGTTTTGCCTGTGTGGATATCAATGTCCCAGAGGAGCTTGTAGTCTTCGTTTTTAAGTATGGATGTTGATCGATGATTAAATATTCGTTACCTTGGAATATAAAAAATGGAATACAGGAATGAATAGAATTTTGCCTAATGAAAATATATCGATGATATCATTTTCATATTTAGTGACCATTTCCCTACACTTTTTGTCTAAAATATTTTGTTCTATATATCAAAATAAAGCGGTGGGGGAAGTTCAATTGTTTTTTCAAGCAAACCAAGATGTCTCCGGTTTCTTTTGACCGATTTTAGCAAACTTAGGCTCATATGAAAGAGCATAATTGGCACTACAAAACGCCTATTTGGTTTTGAATTTTTGACCTTTGCTGGCGTCGCTAGATGGCGTTAACTGAATTAGTAGCATATTTTTTAGTTTTTTTAAAAAAAACAAATGTAATGGTATATTCTTTTTTACAAATTTTAAAAGGGGATAAATTTCTCTATAATTTAATGAAAATAATTTATCATCTACCTTTTTTTGAACCGTTGACCAAAATATTATTTTATTTTATTACAAAATGGCACGCCACTGCTTTTTGTCAAAATAAAAATCATTTTCGTAATCACTTATTAATTGCTAACAAAAAGAACCTCTTGACTTTTTTTCGTTAGACGAACGGTTTTGGATTGAAAAAATAAGATGTTTAACAATGATAACTATAAGGTTCAAAATTATTTTTAAATATTACATCTCACAATAATAAAATTATTACCTATTATTTTTATCATTAATAATCATTTAATTAGCGAGAGAATGCTTTAGTTCATAATTTATTATTAATAATTATTATTATTTCATAAATTAAATTAAAAATCAAACTTAACTAACATCGCATTTAAGCGAAGCAGGCCATGATCTACGATAAGAAACAAAACACCAAATTGTCAATCACGTTGATATTCATTTTGATAGTTCCTGCTATTGACATCTAATTTAATGTTATGTAAAAAGTATTTTTACAACAAATCATGCCTTTTACGAATGAAGAAGCCTTTGATATGTTGAGAATTTATTTTCAATGTTTTGAAAATGCGGCGATTGCTTCTAGGCAGTATGCACTGCGTTATCCCCTCCGAAGACACCATTCGAGAATGGTTTTTCATCGTTTAGCCTTACGTTTAAGGCAACATGGCCAAGTGCAACCAACTCCAACTTTGAGAAGAAATCGTAGAGTAAGAAGAGAAGATAACATTATAAATGTGTTGGCTTATATTCATGCAGACCCCCATTTAAACATAAGAGAGATCTCCAGAGATTTAGGAATATCCTATGGCTCAGTGCAAAAAATATTAATGGACTTTAAAATGCATCCATATCACATCGTGATTCATCAAGCCCTAAATGACACTGACTTTGGACGTAGGCTCGATTACTACTACTGGCTTAGATATTTCATTAGGGAAAACCATCATATTTTGTCACAAATATTGTGGACAGAAGAAGCATCGTTTTGCAGTAATGGCAGGGTAAATCTTCATAACGTGCATTACTGGTCGGACACTAATCCACACTGGTTACGTGAAGATTATCAGCAGGGTCGATGGAGCGTCAACGTCTGATGCGGTGTTATTAATGGTGCTATTATCGGTCCGCACATCTTTAATGGCAATCTAACCGGTGACATGTATTTGAACTTTTTATTTAACGATTTACCAGGACTCTTAGAAAAATGTGCTTTTACAAGTAAGAAGAAACATGTGGTTTCAACAAGACGGATGCCCGGCACATTATTCACGAAATGTGCAAGATTTTTTGAACAGGCATTTTCCTAACCGTTGGATTGGTAGAGGCAGTCTATTTTTATGGCCACCACGGTCCCCCGATTTAACCTGCCTTGATTTTTATCAGTGGGACCGAATAAAGGATTTGGTGTATAAAACTCGACCAACTACTCGAGAAGACATGATAGTCCGAATTCAAAACGCCATAAATATTATACCAACCATTTTGAACATTTACGACAAAACTATTAATTTATTTTTAACGTTTATTTTTAAAGTTCCATGTTCTTGTTTTTAGTGTTATTGCTCCTGCTGTTGTTGGGCAGTTTTATTAAGATTTTTTATTGTTAAACATCTTATTTTTTCAATCCAAAACCTTTCGTCTAACGAAAAAAAGTCAAGAGGTTCTTTTTGTTAGCAACTAATAAGTGATTACGAAAATGATTTTTATTTTGACAAAAAGCAGTGGCGTGCCATTTTTTAATAAAATAAAATAGTATTTTGGTCAATATCAACGGTTCAAAAAAAGGTAGATGATAAATTATTTTCATTAAATTATAGAGAAATTTATCCCCTTTTAAAATATGTAAAAATGAATATACTAATATACTAATACGAATATAATATTTGTTTTTTTTGAAAGAAACTAAAAAATATGCTACTAATTCAGTTAACGCTATCTAGCGACGCCAGCAAAAGTCAAAAATTCAAAACCAAATAAGCGTTTTGTAGTGCAAATTATGCTCTTTCATATGAGCCTAAGTTTGCTAAAATCGGTCAAAAGAAACGGGAGACATCTTGGTTTGTTTGAAAAAACAATTGAACTTCCCCCACCGCTTTATTTTGATATATAGAACAAAACATTTTAGACAAAAAGTGTAGGGAAATGGTCACTAAATATGAAAATGATATTATCGATATATTTTCATTAGGCAAAATTCTATAAAAACCCCATTTTTCTACTTGGTGTTGGTTGTTACGCCCTCTAGCGGACGTTTGACAAACTCGAAAATAATTTTCAGCAATTTCTCTTGGCGACTTTTATTATGATTTTTTTTTTCTCAAATCTATACGACCAATATCTTATGAGATATGGCCGCTCGCTACCCTTAACTGATCACCCTGTACTTTGTCCTGGATGGCAAGCAGGAAGCCTTCTGTTTCGAAAAAAAATGAAAGCTTTTTATATATGTGGTCTTGCTTTATGTTGTATCTCTGTCTTCCGTAGAGTATTTCTTCAGACTAGGTGTTTATCTTTATATAGTTAAAATTAGTCAAAATGTTACCAGAACAAACCGTATTCAAGCCATTAAATATATAATTAGTTAAGATTAGAAACAATCCTGTTGTCAACATGACTCAAGGATATGACCCCTAATCTCCTACTAAGGAGTGAAGAAAATTAAAAATAAAAATAATAAGATTATAATAAAGTGTACACTTAACCATAATTGAAAAATTGTTACCAATCGAAACGTTGTGAATCCGAAACAATGAAGACAAGGTTGAAAGTATCTAAAATATCTTGTATTTTTAAGGGAATTTATTTTTACAAGCAAACTTTTCTTAATTCGATTACATCGTGGAGTAGAAGGCTAGAACTACGATTTTGAATTAGAAAAAACACGAATATCACATATTTTGGGAGATTAACTCTACTAATTTTATTTATTATTACATAAGAATTTTTAATACTACATTTTATTTTGAAGCAGCGTGAGTTTTTATATAATTAATTATTTTATTAAATAATTTACCGGATATAGCAATTACGAATGATAGTAAAGATTTTACTGGCAAATAGTTCCTATGAAGTTTGAAGAATATAATATAAGCGCTTAGTTTAAAAACACATTTCATTCATTCATTTTTTGAAAAGCGTCTGTTGGATCAGAATTGATTTTACAAACATTTCCATTATTTGAGAAAGCTAATGTTTGTTTCATTTACATATTGGTCTATATTTACAACACCTACAGATTCACCTTTATCTGGGCTGGTTAAAACAATGTTGTTATATTTGGCGATTTTTCGGATATTTTTTGATGTTTGGATTCTACAATCCGTTTATATTGCGTACTGGTTGTCTGGTAATCTTGTGCTTTTCAGTGATATCACTTTCGACAAGGACCAATTCACACTTTATTCCTAAATGCTTTATTTGCTTCTGGTTTTACATAAAAAAACAGAAAGAACGATTTTTCCATCATATACCGTCCCACACAGATATTTTTGCTCATAATAGTTCATGCCTTCCATGTTACGAAAAAATTCTTTTAACTCCTTTAATACCAGACTCTTAAATATACTTTGGGCAGATGAATATTACAATGTAGATAAAATAGCGGCCAACGCATGTCTTTCAGTTAAAAGCTTAGGTATATCATAGTTTTAAAAATAAAACCTCTATTGGTAAATTGAGTACTAAAGTGTCTATTCAAATATTGCTTGCTACCTATATACTTTGTTATTCATTATATTTTTATAAAGTAAGTAATATAAAGTATGTGCAGAAAATCAGTAATAATGCAAATATAGTCCAAATAGTATTTCTAATTTGCCTTTTAATTACTTTTCAAACTGCAATTCCGCAGTCGAGTGTTTGCTCTGATTAAAACTGTAAAACTTTTACTGCGAATTTAGCTGGCTACAATAAGTTCGCAAATAAAGAGTTTAGAACATCTATGGGAGCGACAGTCAGCGTTCTCCTCTAGGCTATTTATACAAAATAAATTAGCAAGCTGTGCTTTGATAGCGTATTAATTACAATAGTTCAGAGGTACGTTTCAAAATAACAATATTATCTTTACTTAGAGGCAGAAGTTAGACATGGGGCAGTGTAGCGACGCACAGTGCAAATTCTAAACAAGCATAAGTTATTGAAAAAACCTTAGAAATAGTATAATAATATGGGAAAAGAAACTACAAAAAATTAAAATAAAATCACTTTTGAAACCCCCGTATACCGAACAAGGCATCTACTCTACTCTAACTCTAATCTACTTATTATTTTAATTAAAATTATCTTTATTCGATAACAAAATCGGACATGAAATATATGTTAGAACTTTATAAAATTTAGGCAAGGCACTGAAATTTAGTCTACTTTTTTATTTTTGTCCATTATTGTTGCCTCTTAAAGCATTTGATCTTAAAGCAGTGATATTTGCAAATTTTTAAAACCAAGTCATGTAAAAAGTCAATATGTTTATCCTGACGTTGCGCCTTTGAAAATGAGACAATTTTCTTTAAAAACAAAAAATGTGCAAAGTTTTCTTCCAAACTCGATTTTATCCAATTTCCTGACCAAGGCTAAAAAACATGTTAGTTTATGTCTTGTAGCCAAAATGTGGAGCTCTTGACCTGCCCATTCGTTTTTGTACTGGGTGGAAGCCTTAAAACTAAGCAACAAAAATTTTACATGCTACATTTCAAAAATCTGCTTGTATATCACCAAATGTGGCTAAAACTTAAAATTCTCAACCTCCAAGAATATAATATAATCAAGGTATCCCATTAAGACCAATTGTTTCGTGCATTCAATTACTTTTTGAGAATTTGCCAAAGTTTCTAAAAAAATCTTTTACAAAATATTATAAACAAAACCAAATATTGTATTAAAGATTCAGAAAAAATAAAATAAAGAACACAAAATTACATGATATCTATAGATTAATAGCTTTGGACGTAATATCTCTGTATAATAATATACATACAAATATAGCTAATAAAATTATTAGTAAAAAAATGGAACCAGATAAAAATTATACTGATATTCTACTTCACGAATTTTTAAATGCAGCTGGGTTCTCACTGAATTCCACATATGTTTTGTACAACGATAAGTTCTACAAAGGTTGATGATTGCGCTATGGGAGCATCAATTTCCAGCGTGATTGCTCAATTATTTCTGGAAGACTTGCAGGATACAATTCTTAAAAATATCGACTTTCATGTACTTTTTTTCTTCAGATACAATGATCCCAAAAAACAAATACTAAGATATTTTCAGAAGTTTTAATAGTTACCACCCAAAACTTCAATTTATTTTGGAAAAATCACAGAACAAAATTAATTTTCTAGGCCTTACATTAAATCATATTAAAAATGCTATAAAAACGGAATGGTACACTAAAGACACCTAGTCTTCTAGATATTTATACTTCGATTCCCAACCTCCACTATCTCAAAAAAAATTATCGGATCCCGAATATAGAAACAAATTTATTCAAAAAGAAAAACAAACTCACAAATCAATAACTATTCAGAAAAAATATTAGCAATAATTTTAAGAAGAGAATCCATAAATCTTACAAGAAGCCATCTATAAAAGACAAATTTAAATCTTAATAAAGACAATACAAAATATATGTCACTTCCATATATACCTAAAACATCGGAAAAACTACAAATTGTGTTTAAAAAACATAACATCACAGTTATTCACAAAATATATAACCTATATATAAAAACAATTTTAGTAAACTGAAATCAAAAATTCCTAAACTCAAACTCAAACTCCGTCAAGCAACAAAAAAAGAACTCATATAGTTTATGAAATTCACTCTAAGGATTGCAACGGTATATATACTGGACAAACCAGCCAATACTTAAAAAACAGACTACAGAGTCACAAGTATGACAAAACGAACAAAACGGCACAAAAAAAATATATTAGTGAAAATAAACCTTCATTCGATTTTAATAATGTAAAAATTTTTAAGGCCAAAAACTCAGTAAAATATATCATAACATTATTAAATAACATGTAAATTAAAACATAAGAAAAATTATAAAACTGAGTTGGGCCCTTAACATAAATTTCATTTGTTCCTTTATATCCACAGATAAATACATATTTTAATAGTAGTTTCTTGTTTGTCTCGGTATAAGTCTAATGTTATACTGTCTTATGTTATTTTTCTAACTGTGTTATTAAAAATGTGTTACATGTACGTTTTTATTGAATTTCAAATTTATTTTATTAAATTTTAAATTTCCTTTATAGATTATGTATTCTAATAAACATTATGTCTTGATCGAAAAGTTAATTTGTAACACGACTTAGCCACTAATATGTTGTTGGTTTCATAAAGACCCTATCCCAAGAAAATAAAAATTAAATATATAACCTAAAAGGTTCAAGAAAAATCAAGATGTATATATATATATATATATATATATATATATATATATATATATATATATATATATATATATATATATATTATATTTGTTTGTCTCTATTTTTGTTTTATTTTGCAGATTTCTATACCGTATGTGTAAAGAACTGCAAACTGTAGTATCAGGCGAACACAATAAACCCTTGTAGAGTTTTCTGTTTGTTCTAAACAGGTTACCCAGGGCTAAAGGATTAGGCATAATTCGTAAACAAATAAAATCACATGGTAGATATTTTGCACACTTATTTAGCATCCTACAGGGTAGATTTATACGTTTCAAGCCGTTGTGTTGCAAGTTTCATAAGGTATTGACATTTACAAAGAAAGCTTTTTTCTTAAGGGTTTTTCGCGATTTTCTCGGAAACTCTTCAGATCTCCGGAAAAGTTAATTTTTTATGGGACCTAAACATTTTAATACAGAAAGGGAGAGCAAATTTTCTGTAATTTAGACAATTGTGTATATATTTTCAGCAATAGTATTTTTGATGTTTTTTGAAATATACCATTTCTAAAATACCTAAACCGTTGGCGAAGTGAGTTTCTTTATATACACGCATAAAACTTGCCTTTTATAGGTACTATTTTCCTGATCTATATATATTGTAATTAAGTAAGAGTGCAATTAAAGTTGCTTAAAAAAAATACTTGAATTTGTATATCTTAAAGAATAGTCTACATGTTGAATGCATGATAACCCAAAAAGTTTTAAAGTAATGCATATTCATAATATTTTTTATGTTTTGGTGTGAAATATCCAAAAAGTGTCTGTATATATTTTTGTGCCAAGTTTTGTTAGTCCGATATTTCAAAACTTTCAAATTCACAAATTTCTCCAAATGACGCTCGTAGCTTTGATAAAAATTTAGATATTTATAATTTGTTCTCCAAGAGGTAAATTCAGAACCTTGGGGTGACGTTTAGAGTTTAGAGATTATTTGAGATAATAAAGCTTGTTTTCTCATTAAGTAAGATCTCATCAAACACCGATAAATTAGAGAATAATGGGTTAACAAAGGCACCTAAGTTTAACTTATCAAATGTCGGCTAATTTACAAGTAAAGTTCTAGGTTTATTGGCGTCCCCAAAATTGATTGCAGTTAAGGTAAGTTAAAAACATGCATTGATATTAAACCATGACAACGAAGGTAACGAAAATGTGATGTAATTTCTAATAAACAATTTATGCAGAAGTTTAACATTTTAATTTTTAAATAGTTTTATGGATTTTTGTTTTGGGGCTTAATATTTTGTTCTAACCTTGGCAAATCATTTCAATTAAAAAAAAATCTGTAAATAGGTGTTAATCCGGAAATACCTTTAGTATGAAATAATTAATGAGTATAAAAGAGAATCTGTTTTGGATAGGTAAAGTCGGTGTCAATAGTAAAGATACCACTAAGACCACAAGCGCAAAAATTGATTTTTAAGGTGGCAAGAGCTGATAAAGTTAGCGTGGGTCAGTGGTAGTGTGTAGCCCGTACGCAATTGCCTAGTTTTTTGGAATTATATTTATAGCGCTATATTTAAAAGTTCAAATTCCGTAATTCAAATTTCTGTTGTATTTTTATAAACTAGTTGTGTTCGTGCAAATTACCGTTTTGTTGTATATATCCGTACATTTACTGAGTTGCGTAAACAACAGCACACATAAAAACGTGGTTATTGGTATTTACTAGACGTTTATGGTAAATCTAAGGGCAAACCGCAGATAGAAATTTGTACACCACACTTCCTTTTATGATAAGATTTCCATTGACTTTCATGAGTCTTCACTGACTTCCACCAGATATCCACTGACTTCCACCATATTTCCGCTTACTATTTGCGGATTTCATCAGCGGTTTCTGGATTTTGTTATGTAATTTTTTCAACAACTTGGTTATATAGTAGATGCATTTTAATACACTGCTATGTTTCTATTAGAAGCAAAATAAAAATAGATCATGGATACAAATATTTTTTTAATCCAGCAAACAAACACAAAACAAAAACTTGAGATGTTTTAGTAACGGTGAAATGAGATTGACCATTATAAAGCTGATTTCTTCCTGCGCAACAAAAGATAAACACTACGAATTTATTTAATATATGAGAAAGTTAAATAGTATTTTGTCTTATTCTCACTAAATTACGTAAAGTTTAATACGTAGGTAAAGATAGTAAGTATGCGAATAAAAACGTATTTTTTTCTTATAAAACATTTACAACATACCCAAACAAAAATAAGAAAATATTAGGTTTCATGACGAATATAGCTGCAATCGAGGCTATAATGTTTCTAAAACTAATTTTTTAACAAATTTAAAAAATAGTTAATGCATTTTTATTTTTTAAAGCTTTATATTGATTTTCGATTTCTTTTCGGTCATGTCTAGGTATTTCTAAGCGATAGCATACCAACATATTTATTGGTCCAAAAAACATATATGTTATCGATGTCGTATTTTTACGCCACTAAAATGTGTTTATAAATAAATCACCTTGTATAATATGTTTTGATCGAAAGAAGATTTTACCTTTGCTTAAAATCTATAGAGAATAAGGGATTATTGGTTCTCAATTAAAAGCTACCTACCCCTCTATAAGCGCAATGCAAATCGCAATAGCAAAAAATTATTTAGTTTATTATTATCAGATTATTTAGTTAATTGATTGACTGGAATCTCTTTAACCCTCCCGAACATTTTACTGCGACGTCACTGGCCATTTTTATAACAAAACCAAACTCCTCATTTTGTTTCATAACTTTTTGGTCTTTTAGGTTCGTGTGATATTCTGAACCATTCGGAAGTCATTTAGCAAAATGTCTGAATACGGATAGTTAATTTGATGGTCATAATGCATACGACAAATAGGAAAAATGCACAAGAAAGAATTTTTAAACGGTGCAAAATATCGAATACATCTGTTACAGAACAGAATGGGGAATTTAAGTATATCGAGCCAGTGGTATCGTAGTAAAAAATTCGGGAGGGTTAAAGAACCAGAAAAGAAATAACATTATGTAGTCGCTTTAATGATACTAGTCATAGTATAACATGTATTAAATTGGATTTTAAATTCTCTAAGAATGTATGAGGTATATTAAAAAAACTAATTAACATTTTAATAATCTGCATCCCGAAAACGAATTGTTAAACCGAATACCCTGTATACAAAAAATAACATATCTTATAAGTACATATGTAATTAAGAACTTAACAAAATAAGGTAGCCTCGCTTAATGAATAAGCCACCATGCACATTCTCAATTAAATAAAGATATTTACGCATTTCATATGTTATTTGAAAAATCGGCAAAATCGCTTTAAGAACATAATTCACCTATTCTGTAAGAAGCAGCATGTATCAATTCTTTCTATTAAAACACAGCTCTAATCCTTACAGAGCACAGATGCTGAGAAAGCATGTATGTTGCAATTTTATGCACGTCACTGAAAAAAACTGGGACTTGAGTTGAAGAAAAACTAAATAATTTTAGTATAATAATTCATAGAGTATATCCTTTAACACAAAATTATTGCATCACGCTTATTAATAAGAATTGTCTAAGAGCCTTTATTCAAAAATTGAAAATTTTTTGAAAAAAATCTGCATAACCCGTAAAAGAAAAGATACATTCAAAAATTGAGATGCTTATTTTATCCTTTAAAGTTACCCTCTCCAAAAATATATATACATGAAAAATTTAAAACATTTTTGTAGAAATCTGGAATTCATCAATATTGCTGAATATGCTTCTCTTGTACACCCTTTATAAATAGTGAACCTATTAATTTAGAAAAAATCATAATACTAATTTATTACCAAAGAATTTTTCTATTAAATGTTAATAAGAACATGCCGATACCTCTCTTTTTTTTCAAAATTTTTAATTTCAAGTTTAACCTAAAAAGCTGAATCCTCTATGCTTACCATGTATAGTCGAAAAAAGATTATATATACAAAGGGATAAAAAAAATTTCAGATGTTTCACGGTTTATTTTTTTTTAACTAACCGCTTTAAAATAATTTTCATTTCTTGTGGACTCCACCGCTTCAAAAATGTATTTATATCGAAAAAATAATAAAAATTTAACAAATATATATACATATAGTCAAATTATTGTAGTTTGCTGCTACTGATAAATTGGCATGCATTTTCAAAGTTAACAGGGATGCCATTATTAAACTAGATTATTCAATTGTATCGCTGTTTGATGAGATTTTGCACACAGCAAGACAAATCGTGTTCCTTACTCTAATTGAAACTTTAAACAGAGCTTTAGGTCCACTAGTAAAGTTTGAAGACCACTTGCGGTGGGATCTATAAAGTTTTGATTATTCAGCATTGTGCAAATTGCCAGTAAAAACATAGTAATTAATTCTGCGCGATTAATTAAATATAGTGTTTGTAAGTTTTCTGTTGCAATGTCAAGTATATTATGTATTTCATCAAACTGACTGTAATTTCTGCAATAAGTAATAACATGATAATAGTAATAATATTTTTTTAAGACATCATAACTCACTTTTTACCATAACCTTTTTACTAAAATATATAGTTTGTAAGTAACTGTATGTAAAATATGTACAGGGCGTTCATTCAAAAGTTCTAGGATTTTTATCTATTAGAAATGTTTTTTTTTAATCATTAAAAATTAGCCATATGGACAAATTATTTTTAATGGAACACTTTGTACGTTTTTTAGGGTCGTAGATCCGATGTTCAAGCAAAAATTTGCTGACTGTAAATTGATATATTTTTTTATTTGTATTTATTTTGAAGTCAACCGACAAAAATTCTCTCTCCTACTCTTTCTCTTTCTCTCTCTTTCTCTTTGATTCTTCCTCTATTGCTAAGACAATGCAGCAATGTCTCTTATGACAGGATTTCTTTGAGTTTTGACTGTTAACCATTAGTTTATATTTTTGACATTCAGTTGCTTCTAAGAAATATTTTTCTTGGAAACGGTTAGGCTGTGCTTAAAGAGCAAATGTTATCGTTGAAAAATGTGAGGAACATTTCACTCGCTACTAGAAACACTGCTACTCAATCCCACCATCCTCTGGTTAGTATCCGAACTGATGTTTAACGATCTTTTTTAAAGTTATTTTAAGATCTTAGTTATCTATGTATTAATGCAAAAATTAATAAAATTTACATTTCGCTGGGAGAAGCTATATTATGTCATTCACTTCCCTAGTAATTCCAGAAAAATATGGTGCAGAAACTAATTAGGATAAAGTTCCTATCAAAATTATAATTCGATTAGAAGCATATAAGCTAAAATAATATGGTTTTATTTTATCTTTATATTATTATTATTACTATTATTTTTATTTCATTTCCACTGCTCCAAAATAGCGGTATCACTGCTAGTATACCCATGATGAACAATAAATTAGATATAGGTCAAAGTTCGGCAACTTTTTCCTTTATGCCTCTGTTAAAAGCTTTAAGAAAGATTTACTTCAATAGACACCCTTAAAAGTAAACATTGAAGTTGGCAAGACTTCGAAAAAGTTATATTAAAATATTGAATAAAAGTAGTTTACGTTTACGTTACTAATTAATTACTCACTCGTTAATTTCAAATAAAGAAGTACTTCTTATATGCTATACGGAGATATGTGGTTTTAAGAGACGGAGTATTTGACTAAAAAGAATATGTTACGGTAAATAGCAGGATTGTGCCGTTACTTTGAGATAAAGAGTATTTTGTCTATATAATGCGAAATGTATCAATGCACAGGTTACTTTAATTTGTGCCAGCACCAATACGAGTAGCTAATGTAGTTAATATTCCTGCATTGAAAAATATTTTATATTTTGAAAATAAATATCTAAAGCATATGATACTAAATCTAACCTATCTCAGCCTAGGAGTATTGAAATCAGATTTATTCCTAAAGTTAAAAATATTATAGATATTACAAATATTTCTATTAAAACTACAAATCGATTTAGATTTTTTCTCTACGTATATACTTCTCACTATATTTTACAATTATAGAAGAAATAAAAAAACAAGTTTTAAAAATACGAATGCTATTTAATTTATATAGATCAATCCTGGAAGTTCTACTGAATTTATAGATATAAAATTAAATTCTAAATCAATCTTATATTTATATATAATATATATAGATCAGATAAAAAAATAAATAATCTAAACAAGTATAAATAAAAATATCTGACTTTAAAATTAATAAATTTAATGGAACTCCATATAAATATATTAATAAAAACCCTCGCACATTAATTTGATTAAAAGAATGTAAACCTAAATATATTTTTCCATGTGAATGTAATGAGAATGTGAAAGCGAATTCATTGAATATACTGCTTTATAAAATACTAAAAACAAAGAAATTATAATTAACTCTCTATATAAAAATAATGAGTAAATTAATACAATTTCACCTACTAAATTTAATGAAGGTGGACCTGCTACATTAGAAGAACATAACAAAATTCATCATTTTTTGAAGAAATATTTATTATTCCTTTATTTAACTAAATTCTTCGACTTATAGTCCATTCCTAAGATATATTCGCTAACCAAAATAATCTTGATGAACACAATCCATAAGCTAATGTTAATAATAAAGCACCTCAAAATCCCCATACATTGAATGTTGTAATGCCAGCTAATACTAAACTTATATGTAAAATAGAAGAATAAGCATAGGTATTTTGCGAAAAACTAACTAAACTAACTTAAATCTTTAGAAATTTTGCATCAATATGGCGAGTGGGCTTTTATTGTAGCCACAGTCCTTAAGCCAGTAGAACAAACACTGGGCAGCTGACCCCTAGATGCATTTTAAATTTTGTATGTAAAATATACTTTCTCTAGTACAACTTTCTATTTCAAAATGCACTTTATACAATACAAACACGATGTAACAGAATATACGAAATTTAAAGTAAGTAACGGTAAAGACTTCAAAGAAGCTTTTTTTAGCCGGTTGCGAAATAATTCTAAACGGCCCTGAATTTTAAGCCTGTGCCTTCCCCTCCTATTTTTCTGGCTGTGACAGTGGTGGTTACTTAAATGAGATATTATAATAAGTTATTAAAATAAAAAATGGGGTCTTTAAATTGTACGTTTAATAAATAAAAGGCAATTTATGAGAAAAATAAGTAGATGACTCATTTATGAGCCAGTAGATTAACTGGCTTAACGTGAATTCGCCGACCTAAATTGGAGTTTAGTGACGAAAAGGTCTTATGAGTATGGAAATAAATTGAAAAAATGAAAAAAACAGCAATAGAATAGAACAAAACTTTATAAAATATTTTCTACTCCAAATGTAATTTATTCAAATTCTCCAGCGATCTTGAAAGAACTGACGCAGGAGTTCACGAGAATGAGTTGATTATAGGGGAATAACAATACTAAGCCTAGCGCCTTTTCCCATATTAAAATCTCATGGTTTCTTAAATTTATCTCTCCAAGGACAAATCGCCGCTCAAATTTTTAAGCAACTAGTTTGTGAAGTTAAATTAAATAAATAGTGTCTTTCTCTTACATGTACAAGTCCACATTTATCTTAGACGTGATAACGATCCATCGTTTTAGGAAAAGGCCGTGAGTAATTTTCTGAAACAATATTGACGATGAGCTGTGACATAGGGGTAGAGTTAATGTCGGGTAAAATGTTTTAAGGACAAAACAAAAAAAAAATACATTGGTAATAGTTAATAATTGAATTTTATTAAGAAAAATATATTCTGGGTACTTATATCCTTCTGGGTGATGAGCACAGGTTCTGCATAATTTTCAGGTTCACCTACTCTACACTACCTCTCTGTCGTTCTTTTCTATCCAAATTTCTATGCGGGATATCATCACCCAGACTAGTGATCGCAATTTCCATAGGTCCCATAAAGAGATTTGAAATACTTTAATTGTCGTGAAGTTCCTAGTTGATAAATAAGTTACCCGTAGTTTGAGCAGTCGGCTTGTCGATTTTGAGAGTCTGGAACTTCATAACCTCAATGAGGGATATAGCACGTGTGTCTGTAAGTTAAATATATCATTGTATTCTACAAAGTGACATTCTTGTCCGAATCCAGAAAGCTTACCTGGAAAGCGTTGTTTGATAAGAACAAGCAACGCTAGAAAGAAACTCTTTCCAGGTGCTGTGCGACTAATGCTGCGTTGTTGAAAATCATCCTCCTAGAGTTTTTCAGATCTTCACGTTTCAGGGTTCTTAGATGCCGGAAAACATGTTTTTTCAATTTCGACGGCCTGTCTGTATGTCTGTCTGTTCGCGGCATAAACTTTTTAAATTATTTTTATAAAAAGTGCCGAGCTAAACCAAGCAAAAAAAGTGGCGGAATTATGTATATAGCATATGCCCCTCGATTCCTATCACACAAATCTAGGCCAAAATTAGGAGAATTTCTGAAGAAAAAACTTTAAAAAATATTACCGCTTCATGAAAATGAAATTTTCAGGTAATGATAACTATGATCCCAAATTTTAACCATTTCGGCTTTAAACTGAATTAAATCATCCCATAATCATTGACTAAAATAGTGCACCAGGTCTTTATAACATCCGTACAATTTTTATCACAAAGCAAAGAAATTCTCACTAGACATTTTTATCCAAATTTAGAATGGCTATAAAATAACAAACATATAGACTGAAGCTACAATTATATCAATCCAAAATCTATACCTGAGTCTTGTCGCTCAATAACTTTTATGGGTCTTGTAAACTAATGTATAAAATACTTAACAAACTAATGTGGTACATAGAACCACATAACCTCGTATTCATTGAACAAATCAGATTCAGAAAACAAAGACCTACAATGGAAAACCTCGTGTAGCTTGAATCTGAGGTCCATAATGGATCCAAGAATAAACAAAAGTGTATTGTTATCTTTTCCGATATCACAAAAGAACATGACTCAGCATGACGATAAAAGATACTTAAGAAATTACAAGACAGTTGTAATCGTTCACAATGGGCAAATAGAATCAAATAATGGAAACCTGAATTCCAGAAGTCAGTAATCAGAGATATTTTTAATGGCAATTAAAGATATAATCATAAAAAACAGGTTTCCAATACAGACAAGAATTTTTATACATGACATTGTCTTATCACAAAATTGGTCTTTTAAAACTGGCTTCAAATTTTCAGCTGCAAAAATAAAATGTGAAAGAAGAAATACACAGCAGGCAGGCCTTTTCTACCACTAAACAACCAACAATTAAAGTTTCTAAAAGTAATCAAATTTCTAGGAATGATATTTAATAAGAAATTAGACTGAAAATCCTACATAAATAATCTTGATAGAAAGTAGCAAAAAGGTTTGAATCTACTAACATCGAACAAATCATGGAGAGCAGACTCCACTTCGCTACAACAATTCAGCTCAGTCCAATATCTGTCCGCCTTTATTATCTGTCTGGTCTGGAGAACCCCTTCTTTCATACAGACTCAAATTATTCACTTTATATTATGCTATTAATGTACCCAGCAATACCATTCAGTCTCTTCATAGAAAATTTATAAGATTCAGATCCAGCAATACATCAGCCTCTGCAATTACTTCCTTATATAACACTCCTATTTAAACTAATAACTAACCGACCACTGGTGTACCCAGGGGGATGGAAATGAGTAGCTGCTCCCCCACACGCATTTCAATTTTTTGTGAAAAACATATTTTACTTTTTTTTTAGTTGCCATATTCAACTTATATCTTACGACCTAAATAGTAGGGCTACTTTATACTGAAAGTGAAAAATCTGTTGGATTTCTGCTCCACCCAAACAATTTTTCTGATTACGCCAGTGTTACGATAATTACTTCTATTGAAGAGTATAACCCTCTGTTATACTCTGCAATAGAAGGTGCTCCCTGTTAACACCAAAACCAATTTGCGATACTAAACTCACCAGCTTTGACAAGGCTAACATAAACCCACAGATAATTAGAAAAAAACACTTCTGTCACTTACCCATTAGTACAAATAAATGAACATATTTATACCGATGCGTCAAAAAGCAATATGAAGCAACCCCAGCAGTACTCACCAAAGACATTCTACAGACTTCACCCTATAAGTAATATTTACATGACTAGTAAGTACAATTACCATTTACATTCTTTATATTTGTAGACTGAATAGTTCTAAAACATTGTAGTTATAGGAATTTTAATTTACAATTATTTTATTGAATTTATAAACATGTTTTAAATTTTCCAAATTTGTTTCATTCTGTACGTTCTCTTGTGAGTTTCAGTCATGAGGATACATATTTTCGAAAGCGCTAGGTAGATAATAAAAAAATTTAGGTTAAATAAACTCGGGGATACTTGAAGTGGATAGGTCAAATTATAGGTAAATTTGAAACTTACGTAACTTTTTAACTAGCAGGCAATTTTAGTTACCTCTTTTTAGTTTGACTAAATTTTTAATTTCAATAAGCTTAAAATCTCCTTAACATTAAACAGTGTAAAATAAGAGTGTATAGTGGCATTTATTAAAAATAGTGGTAAGTGTTTTTAGGAAGGCCCATTGACGGATTACGTGTAGACATACATTTGTTTTTCAATTTTGTTTCTATAGCAGTAATTTAATTTTTTCAAAATATAGTGATATTTTCACATTTAAAAGAAGTTTAAATTAATCTTTTCATCATGTTTTCACTTTAAACAAAAATCTTTGTATTAGGCTTGTATTTTGTAGAAAAAATAAGATTTAATGATACCGGTATAGTCAAAAACTTTAATATACCCAAAAAATCTATTTAAAATTTAACAATGAAAAGAAACTTTAATATTAAAGTTAAGCATGGGTACTAGAACGACAAAAACGATTTGGTCGCTTCTAATATCTACTAGGTCCCCCGCGAGATTAGACTACAGTTCGGCAAGGATATATGGAGTAACTGAACTTTCCATACCAACTGAACACTACGGGTTTTAAAATTTGTCAATTTGTCACACAAGTCCTCAAGGTCAAATTGAACATTTGCGCAAGGGTTTAAAGATTAAAGAAAAACAAGTTAGATCGTGTCATAGGTATGATACAGGCAGGACTATTATAAAGCGCCGTAGTAGAGCACCTTAACATTTTTCAAAGTATTATCAACAGGGCTTACGACCAACGGAAATTCATATTATACCCACGGGCCACGTGGTAGATCAACGAAAAAAAAACATCGCAGCAAAATGATAGATATTTGACAACAACCAGAAGAAACAGGTTTGTGTCATCCAATTCTTTAAGAAACTCTTTAGAAATAGATAGTGGTTTTGTAGTCTTCACAAAAACTACTAAAAGATTACATGCCAATAATTTACAATCTCATCGTCCAGTCAGACATTCAAAGTTTTTAAAGGAACACCGAGTTGCTAGACTTGCCTGGGTGCAAGAGCATTAGAATTGGGAACACAAAACAGTTAATTCTGAATGTTATCTAAATTTGTTAACCGGAGATATTTCCCAAAAGGTTAACCAAACTGGGGTTCAAAATGTTGTGTACAACGCAAACAGCATAGAAGTAGAGTGGTGAACAATTTTTTTCAAACTGAAAATGTACGGCGAATGCAATGGCTAGCACGTTCACTCGATTGTAATCCAATCGAACACGCTTAGGATAAACTGCAAAGACTTATTAATTCCAAACCCGTTGTTCCCGAAAACCTGCAATAATTAGAAATTGCTTCATAAGAGGAATGGGAGAATATAGATCAACATTAGACATCATTCTTATTTCACGCTTTATAATTGACATGCAGGTTTTGAGCTTCTATAAGACGAGTTATTAAAGCTAGAAAGTTAATCAATTAAACTAAAAAAAAAGATATATCTAGAGAGGCCTGCTATTTAAAAACATCTGAAAACCTTATTTAAAAAAGATATACTGATCGTATCCATGCACATGTATATATTGACTTAATGTAATTTTACGCCAATGACCATTCGCTGTCGACTAGTTTTTTCAAATAAAAAAAATCATGTACAATGGTCGAATCTAACAAGTGTTTATACTGGCATTTCTTACAGCCCTCGGAGAGTACAGTTACAATATTGTCACCTTGTGTGCATAATAAAAGATCCATAATTCCAAGGCCTCCATCTGTACTTTTATCTCTTAAAATACTTTGTCATTTAGTTCCTTTACCCTGTATATAACATATTTTTCCACCATAGTCTTTCTTATAAGCAGTAGTTATACCGGGTCTATAAATAAATGGCAATAGTTTGTACTAATCTATTCTGAAACTCTGCTACTACATAAATATGATGAATAGATTTGATAGACTCCTTTGAATATATTTGAATATATTGTGCCTATTTCTTTAGGACTTATGATATACAAAAACCCTGAAAAAATTTCTAAGTGTATCAGAAAATAAAATATCACCGAAGCAAAGATTTAAAATGAACTGCTGAACGCGTTTTTGCCGAGAAACGTGTCCAAAGTGATAGATAGCAGGTATGCAGATCACTGATGTACATCTCATTTTCTGCACTTGCTGGCAACATTATTTCTTATAGGGTCTCAGTTGCTGGCAGCAAAGTCGAAGACGCTTTCCTTTTGGTTTTTAAGATACAGAACGTTTTTTTGAAATGTTGTAATCTCTCTCAGGAAACAACATGGATTTAATTCGTGAGTTTCTTTGTTTATATAGTTACTGAATATTACTTATAAAAAATATTTTAATTAACGAGTATATATAAAAAAACCTGCGATGCCGATGGCCGAATGTTGTTTTGCCAATAGTATTTACATCAAATACATACTGACGAATATATTGGCAGACTCGTTATCTGGTCCGATGAATCTTATTTTTCAAGTGCGGGAATTTTTAGTCGCCATAATACAAGAAACTGGTCCACAGAACATCAACGTTTAATTTTTGAGAGCGCACAACAAGAACGCTTTGGGGTTGAAGGCTCGTGTTTAATTTTTGGAAGACGCATACTCTGTAGAATCCTTAAGGAAGTTATTATACAGCTGATGGAAAATGTTCCATTGTCACTTTATAATGCCTTTTACCTTCAACAAGACGGTGCCCCAAGCCACAACTCGGCGCTTTTAAGGGTACTTTTAAACGATAATTTTCTTCAAAGATAGGATTGGTACCTACGGACCTGTACGATGGTTCCTTTAATCTCCGGATCTTTCGATTTTACATTATTTCTTATAGGGTCTCATGCAATATAAAATATGTCAAACAGCGTAGCGAAGCTTCGTGCGGCAATTGATGTAACTTTCCGAAATTTGCAAAGAAGGCCTATGATTTCTTTGAATGCTATTAGAAGAATAACAAAAATGTGCCATTTTTGCAACGGGAAAATGACAGTCTATTTTGAAAACCACCTTTGAAAACTCATTGCTTTTTCAAAATTTTGTTTCTCTTTTCTTTTTCCTAACTTAAGTTTTAAGTAAGATATGTAATTATCATTTTGTTGTTTAATTTTGAATTAAGTTTGAAAGTATTACATCTTTAGTATAATAATTATTTACACGCATTTTGTTTTGAATACATTTTAGCCATATCCCACTACCTATCTACTAATTGAACACGAAAGAAAGTTTTAAGAAATCTCGAATTTTTAGCTTGTTTCTTTTTTCAAAATAACTCATACATGTAATATTTTTGAAAAGTCCACGTTATTCCTAATAAATATAAAGAATAATATTAAGGATCTCCATTTAAAAAAAAAAAGTAGGTTTTGATAACTTCTTGACCTGACCTGGTATACTTATTCTGAATATGGCACTAAATTCTACGGAAAAGTCAATACGGAACAGTTTTTGTTTTTTTTATCAGTTATCACACAGCTGGGATTCGAGGATTTCCTGAAAATGCAATTGTCTATTACATATTATATATTTAAACTGATCTATTTTATAATGTTATGCATTAACCTATTAAATGTGTCTTATTTGATTTACAAAAATCGTGAAAATGCGTAAAACAATCGATTCATTTTTGTTCAAAAACAAAATTTTGAGAAAATCAATCAAGTAGAACTAGCTATCTTACTACTGTTAGGGATCTTGCGCCATATGTGTTTTTTTTTTTGGCGAAATGTGGAAGAGAAAATTTTTTTGTAATTCATTATTTTTACATGCAACATTTATAAGTATTCAAAATTGTTTTATTATTTTGGAAAACCAAGACATGTGCTGATTTAAATAACCCGATTATTATGAAAAAAAAACTACTCTTATTCTTCTCTTATCACTGCTATTATTGTCCCTATTAATTTATAATTTTTAAATAAATTAATTTCGGCACCTGAAAATTTTCGCCGTACTTTTGGGGTGAAGGTTAAAATAAAACTCTTTATGAAGGGGATTTTTAAGATATTTGGTCAATTCCATCGAATCTCTTGTTTGGTATCAGAGGGATTTTTGTAGTTTTTCCTGCAATAGTATGAAATATCCAGGGACCATAAAATGTTTGACGCACTAATACTTGCCCAGTATACTGTTGAAGTTTTGTAAGTCTGGTTGTGTATGAATCTTATTTGTGTAGTTTTCAGCAACTGATTTTTAAGTGTGTTTGGATACAGTAATTTGTAATCAGTTTGTCTTTGATTTATATGATAATGCTTACATTTTCAAAGTCTCTCTGTCTAGTTGTTATGGCATGTGACTCACGTGTATAGCATAACTTATTTTATTAGTGTGTTGTGTTTAATGAGTTAGTTTTTCCTATTAAATAGTAGGTTCCTGTATGTGCATTTTTGTTGTAAAAGAAGAGCTGTAAATATTTAAGCCCGTTTGTATAGGGCACGTTAGCCTTTGATATTTTAACATAAACTCAGGAGAATCTTATCCGAGACTTCCAAAAGAAAAACATCTTAAATAAGAGTTTATTTTGACTTTCTAACGTGAAATCTAATGTTGGACTGTTTAGACGATGTGTTTCAATAGAGCACGTTCACATTTTTACATAAACTTTGGAAAATCTTATTAGAGACTTTGAGAAAAACAGCTTAAGAGTTTATTCTGACTTTCTAACGTGAAATCCATATGTTAAATGTAACCAGTGTATAGTCTACAAATAAATGTAGTTTCATCAGGTTTCAAGTTAAACTGTTATGAATAAAATATATTGAAAATGATTGGATAAACCTTCAAGGAACTCCCAGGACTGGACGACAAGTAGATGTCACGTCTTCAAACGAAACAGCAATTAACCTGTCGATTAAATATGCATCAACCTAATATATAAGTTGTTGCCAGAGTAGGTTTCATTTTATAGCAAGCTGTCTGTCATATTAAAGTCAATATGCTATTAATGGCAGTTTTTTCATTTATGTTTTTTAGCATTTTACATTATTTAAATACAAAAATGAAAAATCTATTAACCTTTAAAATATTGATAATTAAATTTCTTTTAGATTCAGTCTAAATTTACGATGTTAATTAAAATTATTCAAACGGGTATACATAAATCGCTAGGAAAAATCCAAACAGACCATTTAGTGCTGGCGAAAAAGATTAAAACTGTGTAGTTTCAATAAGAAGAGATCGTAGTTTCCTGCACTCCTGTAAAACCTTAAAACTTTATAGCGACTTTACAGCTTTAGTTAGGGATAGAATGACTACAATTGTGGTTCGGTAACAGTGCATATTAAAGCAAATAAATGGTCTGAAAATTACAGCGCTAGCAATGTTAAATGATGATTCTTTAGATTACAATGTGAAATGATGTTCGATTATGATTTTATTTGCAGATTCAAAAACAAGCAGTTAATGAAACTCCTATTTCGGATTTTTTATTATTTTGGAGTATTTTACAATCTGACTTTGTATTTTATTTCCATCTTTTCAGATGATATTTCGTCATATATTTTTATCTTTCGATGTAAAGTGGTGTTACTAGTAAATGATCATAACATTCTTTTAAAAAATAGATGTGTACAGTGTGGCTTTTTAATGCCCCCCCCCCTTCCTTTATTTGGAACACTTTAATGAAAACGTAATAATTTTGTATGTTTTATAACTAAACTATTTAAGATGGAGCCATTTTGAAGAAAACAATTGAATAGAATAAATATCACATATTTTGAATGATCTTTTTAATCTTATTTAATTGACAAAATATGGATACATTAGAATTACTCATTAGCTGCTAATCATAAATAGGGCAGAACCTGTAATTTGAACTTCAAATTATTGATCAAAGTACTGATCTGAAGATTTAATGGTTAGATTGGGAGTAGTATCTGATAACGAGAAATGTTTAGAAGAGGATACTAATCAAGATTTTCCACCATCAATGTAACTTTGAGGTCATAGTGGTTGATAGAATAAAAAAATATATTCCAGATAAGGTATCCAAAGAAAAAATACTTATTAATACGAAAACGGTAAAAGTTACTTTTAGTTCTCAAAATCTTCTAAAATACGTAGCTATCGAATATGTTAGATCATTTCTATATCCATATATACAAAAATTTATTTTATATTACAATTGTTTTAAGTATGGCACTCAACTAGACAATGTAGGGATAAATCGAGATATTTAAAATGAAAAAGTGAACATAAAATTGACGAATATATAGATGAAAAAGAACTGGAATATTTTCATTGTAATAAAAAACTTTATACCAATAAAATTAAAATATCTAATGAATTGTCAAGATTAAAAAATAAAGGCGGAGCAAAATATGTCCTATAAATTTGCGGAAAAACATCTTCCAAAACAAACTTACGCTGCTGTGTTAACCCTAACTAAAAGAAAGTACAGACAATGACTTCGACGAATTGGATAAAATATAACGGAATATAACTCAAAAAATATTAAGAACACTTTGTCCCATTCCTAGTTTAGATAAACATAGAGAAATAGTATCCCAATTTAAACTTTCTCAAGGCCAGGTATCGATTAAAAACGATCCGAGATATCAACAAAATGTATCACCTGACTATGCAATTCAAAACCCTCATATTAAGGTGTCAAATAAAAATCATATTAATTATGATAATTTAAGTGGTAGATCTGGTTATTTCAGCATTAGATAGACTAAACGAAAAAAAGGAATTTGATATAAACAAAATGGAATTATCTAATATAATTAATTTAAAAATAAGGGAAAATTGTAATAATTAAATAGTTAAAAACGCATATTAGAGCGCTATGCGCTAAAAAAATATTTGTGTTTGTTTATATTATTTAATCGATTCTATAAACATTTGTCTGCGGAACTATTGAACAGCAATAGCCAATAAAGACAATTCAGAATATTTATTAGCACAAATTAATGTGCATCTTGAGTTATTGCCAGAGACCAGGTTTAAGTCTAGAAAATCACTAATTACATTATACGGAAAAGCGGAGTTATATCAATTAAATCAAACCTAAAATACTCTAAGACATGGGGTCCAAATATAAGTATAAAAATAATATTATGAAATTATTATTTATTTCGGTATATATTAAACCTCAAACAAGAGTCATAATTAAAAGTCTCGAGCAATTTGTTATTGTCAAATAACGTTGTATAAATTCTAGTAACTGAAAGTCTAAATTGAATAACTTAACTTTATGAAGACAAGTGTAGTGAATGTTATTTTTTCTAAATCACTCCTTCAAATTTCTTTACAAAACAGTTCCTTATTCCTTAGAAGCAATAGCAATTTAACATTAATCACTTGACACTTCCTTTGAGGATCGAAAAATTTAAATAACGCCATAAAAAGTAACAACACCGATCCACGAAAAGATGATATTCAGTACACACCTAATGTTCCATACTATGCAAAAAAAATTGTATTGGATATATGTAACGGCATTTTTGATGGAGAATATCATGTCCCAGCAGACTGACGAGAATAAAGTATAGTTTCGATTTTAAAGCCAGAAAAATCACCAGTAAAGTAACAAGTTATCGTCCAATAGCTTTAGGTTCATGTCTTTTGAAAACCTACGAAAAAGTCCAAAAAAGACAATAGAATTTTGGACGATAACAATAAAAACACCAATTAGTACAAAGATTTTAGAATAGGCAATTTTACTCGAGATATTCTAGTAAAAAGAATGTCTCTTATAGGAATGTCTACAAAATTAATTAAACATATTTATTTGTCCAGTAGACGTTTTATACACATAAGAACAGATGAGGGATTCACAGAATCAAGACTTGTAAAAATTGGTCTTCCACAAGGAGGAATTCTTAGCCTTATGCTATATATAGTGTATACATATGATCTAGAATCCCTACATGATGATGAGATTAGGATAATTCATTATGCAGACGACATTTGTATTTATTCAAAAGACAAATTCATTGAATCTTGTAACAAGAGGATCAAAAAAAAATTAACACAAAACCTAGGGTGGTTTAACCGTAATGGCTTAAACGTGTCAACAGAAAAATCTTCTCTATTTAACTGTTTTAGACACATTATGAAAATTAAATATCAAGCACAAATGAATTTATTGACAATTCTAAAATGATGGTTAAGCTTATGATAGTATTTTCCCTACATACACCGGAATATAAGAAAAAGTAAAATGTTCTTATGGAAAAGTTAAACTAGAATAAAAACAACTCAAAGACAAAACATCGGCGGATCTATGTTTATAAGGATTTTTTCTTTTGATCTATGTAATGTCCTCTCATTACCAAGATTGAAATATCACGAAAGCGGTCGTATCTAGTGAGTTAAACTAGAAATATCTTTTGTACATAAAAATAATGTAGGTTTAAAAAACATTGTAACTATCATATTTCTAAGCAGTAAATTTTTGACAGGGAGGATAGCATTTTAATTAGCAAGGTTTTTCTCCTAAATCATGAAATATCACTCTATGATATTACTCTCACATTTACTTAAATATTAAGAAGTAATTTTTTCATTCCAAGAATGGTTTTATTGCAGCACTATGTCCTAGAAAGAAAGCGCTTGCTGACTTAGGTTTACAATATTTTTAATATTTTTCATTTTATCATTAAGGATTTATTTCTACCAAACTAAGTGAGCTATATTTTTCTATGAAAACAGTCTCTTAAAAGACGGCGGTAAACCAACCCCAAGTAATACGTGTATAAACAAATTACTGCGCTTCCTTTAAAGCGACAGAGCAGTCAGGTACCGATCGCAGACCTATATTTATTATATCTATCATATTGTTCATTTTATCCTTATGGATTATTTATACCACCCTGAGTGGGTTTTAAATCCCTTACAAGCAAGTATCTTAAGGCATGGCGATAAACTAACCTAAACCAACATGTGCAAATACAGGTTACTACGCGTCTATTAAAGCCATAGACCATCCAGCAATATTTCTGATCATACGCGATGTACCGCTCGCCGACCTACGTTCATCATATCTAGCATAGTCTTCGAGATTATTGATTATTTCTAGCAACCTTAGTGAGTTTTATATATCTCTGAGAACAGCCTCTTTAAAGCAGTTAAATGTTAAAAAGGTATGTCGGGATTACCGTGTTTTCTGCTATTACCACAGTATATCAAGGGACAGGTATTTCTCGCGGTTCAGTCCACCCAGTTTTGAAGGAATATAAATATATTGCATTTTAATTTTCCTAAAACCCAAAAACTAAATAAAGAGAAATGTCAATATATGCAATGAGAATAATATATTTTTTTTTAATATTTCATAGACCGATGAAAGTTCGTTCATTACAAGAAAGGGTTGTAATAGACAAAATACGCGATAATGGCATGTAAATAATCCTAGACAGATACATGAAATAAAAACCCAAGGATACCCGTCAGTTAATGTTTGGCGTGGTGTTATAGATACATATATTTTGGGTCTGATATTTAACTTTTACTTAAATGTTAACAGAGACCATTATTTTCATCTCTTAGAAAACATATCAACGCAAATAATATGCCAGCAAAACGGTGCGCCTCCGTACAACGTTGTGTGAATCAAACATTTTCTGGAATATTCCAGGGATTGGATAGGGAATTGTGGAACTATTGCTTGGCCAGCCAATAGCCCGGATTTGACAATAATGGATTTTTTTCTTTTGGGGACGTAATAAATCACGTGCACAATACTCCTTGGGATAACGTCGTGGAACTTCGGTAAATAATTTCAGAGACAATCAGTTAAGAGACAATTCAAAAATTTTAATAAATGCCAAAAATCGTACAATTACAGTATATGAGGAATGTGTTCAGCAAAATTAGAATAGTTAAAAAGTATAGTTAAAATATTTAGAATGGTTTATACGTTTATAGTTAGAAAAAAATATGGCTACTAACAATATATTTTATTTTTTCATTTATGTTGATATCTGTAAAAACAAAAAAGTTGCAGCTAATCAAAATTTTAATGTTATCAGGATAAATTGAACGCACTACACGGGGTTGTTTGGGATTTCTGAACCGCGTATCAGTCTTCTTATTTTAAATAAGACGCCTAATATTGTGGATTTAAGATGCGTGGTTTCTGATATATTGGCTTTTAGCTGTAGGGTTTCACTTTTTGATACTATTTGATATAATTAAGATATCACCAAGTTTGAAAATCTACTTGCAGCACCGAAATGCTTTCTAATGTATCTTTTATCTAATGTCATATTTTCAACTTAAGCAAAAGAAGTGATACACTGTTGCTAATTCTTAGATTTGATATTTTTTTAAAATATAACCCCTTATGTATTATCTTATACTTAAAAATAATAAAAAGTACGAATTCAAATATATATAACATGGATTTCCGAATTAACGTTTCTGATTTATTGACGCATATCTTCAGTACGTTTTATTTTTTTAAGGTAACTACGAAGGAGTTTTAATGAAAAAGAGGTAACATTTTTATTTTTATCGTATTGTGTCTAATGAATTTCATTAAAGTAAACTGCTGGGCACATTAAGTGCACCATATTATTTTTGGTAAACTTAACTTGATAACCTTTCCTTTTTGGCATATTTTAAAATAAATTTAATAGGTAGTTTTTACATTGACACATAGTGCTATTTTGTTACGTATGTTGAATTTATACCATTTTATCCCATTTTCACATTTAATTTTTCTGCAAAATTTAAAGTCAACTGAACTAGATTTTTACCAATTTTTTTACCAGTTTATATAGGTATCTCACTTAATTTTTACACAAACATTGAAATTAATTTAATAAGTTTCAGGTTGATTTTTTATATATTTTATTTTGCTATCTTGGATTCATATCAAAATGTTACCGGTTTATTTCTAAGTAACACTTGCTTTTTACGCAAAATTTAAGATAAATTGGAAAATTAGGTTTTTTAGTAACAAATGTTTTTAACAATATCCCGCCATATTAAATTTTTACTAAAATATTGCCAGATCTTTCCCAAATGTTCCTTAATTTTTGACTTAAATCTGAAGTCAATCTGGTAAGTAGTTTTTAAGCTATGCCGCGAATTGCCAGACAACAGACAGACCGACATCGACAGTCGGACCGACGGAATTGATAAAACATAATATATAAAGATATATGAAATTTGAGAGGGTGATTTCTTTAGGATTACGCCATTTTGTTCGGCTATCTTAAATTAGTAACACAGTTTTAGTAGTTGATCCTTATACCACAATTAGTTATGACACAGAATTTGAAATTAATCCATTAAGTAATTTTTTAGGCCGAATTTTTAAATATTTTAGTATACTATATATCTTGGATTCGTACCAAAATGTTACCAGATGATTCCAACATAATACTTAAGCAACAAAAACTAAACATTTTTTGATAATAATTTTTTTAAACATACCACAAAATATTACCATGTCATCCACATATGACCCTTAATTTTTGATGAATATTTGAAGTCAATTGGGTGAGTAGTCTTTAAGCTATATCGCGAACTGACAGACAGATAGACAGACAGACAGACGGACCCCCGGAATTGATAAAACATATTTTTTGGCATCGAGGGCCTCTAAAACATAAATTTATGAAAAACCTGAGAGGGTGATTTTTCCAGTACCACATTTTTATTTATGATCCCTATACAACAATTAGTTGTGGCAAACTCGAAACCAATCCATTAGGCAGTTTTTTCAGGCTGAATTTTTAAATATTTTATTAAGCCGCTATTGTGTTCAATTCTCTTGGGATTTGCATCAAAATGTTGCCATTTGAGTCCAACATATTACTTGACGCTTGTGCAAAATTTGAGATAAATTGGATAAGCAGGTTTGTAATAATAATTCTTTAACATTCCACTAGGCCGCCATTTTTTTTCGCCTTATTGGATTTTTACCAAAATTCAGGCCATCCCCATATGACCTCTAATTTTTGTCTAAAATTTGAAGTCAATCGGGTAAGTAGTTTAACTATGCCTCGAACAGTCAGACAGACAGACCGACGGAATTGAGGAAACATGCTTTTTGGTATAAAGAAACGTGAAAATCTGAAAAAATCTCGGAGGGAGATTTTTTCACGATTACAATACTTTTACGAGGGAAGTAAAAATATACAAATTTCTAATTTTTCCTAATCTCACTTCACTTCATTGTGACGTATATAATTTAAACTTGATTTCCGTACAAGTAGTGCGTAGGCATGATCCCTTGCCAAAGTGGGTTTTCAGTTTTAATTCTAGCTGCATTAGTCACGAAATAAATGGCTGACCTTGTACGGTTTTTTTTTTACTCTTGTAGAGGATCGGTTGACTAGATCGATGTTCTTATTTAGTTTTGGCGCGATGCTCGTTGAGGTATTGAGCTGAATTTTAGCACAATTGTACAATAATAATAATTCATTTTTATGTAATAGAATTATTATAATTGCCGAATAATTTCACCATCTAATTCCATTCCATTTTAAATCAATATCTGAACTGACCGAATTCGAACTGTTGGTTAAAAATTTAGGAATTATAGATGGTTCCACCGATATTAATTAATCGTTCAATTCAATACCGTAATACATCGTTCATCAATATGGATACTCTACAATGGAGAAAAATATACTTTAGGTCTCCGTTGTTATAGTATTTTGAATTATTTCAAATTTATATTCAATAAACAATTGAACATCTACTAAAAGATCATTTGAAAAACTAATTTTTTTTGCATATTTTTATTCCATTCCAATATTACGAGAGGCTATAATAGTCTACATATTATGGAAAAATGAAAAAAGTTCCTATGAATGTAGATTGGAAGAATATTTAATTTAGATTTGACATACCGTTGACCATAATTAATGTCTTAAAATGGTCATTATACATTTTTTCACAGTGGATAACTTTTTTGGAATCACGACCTTTTTGACCGCCCCAAAAAATTTATTGCAGCGACACTAACCTAGTTTAGTATCATTGTCGGACTTCAAGCTTTATTTTAAAAATTTTATATTCTTTAGGCTTTTTCAAATGTTGCACCTTTTTGAAGTGAGTTAGAAAACTGGATTGTAACAGCTGTTGCTAAACCATTATATGCTTTTACACATATTTTTCTAAATTATTTCAAAACGGTACAAAATATCCAAAAATTCCAAGGAATATAAAATTCGCAAAATAAAGTAGGACATTTTTTGAGGCGGTTAAAGAAGTCGTGACCACAAAAAAGTTATACTCTGTATAATTTTCTAAAATAAATTATGACGATTTTATCGTGTGTCAAAAAACACCGTATATCTTGGAAACGATGTGTTTCCGGACTCATATTCATAG
This sequence comes from Kuschelorhynchus macadamiae, assembly GCA_030620095.1. Classification (NCBI taxonomy): domain Eukaryota; kingdom Metazoa; phylum Arthropoda; class Insecta; order Coleoptera; family Curculionidae; genus Kuschelorhynchus; species Kuschelorhynchus macadamiae. Next base: position 121,712 of record JAUTXW010002390.1, on the reverse strand, counting down.
GAACTTTTTTAATATTTTTATATGTAGAATAACATTTTCAAATATTGAACTAAAAATAAGAAAATAATTGACAGTTTAGTGTATATGATTTTTTAATTGTTGTTCAATTATTTGTTGTAATATCGTCCCTATTTTTTGACTAACGATACGGTTATAAATACAATAGTATACAAACCTCGGAGGGATACTAAGTTTCTCGTCAGAAATGAAACACTTCCCTACTCGGTATGTATTATACTATTATAAGATTGGCTTTTACAAAATTAGAAGAAAACCGTTACATTTCTTAAGTACCCGAACCGACTCTAGTGTCAAATTTAAAGATTTTGGAGAGGCTTAAGAAAGTTTTTAAGGTATTTTAGCGAGTATTAAGAGTGACCTTAAGGCCTTACAACTGATTGATCTGGGAATATATTAACACAAAAATTGTAATTTAATCACTATAAAAACGCACTAACGCTTTGTTTATTCCTAATAATTATTCTATAGTAACAACAGAATAGAATTTCGTCAAAAAAAGAAAGAATCTCCCATAGAAAAGAAAAATTTTAAGTTCAAACTACCCCTTTGCTTATTTCTTTCCACTAAGATTTAATAAGAGTTTTTCTCCTTCAATGTATCTAGTTAGCTCTACTTTAAAAAACGGGTATAACTAGGTTTTATTGCAGTTCGTTGGACTTTCTTTAACTAGATTAGTTTCTTAAGGAAGAAACTCGCTCTCAGGCTCTTTGTTAGCCTAACGGGCCAAGTTTAAAGCAGTTTCTCAACTTTGCCGATATATTCCGTCGACTAACTGGCCTTATTTGACTTGCAGTCATCATTTAGTAGGTTGTAAACTTAGTTTTTCGACTGAATATGTCTTTGGTTGGGTTTACATTCTTAGGATTTAATGTAGATCGACATAAAAATATGTTTTGTAAAGAAGTATAAAAATCATTAAATAACCATACTACTAATATAGGTGCCTTTAGAGCAGTTTTGGTATAAGTATTAGTATACGTAGCATATTCTAATTTTACCTATAAAATGAGTTCTTATTTTTTAAGCTTTTTCCAATTTAAAACAGGCTTTTTTGCAGTGTAAAGTTATTAGACCGATGCTGCCTGGTTTTTCTTGCAGGTATATGTGAAGAGACAAATCACTCTGTTTTTACTATTTACTATATTACTATTTTTTTCTCCCTGCAGGCTTTCTAAGAGAGAAGTCTAAATTTCGAATTTCTAACAAATCTGCTATGGTTTCAGACGTATATCCAATACATAATGTGCGATTTAAAAAAATGTTGAATTTTCTTCATAATTGTAATCGTCTTTAATTAATTTTGGGAAAAACTTGTGACAAAATACTCTTAGTGGTCGCCAATAAGCATTACCAAATTTAAGGTATTTGCATCTTATATAACGCAGTTGCGTATGTGGAAATTGCTTCTATGGGAAAGTTTTAAACTTTCCCCTACATGAAATTATTAGATAAGTGGCGTGCAGGGCCTTTGAAATAAGGTAGGCAATAATACACTACTATGTTCTTAAAATTACTTACCTCTTAAAAGTCCTTCCGTCTTGCATTAGTATGTTTATAAACTTAATTGATAGTGACTTAAAACCGCTCTCAAAAGACTAACATTTTAATGTCTCAAAAAAAAATGCATTAGTTTTTTGTAAAAAATCTGTTTAATAATGCGGCTATTTTTTAAGTCATATAACACTAATATTTAAATTCTTTAATAATGTGTTCGCTAAGAAGTACGACTTATGATTAAACAGGAAAACGTTCGATTCGTAGTGTCACTACTGACTGTAATTTTATGGTTATTATAAACTTTAATAATTAGGAAATACACCACACAATTTCTTAACTTCACAAAATTTAAGCATTTCGTATGGGCTAAGTTTAGAATATTAGGACAAAAAATTTAACACCTCATGGCCACAAATATAAAAATAAGTTAAACAATTGCTCCATATATTTATATAATATAGAGCTATTTTCGACCTATAAACCACAGAATCCTTAAATTATATTCAAATTTCTCACAAGAATTTGTAAAAGGTAGGTAGTACAATTTATTCTACGCCAACTTCATTTTAGTTTAAATAAATGTAGCTGTGGGGGAGGATGGTTAAACGTCCAAACCCCCTTAAATACGCCACTAAGAATGGACAAAAACTGCAATTCTATTTGAAAATTGAATCGTCTGGACCTTTTATACAATCCGTCTAAATAGAACGTTTTATTTTTTTTAATATATATTTTTATTTCTCTTCAAAAAGTACTACTTCTCGTAGAAGACATAATATCCTCTGTTGAAGCACCAATCAGAAGATTACCAGTGGAACAAGCCGATGAAGTCAGATATGAGACAGCGAAAATCATTAAAAATTCAATACCACGGAAGTCGAACCTCTCCGCAGCCAAAGACAGCAATGAAGACCTTAAGTGAAGACGCAAACATTCTTGTACTTCCAGCAAATAAAGGCAACGCCACAGGCGTCTTGGACAGAACAGAATACGTGGAAAAGGTTACTCAACTTTTGGACAACAACACTTATAAGGTTATGCAGGCAGACCCCATAAGTAGAATAGAAAGACGCATTACCAATCTGCTGAACGTATCTAGTCTACCAGAAGCTGAGAAGAAATCATTAAAACCAAGCAGCTCGAAGATTCCCAGGTCCTACGGTCTTCCGAAAAAATACAAGGACAATGTACCACTTCTTTTATCAAAAACTCTGCATATTTCGTGGAAAAACTTAAGGCAATCCAGTTGGATTCTGAAGATATTTTATGCGGTTTCGATGTAGAATCAGTATACACAAATGTTCTTGTCAACGACTCAATCTCCATTATACCAGACATACATAATCTCCTCGTATTTCTGGACCACCTTAATCAACAACATCATCATAACAGTTTACGATGGAAATTAGATCTAATGGAATGATTCCCTTTCTAGATGTATGTGTTCAAAGGAAGGAAAATGGAACATTAGGGTATGCTGCGTATAGAAGACCGACGCATACAAACAGATACTTAAATGCAAATTCCCATCAGCATAAAAAAAATGGGTTTTTAACTCACAAGTAATCAGAGCTATTTCGATTTTTGATCGAGATTCTCTAACATCGGAAACATCGAAACTGACCGGAGCTCTCAGAGGGAATAACTATTGCACTGATGATATTACGCGCACAATTAAAATATATAGTAATCCAACTCCGCCAAAGGAGCATGATAAAGAGCCACCGTTAGGTAGTGTTGTTCTTCCCTACATACATAGCGCTAGAGACAAAATAGGATAATTACTTCGGCAGTCCAACATACGTCCAATCTTCAACAAACATAAGAAGATTGGACAATGCTTGCGATCCCCGAAAGATATTGTTCCTTTCCAAAAGGAGTATATAAAATTCCTTGCTCCTGTAGAGAAGTGCATGTGGGAGAAACAGGACGTTCAATATCAACTAGATTTAGGAAACATGAACGATGTATTAAAAAGAAACAAATTGTTCAATCTGCTGCAGCTGAGCACCAGCATAACACTGGCCATATTATAAATGTAAAGGAAACCAGGGTTCTAGCATCGGTTCCAGGATTTTATAAACGAAAAATTAGAGAATCTATTGAAATATTTATACATACAAAAAATGTCAATAGAGATACAGGTTACGGTCTACATCATACGTGGCATCCTATCTTAACACAGAGTCACGGTTCGGCGAGCATAAGTCGGGTATAAAAACCCGCCTGAATCTGTTCGAGCTCGTCAGTTCGCTCTTTGCATTGAAGCAGTACGGATCGATTCGGTTCATCCGGCTCCGTACAGTGAAAGTGTGAAAGTGGATATTTTTCCTTACTGGAATTATCACCTTGTGTTTAGTGCAACCAAAAGTGCTAATCACGATGAAGCCAGGAAAGACAACAAAAATTAGCAAAATTTCTACGGAAATCAAATCTGAGAAGAAAATCCACCGTCTCAAGGAAGAAAATCTCAGATTAACCGAAAATCTGAAAACACTGAAGGAAGAAAATCGAAGCCTTACAGACAGGCTTGAAAGCCTTCTCCTTACACAAGAAGAAGGGAAGAAAACCAGGCAGCCCACGCAAGGCGAACAAAATACTGCCGAAACCAAGCCCAAGAGGAAAAGGGTTAAATCTCCCCCTAGTGAAAACAGTGAGATTAGTGTAACCCCCCAAAGTGAATCCCCCAATAGTGAAACCCCCAGTGATAGTGCAATGGAAACAACCGAAGCCGCTATAAGTGTAGTGCCCCCAGCGCCTACCCCAAAAATCCCCCCGGTAGTGATTGAAGACGACGGGACCTGGACAGAAGCCCGTAGGAATATAAAAGGAGCAAACATAGACTTCAATAAAGCCAAGGCCTCCGGATCGAGGCTCCAAATATTCCCGAAAACGGCCAGCGATCATAGGGCCCTCACCCGCCACCTTCAAGAGACAAACCGCCCTTACCACACATACCAACTCCCGGAGGAGAAAAGGACACATGTAGTAATCAGAGGATTACATATGAACACTCCCATCGAAGATATAGCCCAAGAACTAAGGGAACTCGGCATTACCTATGTCAGCGTCGTCAGGATGACATCAAGAGTCACCAAAAAAACCTATGCCATTGTTTCTGGTGAAAACCTCAAACAACAAGATAATGACAATAAGCACCCTCTTCGATCGCGTTAAGATTGAAAACAAGAAAAAGGACGGCACAGTAAAACAGTGTTACAAATGCCAGAGATTTGGACACACCCAATCCCTATGCACTTACCCGGAAAAGTGCGTAAAATGCGCAGGACAACACAGAGCCGACGCATGCCGACTTCCTGAGAAGGACGAAGATGGTTAAAAAAATGCAGTTTGCGCTAACTGCAACCAGAAAGGACACCCGGCCAGCTACAAGGGCTGCCCGAAATATCCTGCCCCTAAAAAGGCACCCGTAGCCCCATGGGCCAACTTCAGAAATACCACCAAGCCTGCAGCCACAAAACCTGCAGCCAAACCCACCTACTCAGAAGCGGCCAAAACTGTTTCTACTCCCCCAAAGGAGAAGAAGGAGAACTCCCCACCACTAGATCTCCAGGCAGCAATCCTGCAAGCCGTCACCGGAATGATGCCCTCTATTGTGGAAACCATAATTCCCACAATAACAAAAGCTGTGGAGGAACAGCTTCGCAGACTCAAATAAGCAATGCCAGTACACCAAAATGAAAGCCTAAGACTCATTTCCTGGAACACCTGCGGTCTAAGGGCCAGGAAAACAGACGTCCTAGAACTCCTGGAAGAACATCGCCCAGACGTTCTAGCAATACAGGAGACTAAACTAAAAGCAGAAATAAGGATGACCTTCCCAGGATATCACATCTACAGATACGACCCTCCTGGACGCCAAGCCATGAGAGGAGTCGCAATCCTGGTCAGAAAAGGCGTTCCACATTCCTTCCTTGGGGTTGAGGATGTGGAGCTAGACGCCATCTCCATAGAGGTCAACACTCGTAGAGGCCCGATCAAAATCACCTCTGCGTATCGCTCCCCAACATAGGAGCTGTTGGATGAGGACATCGAACACTTAGCAAGAGGACGAAAAGCCAAAATCATCATTGGCGACTTCAATTGCAAATCTGAAGAATGGCATTGCACCCATACCAACCCAAATGGTCGCAAACTAACCAGACTATGCGAGGACCACAGAGTCGCCATAATAGGACCAGAACAACCAACATACCTCCCCCGTGGAAACGGGAGACCAAACGTGTTGGACATTGCGCTCCTGAAAAACATCAGGGAAGAGCTAGACATCAACACTCTGAACGAGGGTACATCCGACCATAACCCGGTACTCCTGCAACTAGGAGTAAACCTCAACAGAGTAAATCACAACACCAAGAAGACGACCGACTGGAAGGCCTATCAAAGACATCTGAAAGCCGCAATCGAAATCCCTGAGATCCGCGCTCCTCAGGGACTAGATGAGGCCGTAAGATGTCTAGAGACAGCCATCCTGAATGCCTTCCACGAAAACACAGTAGTGGAAGACATAAGCAGGCATCGACAAACCGAGGAGCTTCCTGAAAATCTCAGAGACGAGATTAGGACCAACAGACGTCTCCGCAGGATCTACGCTAGATCCCACGAGGACGAGGACAGGATTGCTCTAAACCGACACTCTCAAAACTTGAGAAACCGGTTACAAGAGCACCGAAACAACAAGTGGCAGGAAAAACTGAGATCCCTAGACACATATCACCAAACAGCCTGGCAGATGCAACGTGCTCTTCGAATGGACAAACGTCCTATCCCTCCTCTCCAAGGTGTAAATGGCCCAATCTACACCGACGAGGACAAAGCTGAAGCCTTAGCGAATGCCATAGTCCAACAAGGTCAGCTTAACCAACATCCAGAGGAGGACGAAGAGCTCACCGAAGAGGTCCACGACTCAGTTAGAGACCTGGATGCCTGGATTTTACCCCAACAAAATCCACATCCTGTCTCACCCGGGGAAGTTCGAGACATCATCAGGAAACTGAAGGTCTAGAAAGCCCCTGGAGCCGACGGCATCACCAACAAAATGCTGAAGTACTTCCCCAAGAAAGGATACAGTGCGATGGCCAACATCATAAACTCCATCATAAGAACATGCCACTTCCCCAGCACATGGAAAAAGGCAGAGGTCATCGTCATTGAAAAACCAGGAAAAGACAGGACATTACCACAAAACTACAGGCCCATCAGTCTACTCCCTGCTCTAAGCAAAGTAGCTGAAAAAGCTATAGCCAGAAGACTAAAAGATGAGTCTCAAGAACTAGATGCCATCCCAGATGAACAATTCGGCTTTAGGGCAGGACACTCATCTGAGCAGCAGGTACTCAGAACCACAGAGTACATCACCAAAGGATTCAACAACAGAGAGGCCACAGGAGCAATTTTCCTGGATATCGAAAGAGCCTTCGACAGGATGTGGCACCAAGGCCTGACCCACAAAATGTCGGTGGCTGGATACGAGAGAAGAAATATAAAGCTTATCAGAAGCTACCTAAATGACAGATCATTCACAGTCAAGGTGAATGACTCTCATTCAGCTCCAAGAGGACTAATAGCTGGAGTACCACAAGGGTCAGTGCTGGGACCCATTCTATACTCCTTCTTCTCTTACGATATCCCAATCGGTGAAGAGGGCTTAACAGCACTCTACGCGGACGACACAGCCATCCTACACCAAAGCAGAAGCACCCGGATAATGGACAGACGACTGCAAGAGGACATTGATAACCTTCATGACTGGTGTGTCAAATGGAAGGTTAAAATCAACCCCCAGAAGTCCCAAGCAATCCTATTCCAACGAAGGAGACTGGTTCCAACAGCTAGAATCCGAGTTGGAGATGTCGAGATCTCTTGGACAAACGAGGCCAAGTACCTAGGGATGACCATGGACAGAAGCTTGACATGGAACAACCATATCAACGCAGCGAGGAGAAAAACTAGACAAGCAATGGGTAAACTCTATCCACTGCTCTGTCGAAAAAGTGAAATGGGATTGAGGACCAAACTGCTACTGATCCAAACAGTAGCTAGGAGCCAACTCACCTACGGCTCCACATCCTTCGGATATGCTTCTAAGACCAACCTTATGAAGCTAAAGAGGACAGAAAACAAACTCATTAAGATGGCAGCTGACGCCCCATGGTTTATCAGGAACGAGGACCTGCAGCGTGATCTTCAATGGACACCTATTGAAGAATTCATGCGGCAAAAGGCCACCCGAGCCTTCAGGGCAGCAGAAAATCACCCCAACGAAAACTTACGGGACCTGGTAGAATATGATCCGCTAGCTCCGAGACGCAACAATTGGACAAGGCACAGGAGACCTAGACACGGGCTCCTGCGCTAATATACTCTAGGATGGAAGTGGGCAAATCGAAACTTCTGAGTCTCCGTGCTCCTCAGAAACTAGATCTTGCCCTCTGAAACCTTAAGAGTATCAACAAGAGGCCACCAAACTCCAAGAAGAGGATTCCCAGGTACCTCAGCTGGCTCCGGCGTGAGTTGCAACTGAACCTGAGGCAAAAGAAGAGGATCCCAGGTCCCTCAACTGGCTCCGGCGCGAGTTGAACCTGAGGTAAAAGAATACCCCACCTCAGCCTCAACACTGCCGGATCACGGAACAGCAGTGTCGCTGAGGGCACAGAAGAGGACCAAAGACACGAAAACCACCGGGTACACTGACGGAGGGACACTGGCAGCGGCAGACTGGACCACGGGACAGTAGGACGAAGGCAGCGGCAATCCGGACAGAAGAGAGGAGGATAACAGAGAAATATCCCACCTGGTAAGACGACACTTTCATTATTAATAATATCTTTTATTTCAGATGACTACAAGTAACGAGAGGTGGCAAAAACATCCTGCCAAGTGAGGACCCCCCCCCCACGACAGTGAAGACCATGTTCTTCATAGGAGTTTTCTCCCGAAAGGACGGCATCAACCCCATTGAAGGATCCTTGGCTAGCCCAATGATGGTCCATCTGATGGGGGCCCGGTGGGGTTTAGTGGGTATTGTTGACTCAGTCAGGTGAAAACCTGGCTGAGCAATGAGTCCCACACTGTTTTTCCTTCTATTAGGAATTCGTGCGTAAAAGCATTCCCCATCGTCACCAAAAAAAAAAAAAAAAATTCGAGCTCATTCAGTGTTCAGATCTCGTGGAGTAAAGATCCCTGAACATGCCTCGTGCAATCGAAGGCAAAACAGCCGATAGTAATTCCAATTTGACACGGTCTAATCCCAAGAACCATGATTTCTATATTAAAAAGGTTATTTTTCACATATGATATTTTGTTTAAATTGGTGTACATAACTTCGAAAGCCCTGGCTTCCGAAAATATCTTTTTATCTATATGCCGCTAACTATTGACCGGTGTTTCACAAACCATTTGTTTGATTTACATGCTGCGAAATATAAAAATCTAATGGGATAAGGTCTGGAGATTGCGGTGCCAACTTTTGCTGTTCCTGTAGCTTTGACCATCTGTGTGTATATTAAATATAATATAGATTTCTCTGCTAACATAATTTGTAGTGTGTGCAGGAGTATCGCACAACTGATGCCAGCAATTTTGCAAAGTTAAATATTTTGGTTTTCCAAATCAAGATATACATCGGAAGAGAAACCGGATTGCCTAGTTCTCGTTGGATAACCCTCTACATTGCATATCTTTCATTCTTAAAGAGGTAAATTTTAATAAACATTGTAATCTAAGCATTTTTTCCCTTTTTAACATCAAACAAAAAATAGATGTATCTAGAAAACTGGTGGGACCTGCAGGTAATAATAGTATAAAGTAATTAAAATAAAAGTCTAGTTTTGATAATGACAGGTAATCATCATTACTTTCAGGTCAGTCCAATGTTATAGTTACGCCTGTTCTTGGCGACTGAAGTATTGTAATCGTGAAAAAATCACCCTCCGAGATTTTTCAGATTTTTACATTTCATCGAGACGTTTTATCTCAATCCCGTAGATCTGTCTCTCTGTCAGTCTGTCTGTTCGCTACGTTAGCTAAAAAACTACTAAAACTTATAAAATGTTGGTCAAAATTTAAGAGTTATATGGGTATGACCTGGTATGGCATATGGCGAAACAAAATGGCGGCCTAGTGAATTGTTAAAAAAGTTATTAGTAAAAAGCTACTTGAATTTACGTCAAATTTTGCACAAAAATCAAGTATTGTGAGGAAATCAACTGGTAAAATTTTCGTACGAATCCAAAATGGCGAAACAAAATGGCGCCTTAATAAAATATTTAAAAATTCAGCCTGAAAAACTTCTCAGTGGATTGATTTCAAATTTTGCGCAATATTTAATATTGGTAGGGAGATGAACTGATAAAACTGTGGTACGAATTTAAGATGGCGGAATGGAATGGCGGCCAAATAAAATGTTTTTAATCGTGAAAAAATTACCAGGGTTTTACATATCTTTAGGTGTCCCCAGATGTCAAAAAATATATATTTTATTAATTCCGTCAGTGTGTCTGGCTGTTTATGGATCTGTCATTTCGCGACATAGCTTAAAAACAACTTATCCGATTGACTTCAAATTCTGTTCAAAGATTAAGGGTCATATGGGGATGACCTGGTAATATTTTGGTATGATTAAAAGGTAGCAAAACGAAATGGCGGCCTAATAAAATATTTAAAAACATCACCCTGAAAGAGTAAACATACAATCGAGAGATTACGAAGATACCAATAAGTTCCATTTAGAAAGAAAAAACATACGTTGGTGTTTTTTTAACAGATTTATGAAATCTATCTATTTATTCTGATAAAATTAATTAAAAATCCTTGGGGTTCAAGAAAAATCCTACAACTTTTATATTTCAAGTCATTGTTACATCTAAAAGTAAAAGTTGTAGTAGGCGCAAAGTACAAAGAGATACACTGAACTGCTCTAATCCTGAGAAATTATCAGCAGGCAAAAATATTTAGAAATTAGCTAATTTCGTCAAGTAATTTATTTATATCAAACAAATAGCAAATGCATGTCAAACCTCATAAACAAAATGTACTAAAAACATTTCCCTGCCTTTCGAAAGCTGCTTAAATAAGTTTAAAAGCGGATTTATAAAATAGAGTTCAAACCCTGAATTTAATCTGGATCTGGTTAATTTTTTTAAGCGAACTTGTTTTTATTTTCTATCGTGTCATTTGCCTGTGTACCTAGTTAACTATCAAACTATTTAGTTTCTAGTGGGTACTTGTTTCTACTTCCTTAGGTTTTAACTAGAACAAAAATGTAAAAATCTGACCCCTATGTTTTTTCAGCACATTCCGGATCTGACAAAACAAAATGCGATGGCGCCTTACTTTTTTTTTTTTAATTTATAGCCATTACACATACAAAAATAGAACAGATTCGCCATAATTACACACTTTTTAGTGTGTTGCTTCATGTGCTTATGTAGATCGCTAATTCTCTTTTGCTGTCTTAATAATAAACGGTACTTCTGAAATCAATGATCTTGTAAAGATAACTTTTGAAAACCAATACAAATAAAAGTTTCTTCTGCAACTTCTACAAGATTTAAGTTCTCAAAAAAGTGTTTTTTTTTTCTCTTGTAATTTGTAGTTATGGTTAGGTCGAGTAAACCGCTTCTACAACAAACAATATTTAATCAGATACGATAAAGGCGAAGACATCCTAAAAGGACTTTCTCTTAGCTTTACTCTTTTTGATACATAAAAGAAATTATTATGAGTTTCCCTTTTGTTATATTTTATCGAGAAACCGGTGAAAGAGCTTTCATGGAAATATTATTTTCCACAAAATGACTTTCCGACTACATTACAATGATAAATTGGATTGGACGTCTTGTGACGCAGAGTTATATTGTTCTGTTAGTCTAGATATCGGAATTATTTTGTTAATTTCCAAAAATAAAAACTTTCTTAAAATTACACGGTGGAGCAAAAATATTTTGAATTTAAGGAATAGATGTTTTTGAAACCGTTATAAAAATATAGTTTAATCTCTAAATTTCACGAAATTAGGTAGCCTTATTTGGGATCTTCTGGTAAAAGGTAATATTTTTGAACATAAACAATAAACAAGTTTTTTTAATAAATCTTCGTAATCAAATTTTTTTCACAAGTCAATATTTGTCTTAATAATATCAACATATTCAAAAAAAAAAGAAAAATTATATTAAATTAAAAGGTTTATATAAATGCCTTATTAATATGATCTCTCTCATTGTTTATCACTTTCTGCAGCATTTTAGGCCATTGCTGTATGGATGCAACAATAGCATTGGGAAACTTCTTGTCAACATTTTGTGATCCTGGCCTTAAAAGTGGTATTTAAATGGACTATATTTTCCATTAAATCCCAAACAAGTCATATAGTCAAATGGGTCAATTTGGTAAAATGTATGACAAAATATTTCTCTGTTAAACTTGGGAGTCTCATCTTTCATAAAGGAAATACGTAGTTTCACTCTAAAGAACACCCCAAAAAATATCATGACAGGGCAGAAAAACGTCTGCGATTTAAAAGGTGATATTAGGGAATGTTACATTTTTGTCGTTAGTTAAATGAAAGCTGCTAATGTCAAAGTTCTTGGGTTGCCGTCAAGTATTTAAATATTTTTTCATCGGCAAACCATACCATTGTAGCTTTTTGTATTTAATAATGGAAGTAAGTTTTTGATACATCTACTATTTTTCTGTTTCTGAATTATTTTCTTCATCAGTACAGTCAACTTGTTAAAAGACGAGTACAACCAGCGCCAAAATGAATACACAAAACCACAGTTCACACAAACCAGAGATACCAACAGGAGCAAAACCGACATTTGTGGTTACCAAGAGAACATCAGAAATCTTCGCCGGAGCAGCATAAGGTCACCTGTGGCGAAACTCATAACCCAAGGGTAATAAATTCATAAGTGACTTAAGGTGTTCATCATTACAGTCAACTAGTTGAAAAGCAAGTACAACGCCAAAATGAACACAAAACTACACCAGAGTCACCCACAGGAGCAAAGTAGACATTTCTGGTTACCAAGAGAAAATCCGAAATCTCCGCCGGACTTGATATCTATTACCACGGAGCAGCATATAGCAACTCATAACCGAAAAAAAAGTCGGTAAATATTAACCTGGAAAGAACTAGTATAAATTAAATAAATTATTTTTTGGAATGACTGCTAAAGTTATGAAAATTGGCCTACTATAGACACGTGTTTCGACAAGTACAACAAGTCTGTAGTTGGCCAAATTTCAATGCTTTAGCGGTCATTCCAAAAACATTTTCTAATTTATACTAGTTCTTGCCGCGTTAATATTTTCCTACTTTCGATTTAATTACCCTTAAATTATGAGTTTTGCCACAGGTGGCTATATGCTGCTCCGTGATAATATAATATCAAGTCCAGCAAAGATTTCGGATGTCTTCTTGGTAACGACAAATGTCGGTTTTCCTCCTGTTGGTAACTCTGGTGTGCGTTTGTGTATAATTTTTGGCGCTAGTTCTACTCGTCTTTGACTCTGATAAAACACCTTAAGTCAGAAACACGTGTTTATAGTTACCCAAATCAGTGGCATATAGGAGAAGGGGGGGTTGGGGGATGAAATCCTTCCCAGAGACACTTTTGTTTATGGCAAAATGATAGAAATAATATAAAGTAAGGACTTTTTCTTCGGGACTGTTTGTAGTTGGAATAATAGTAATAACCTTTTTTTTTGGGTTGTTGTTTGTATTATTTACGCTCAATTAGATACAATATTTTTTGTTGAAACACCCCCCCTCCCTCCAGAAGCTATGTCAATATACACCACTGTCCCAAATTTCATTGTTTTAGCGGTCATTCCAAAAAAAAATCCTATATTATTATATTAATTATATATATATATATATATATATATATATATATATATATATATATATATATATATATATATATATATATATATATATATATATATATATATATATATATATATATATATATATATATATATATATATATATATATATATATATATATATATATATATATATATATATATATATATATATATTTATAATAGTGCACAGCAAAACTGTAAATTCTTTAGGTAAAAATATTGCAATTTAATAAAACTTACCTCAGTCTAAAAGTTGGTACTAACCGAGATAGAGGGCGTCAAATTCCCAAATGTAAATTTTTTATCGAAGTACTCTGTTATTAAATATAAGTTGCAGTAACAAATGCTACACACTTAGTTACTGTCAAACTTTGCTAGTGTTTGTTGACATGACGTGACGTGTTTCACATAATGTTTAAAAGATTTTTTCATTAGTGCAAAATGCCAAGGCATAACGAGTTTCTTAACGAAGGCTCCATGTACGATATTTAGGAAAGTATCCACAACGCAGACAGCCAGATTTTAAAATTCAAGAAATCTGACCGACTGGGAGAAACAGGCTCTTTTTCCTCAAACGACATTTTGTAGGACGCCCTAAGACTATAGGAGTGTCCAGGAAGAGAAAATAGTGATCCGCGTAGCTGGAAACGCTGAATTAAGTATAAGACACTTTTTTGCGAGGACCGGTGTAGGCAAGTCCATCGTTTAAAAAATTCTTCATGGAGAGGGCCTGTATCCATTTCATTTCACGGCAGTGCAGAATCTATTGTCAACTGATTTGCCAGCTAGACTGACATTCACTCGTTTCTGTCGTATCCAGCACAATGCCGACCGGTTGTTTTTAATCAAAATATTATTTACAGACAAAGCAACGTTTGTACGTAGAAGCATTGTCAAATTTAGAAATAACCCTGTGTCAAAGTTGTAATTTTCATTACGTTTTTTCTCAATAATTTATCAACAGGGTAACAGAACGGCAAGAAATTAGGAATTCGGGAATTTTTTGAGGCGAGAAATTCAAATCTGTTCTTAGTTCGTATACCACTTGTAGAGGGCGCCACTTACGGTACATTAAATCTTTTTAAAAGGACATAATATAATGTTTTCCACTTTTTCTACGCAAAAAAGTTATACTCTGTATATGTTGCTCCCATATCTGCATATCAGTTATTCAGTACACCTTTTCAAATTCCCAAATGTAAAGTTTTTATTACAATACATGGCTATAACAATAATAGCAACGGTAAAACGACGACAAAAAAAACAAGAACATTCAATAAAAATTTTCGACAATAAATGTTCAAAGTAATTTCTATTTACTTCAATTCATTTAACAACACGTTTACTAAAGAGCCATTTTATCTTAAATAATAACCGATCATCTCGAGACCGTTCCGCAGCATTTACAATTTTATTCCATAATTCTTTTCGGGTGTTCACTGCTTCTTTATATACGAGCCCCATTCACAAAAATCAAGCGGGTTGAAATTGGGGCTTCATGGCGGCTAAGGCATCTGGCTTCCACAGCCTATCCACCGATGAGGAAATTAAACATTTAGGTAATCTCTGACAGGTCTAGAGAAGTGTGCTGGGGCTCCATCCTGCATGAACAGCATGCTTTGTCTTAGTACTAAAGAAAACTCATCGAAATATTCGGGTACCTGTATTTACCTGTATACTCATTTCCAACATTAATTTTAAATTAATGTTGGAAATGAGTTTGGCTCTTAAATAATTTTAACTATTAATAATTAGCGGACACCCTTTATATATCAATTGTGAGCGATTCTCATTGATTCTTCCTCTCTCTATGTGCCATGTTATTAAATCCTAAACCAACCTAAGCTAACGTAATGTCTCTTTGCAACCCGATTATTATTACACGGAGTATTTTGAAATCAGAACATTTTTATTCCCATTATTTCCCCTGTATTCACTAAAAAGGTTTAAGAGTTAGACCAGGTCTAGTTGCCATGGTACTTCAAATTCTTAGTTAGCCAGTTATGTTTCGCTTATGTCATTGTCACTTTGTAATTGTGACATTTAGAAAAATTATCTGTTCAGATGTTAAAAATGTCATGTTAAACCTATAATTGTCAAGTTAGAACTGGTCTAAATTTAAACCTCTTTAGTGAATACCGGTGTTAATGTTTAAAGGTATATGTTTTGGTATATTTAGTTTCGCTCAAAGTACAGTACTAAAATCTAAATATTTCCTTATTTAACCAGCACTAGATTTACTAATTTATTTTTATGAAAATATTTTTATCATATTATTGCTAAAATCTCTTCAGTCTCTTAAAATTAAGGTATCTAAAAAATATAAATTTAATTAGTATATACTATTGATCAAATCCAGAGGCAAGAATGTTTTATTAAAAATTCACACCCTTTTTAAAATACAGTTCAATTTGCCTCTGCAATGTACTTGAATACCGAAAGTCAAATAACTTTGATATTAACATATCGATATTCACATAAACTTTGCCTTATTTTCGCCAATATATATTCGTCGAAAAGCAGATTGTATAAAACTGATAGCGACTGAACTTTTTCTAAAACTTCCATATTTTATTTAGTTCAAGGCAAGTTAAATGTGCTTTATTTTAATACCAGATCTGAACTACAGAATTGCTTAGTTTTATTAGAGGATGCAAGCAATTTTCGTAGATATTTTATAATGCGCTTGTTAAAATATAAGTTATTTACATAAAATATGACATTTTCATATAAAGAAGAAGATCGGCGGGCGTTGAAGGGAAATTACAAATTTTCGATGCAAATACTAACATCATAATATTCTTAGTGAATTATCTTATTTTTACTTTTAACTATTCATCACAGCAATAAATATTATTATTATAAATATATAACTCCACTACTATAACAAACGTACTTATCAAGTGAGGCTGTATAAATCCTACTTTAGAAAATTAGCATAATCAAGAAAGCAATAGAAGTTGGGAAGACCTACACCCTAAACGAAAGATTTAACGAATTTTAACCTACCTGGAAGTCTCTAATAAAAAAAAACAAGCACAGAGACGTGCCAGCGTGAAACAAACAACCAAAACTTATAAAGACGACTCCGCAGCAATAAAACTACGGGATCAGGTAAATACTGGCATAAATCTCTCCGTAACTCTCACGTTAAGATTATTTCAGAACCATTTTTAGTGCGACATTCAGCAATCAATATAGTTGAAAGGGAAGTGAAGTGAATCAAGACTCCCAAACCATTTAAGATTCGGTCAAATCTGCATGACCCTTAGGTGAAACATGGTGTAAATGTCTTCATCAGTCGGAAGTCAAGTTAGAACTGGTCTAGTCGGAAACACGACAAAATAAAATTTAAGGCCAATATAATCCACTTACTAAGGCTCACTGAGGCCTTCGTGTAACCCGCTAAGCCTTCAAGTGTATCTAGTTCTTTTTAATAAATGTCCAGTACCCTCTGCGAATAAACTCGCCAATAAACCACCATAAAAAAACAACACCACCTACTGAAGAAGAAACTTTTGGAGACATCCATTGAATATGAGCTCAACAATTCTGTAGAGATTTAGCTTATATCATGTTAACACCATTTGCAATAATACTAGGTATAGGCAATTATCTAAATCAAATAATGGGAACAAAACCAAAGACTTGAGATTCAGCAAAACACTTGCAAAAAAGTTAATTATCATCTAATTTTTTGGACATTTTCTTTAAAACTCACCAGGACTCAATAAAGTAATCTCATTTTTCGTTGTTCCAAATTTATCAGCTGAACGTTTCAAAAAAGCCATATATATATATATATATATATATATATATATATATATATATATATATTAAAGAAATTATCTATGACAAATTTCAAATTCCTAATATTTATTAGAAAATATGGCAATATACCTGAAAGCCTAATGAGCACAGTTGATAGCAAATGAATAAATAAATGTCATTTTATAATTTCTTAGTAAGGAAGACGGAATGAAAATTAATTTTAGAATTTCAAAATTAAAACCCTGCAAATTCACCCTTTCCAATAAGCCGTTTATATTACAACCCCCTTGTATATTCGGCTTGAATTTATTTAGTCCTTAAAAAGTTGACCATATTTACATATTTACCCAGCAGTAGTGGACCCTTCGAGATTAGAATCACTATATCACTATAGGACGTTCCGGTTTAGATAGCACGAGGCATCCTAGAAGACTTTTACTCAACGGAATATCACTATTTAAATTTTTAAAAATTTCAATAGGTTCGTAAATTTTCCGTCTATAGAGTCCTGGAACCGATACAAAATTGTTGGTTCATTTTACATTTATGAGAAACATATAATAATAAATATCTTATTTATATTTAAAAAACCCATAAACACTGTAGAAAAACTTAAGACAATCAAGTTGGATTTTGAAGGAATTTCGATCTGTTTCGATATAGAATCATTATATAAAATTGTTGGTGTTTTTCGATTTCCGATATATCAGAACATAATATTATTTATACCTATCTTTCTTGTGGATTAGTTGAAGCTTGTCTTACATCTACTTATTTCATTTTTTAACGAACTTTTTATAAACAAGCCTTGGGGGCCGTCATGGAATACCCTTTATCACCTATGGTAGCCTGTAAATGAATTAAAGTATTGTTTAAATAAATAAAGAAATACGTAATTTAATTTTATTTCCTATAGACTTACATAGTAAGTATGGGATATTGTCACAACAAAATAAATATAAACACATGAATACAGTTTGATAAACAAATATAACACTAACGAATGTATACATATATAATATTGAAACATACATCTTATTATTTAAATAGTTCACATTACATTATAGGTGTCACAATCTAAGTACTCCGCTACCGAATAGACATTCCCGCCATAGAAAAGCTGCTTAACCGACGTAGTGAATTTTTCTGTATTGGATATTTGTTTTATGTGATTAGGTAATTTATTATATAGTTTAATGTGTAAAACCAAGGGGCTTTTTGATACAGACGATAGTCGATGTTGTGGAATAGCCAGATTGAAATTTTTTCTTAAATTCCAATTTTCAACAGCATCCCGAGACAAGCCAATATCAGAAGCATTACTTCTTGCATACTTTACGGAGTTATACATAAACAAATATGGAAATGTAGGTATGTTCAACATGGCAAATAATGGCCGACAAGAGAATTGAGGTGGTCTAAAAAACATTGTTCTTATAATCTTTTTCTGTTTAATAAATACTTCATTTGATCTATTGCAATTTCCCTAAGCCACAATGGCGTAAGAAAGGCAAGATTGTACAGATGAATGATAATATAGTTTTAAAAGAACGATATCAACTTTTGACCCGAGTTGCCAGATGACAAATGATTAAATAACTAGTTTTTTCATAACGTAGTCAATTTGATTTGACCAAGAAAGCCGCGCATCTATAAATACGCCAAGAATTTTGGAAACTGAATTTTGCTCTACGGTTTTGTTGGTAATTTTAACTAAGAGACTCCTGTTCAAGTATCTTAATGAAAAATGAACAAACTCGGTTTTATCCCTATTTAATAATAAACCATTCTGCTGACAATAATTCTGCATATTAATTACAGCTTCATTGGCACATATGCTAACATTCCAGGCTCTCACCGAAACAAGCCACGGCGGTATCATCCGCAAATAACGAGATATAGTTCTGTTCGAAAATATCGTTAATAAAAATTATAAATAAAAGGGGCCCCAGTATGCTACCCTGTGGAATACCCCTCTCAACATTTCCAGTACCAGATATATATTGAATATGATTTTCTTTCAAGATTATATTTTGGGTACGATCAGACAAAAAATCTTTTAACCAGTTGTAAGCATTTCCCCTAATACCATAGTTATTTAGCTTAAAGAGCATAAGTTCAATATCAATTACTTCGAACGCTCTTTTTAAATCGAAAAAAAAAGACAAGCAGTATAATTATTATTGTCAATATTTCTCAGAATTTTATTGTATAAAGAAAGAATGGCGTCCTGAGTAGATACGCCTTTTCGAAAACCAAATTGTATAGGCTTTTTCAAAAATTTTTGAAAATACGGAAAGGAGGGCATTGCCTCTATTGTTTGAAATATCATTTTTGTTTCCTTTCTTGAAAATAGGTTGAATAATTACATGTCTCAAAATTTTATGGAAACTACCTTCAGAAAATGAGCAATTTATTAAATATATCAGAGGTCAGGAAATGTTGTTCATGATTTAGGTTAAGAAACTTATTGAAACGTTTAAACTTTATATCCTGCCGCACAATGATTGCGACACCTTCACCTTTTAGAGAAGATCTACAAAAAGAACAGGCTAGCTGGTAAAAGTCAATATTAATTAAGAAATTTTCGTCATTACCACACCACCGGAGTGCCCAACGAATGCAGGAGCAGTTCAATTTACGTATTTAAAGGAATGTTTTGGATTTAGTAGACAAGAGGACAAAATATTATTATTATATTATTATTATATGAAATAAGTAGATGACTTTGAGGATGATATTTTATCATCCTCTTTACTATTCCTACATTTCTTCAGATATGTAGACAATACTTTTCTTCTTTTGTTGTTTGTCCTCACGGACAGAAAAATCTTCTCATGTTTCGGGACTGTATTTGTTTAAATGAAGGAAAATGGTACTTTAAGACAGCCAGTATATAGACAAGCGATGCATAACAATAAATTAAATCATTATCCAGCACATAAGCAACACTTTGATTTTCCTTAATATTCTTTAGCACCGGCAATAGAGAAACTGAGGCGGAGCGACTGTTGCATTAAAGATATCACGCGCTCATCTCGAAGATATAGTAATCAAACCGCGTCAGATAAAAAGTAACTGTTAGGTAGTGTTGTTCACCTTTTCATACATGGCACTTCAGATAAAATTCTACTTCTATTTTCTTACGGTGCAACATACGTATAACCTATGATATACATAAGAAGATTTAACAATTTTTACGATCGTTTTTAAATGGTTGGAGTACAAAATGCATGGCTCATTTGGAGAAATGTTCGCAAGGGTCACTATAGGCTTAATATCTACTAGACTTAAAGAGCATGCACGATTTATTAAAAAAAAAACGGAAAATTTCCTTTACCCGGAACTTCCCTCGTTATGTTTTTTTTTCAATTTGTTAGGAAAAAGGAAGTGTGACCCAATTTAGTTCAGTACATAGTCACAGTATATATGTGTTACATATTCCCTCTTTTCAAACATTTTTATTGGGCGCTATTTTGTTTCATCATATTGGATTCCTACCAATATTTTACCAGTTTTTTTCTACCTATGCCACACTTTTGGGCATAATTTAAAATATTCAATAAGTAGTCCAATATTTAATTTTTCTGCAAAATTTAAGGTCAGTGGAACAAGACTTTTTTATGTTGATTAAAAAAAAATATTAGGCAGCCATCTTAAATTCGTACCACAACTTTACCAGTTTATCTCTATATCACACTTAATTCTTGCACCAAAATTGAAATTAATTTGTGATTTTTATGCAAAAATTAAGGTAAATTAGAAAATTAGTTTTTTTAGTAATAATTTTTTTAATATTGTTCCGCCATAGTTGATTTTTGCCAAAATACTACAAGGTCATCCCCAGATGACCCATACTTTTTGCATAAAATTTGAGGCCAATCTGGTAAGTAGTTTTTAAGCTATGTCGCGAACTGACAGACAGACGGACCGACTGAATTGATAAAACATATTTTTTGGAATTCAGAGGCGCTAACACATGAGGATATGTAAAACTGAGAGAGTGATTTATTTCACAATTACAAACATTTTATTTGGCCGCCATTTTGTAGTTGATTCCCATACCACAATTAGTTATGGCAGAGAATTTGAAATCAATCCATTAAGTAGTCTTTCAGGCTGAATTTTTAAATATTTTATGATTCCGCCATTTGTTCCGACATCTTGGATTCGTACGAAAATTTTAGAAGCTGATTCCAATATAGTACTTGATGTTTGTGGAAAATTTTAGATAAATTGGATTAGCAGCTTTTTAATAATATTTTTTTAACATTTCACTTGGCCGTCATTTCGTTTCACCACATTAGACTATTACCAAAATATTACCAAATTATACCAATATGACCCTTAATTTTTTATCAAAATTTGAAGTCAATCTGATAAATAATTATATATATATAAAACATATTTTTTGGCATCCCGGGACGCTACAACGTGAGGATATGTAAAGCCCGAGAGGGTGTTTTTTTCACGATTACAAACGTTTTGTTTGGCCGTCGTTTTCTTCGGCCATCTTAAATTACTATCACAATTTTTCTAGTTGATTCCTATACCACAGTTAATTATGGCACACAATTTGAAATTAATCCATTAAGCAGTTTTTTTAGGCTAAATTTTTAAATATATTATAAAACCGCATTTTTGTTCCGCTTGGATTCATACCACAATATTACCAGTTGGGTCCAACATAAAACTTGACGTTTGTGCAAATTTTGAGATGAATTGGATAAGTAGTTTTTAATAATATGTTTTTTACCATTTCACTAAGCGACGTTTTTGTTTCGCCATATTGGATTTTTACCAAAATATTACCAGGTCGTCCCCATATGACCCTCAAATTATAATCAAAATTTGAAGTCAATCGGGTAAGTAGTTTTTAAGCTATGCTGCGAACTAACAAACAGACAGACAGACCGAGAGACGGACCACCGGAATTGAACGTGGTTTTTGACATCTAGGGACGCTAAAACCTGAAGATATGTAAAACTTAAGAGGGTGATTTTTTTCACGATTACAAACATTTTGTTTGGCCACCGTTTTGTTCGGCCATCTTAAATTAGTACCATAATTTTACTAGTTGATCCATATACCACGTAAAGTTATGGCACACAATTTGAAATTAATCCATTAAGCAGTTTTTCAAGGCTAAATTGTTAGCTAGTTTTACCACAATTAATTATGGCACGTAATTTGAAATCAATCCACATAATTTGAAATCAATCAATTAAGCAGTTTTTTTAGGCTGAATTTTTAAATATTTTATTAAGTCGCCATTTTGGATTCGTACCAACATTTTACCAGTTGATTTCAATATAATACTGGATAAATAGTTTTTTAATAATAATTTTTTTAACATTTCAGTAGGCCACCATTTTGTTTTGCCATTTTGAACTTTTACCAAAATGTTACCAGGTCATCCCCATGTGAACCTTAATTTTTGACCAAAATTTGAAGTCAACCGGGTAAGTTGCACAGACAGACAGACCGAATTGAGAAAACATGTTTTTCGGCATCTAGGGACCCTGAAACGTGAAAATATGAGATCGCTGAAATGCCTTGTGCAATCATGGGAGAAACCTCGTATAGCAAGTCAAATTTGATACTGTCCAAAACAAAGATAGATTGTGTTCTACGGTTTGAAAGCATAGTGGACAGGTTAAAACTTTTTTATATAAAAAGTATATTTTTTAGAATTTGAAGTAAAATACATTTTAGATCTGAGTTCATTAAGTTGACTCCCTCGTATGAACATTTTGGGTTATAGGATAATATATTTACTTGTTCTGCTTTTTATTTTTATCATGTATCTAAAGTTATCAATGTTCCTTTAAATATTTTGTATATATCTATTTTGAACCTCTCACAAATGCTATTTCTGACTACTGCAAGGTTTCTCCAAATAATGTCTACTATCTTTATTTATTTTATTAAAATAAAGTTTAAAAATATTATATCAGAGTACGTCTTAGGAAATACTAATTTTAGAACTTTTACAATTGTGGTTAAAAGCGAAAGATTAATAATTAATTTTTACCAGCTAATATATACTTTGAGTCACGTTAAGAAATTAGATTGTCTTACAATAGAACAAATTCTCATCAACCTATAATAAATCTGGTTGTGTTTGTAAAACCAAAGAGAGCGACTTAATTAAATCTTTATTAATTTGCTAATTAAATTTAGTAGATTTGATAACATTTACTATGGCCACTGTCTTAGAGTTAAAAAGTCTTTTCTTAATTGATGTACTACTAAAAACCTTTTATACAATTAAACTGACATGTGTTATTTAATGTTCTAGTAACCACGTTCATAAAATAAAATCAGCTGTTTGAATAAAATAATATAATGTTAGGAAAAGCTGGGGCTAATTAGTATAGACGGAAAGAGAAGCTTTTTGTGTCTCTTGGCCGACAGGAGCAGTTATTTATCAATGAAGCATTTAAAGCAATATTTAGCCATAAGTTGTTTTGAAAATGAGTAGTTTATATAAAAAATATATTTTCTGATTTTATTTAAATCTTATGAGATTTGTTTAACTTTATCTTCTTTATAACACAATTTCAATTTTATTTGATTTTTTCTATTTTTGAACACATTTTGTTAACTAACGAAATGGTAAAAGTTACTGTCTCTCAACTTTCGGATTTTATTATATTGACTAGATTTTCCAGCAAAATATGAACTACTTTTTTATTTTTTGTACTTATCAATTCGGACTTTAGTCATAATATACTTAAAGTGTGCATGTTTTTAAATGCAATACATGCGAAAACTTTTACCCCAAGTATTCCTGTTCACAAATATTTATATACATCCGTAGAGACATTATATTTTGTTTCTTAAAATTTCTTTATTGTGTTCTAGGGAATCTAAAATGTTGAAAAATAAATAGCAATAATAATAATAATAAATGTATTTTATTAAATATGTATATACAAATAGATACAAATAGAATAATTATATTTTTCAAACATTTTTGCGATTACGGTATTTCCGTTATATATCTCATACAGTATAATATATGGGCTGTTATACAGGGCTCTAAAAATTATTTATTTATAAAAATGGAACACAACTCGTCTATTCTTCATAAAGTGACCGGAAACTACTACATAAACTATATCTGGCTCTCCTAATATCTCGTTTATATCAAATGTGTGTGTATTATATTAATGAAATGAAATAAATTGAAATTGGTAACTCGCGGATATAGCGTCAGATTACCAGGGATCATGGTTTCGATTTTTACAGCCGGCAGGATACATTATAATTTTTCAGGAGATTACGCACCAAGTTTGACTCGGATTTAAGTGAGTTCCTGGTGGTGAACTCTAGAGAAAGCCCTGTTCAAACTAATTTCCTTGGATATAATATTTTTTATTCCATTGTCGATAATGTTCTACAAAAGCACCCCTAACTACTCTAAAGATAAATACTTTCCCAGATATTACAGAAAAAATACAATTAAAATAATTAAACAAAAGAATAAATTGCATAAAAAATGATAAGAGCTTGTTTTAAAGTACTTATAGAATCGTACTTTAAAAATCATATTAACCCTCCAGTAACATGATTTTTCTAACATTAGTTCTAACATAGGTCTGTGTGACCGAATCCAGAGAATACCATTTCATTAGTCACTTTGTAGCCAGAAAGTTATTTTCGTTATAAAAAAAAATGTGATTATTTATAAATAATAGTAACATTATAACAAAAGTAATACCATGACACAAATAAGTCTCCTTCAGAGTTAGCAGTGGCAGTATTACCACGTCCAATGCATTCGCTACAGATAGCGACAAAGTGTTCTTTTTTATCTTCCTGTTTTTCTTCGTACGGCAAAAAAAAACATCTACCATGGACCTATTTTGATTTTGCACAATAATTTCGGGTTCCATTTTGCGACGTCCGACCGGCGCAATAGCGACGAGAAAACGATGTGTTCAAATCGACGCGGGAGCAAATAATGAGTTTGAAAATAATAGAATTATTCAAGGAAAATAAAAATTACATAGATAGTTAAATTATATGAATTAGGAAATCATCAATTGTAAAAAAAATAGAATTATAAATTTTCAAGGCAGTGCTGCAGCTCTTATTAAAAAACCGCCACTGGTTTGCACACAATTGGTCAACTACGTCAACACCACATTTCGTATCATTATACATCATAATAATTTCTGGTTTACCCGTTATTTAGTCTAGACTATTATCGTCATGCATGGTCGACACGAGAAGAACATTTTTTCCTTTTCTGGGTATGTACGACACTAACGTAATTTTTTTTTCAAATCCGAACATACTAGAGCCCTTTGGTCTAACACATGCCACAAATTCCAGAGTAGTTCTCGTTTATTTTTTTTATGGTAGCGTTTACATAAAGGTAAACTAATAAACCAGTTGTCTATGCTGAAGTTTCTTCCATTGTTGGCTAGTGGTTCCACAAGGCGCTCAACAATTGATTTTGCGTTGTTCCCACGAGAAAACAGTCCAGGGGTTGCTTTTTGGCGTACATTTCCATATTTACTAAATAACATTTCTTAGTATCAACCATTGCAAATATTTTGATGTCGTATTTTTTAAGCTTACTGGGGATAAACTGCCAAAAATTGAGTTTGGGACAGTGGTAAATTCTGATGGCGTAAAATTTTCTTTGCAGCTAGAAAAAAACTCAAACAGTTCTAGAATTGCTGCCAACTTGTCTGTTTTTTGCCTCTCAAATCGAGTGTTCTTATTGTCAAATCTTAAATGTCTCAATAAAAATCGAAATCGTTCCAATGACATTATAAGCCTAAATAGTTCAATTGATGTGGCGTTAGTTTGCCACAAACCTTCCGCATTCAAACGGTTGGTTTTACGCCCGGCCGGAAAGTATATTATAATATACAATACTGCTGCTGGGATAATTGATAAGTTGGTGTATTCAACAACTAAATTTAACATGTTATCTAAAAGGAAACATGACGAAATATCAGAATATCATTCGATGAATTGTGTACTGATCCTTTTACGCCTGACAAGTGGATTACAATATTTTTTTCTCGAATTTTAACCCTCTGATCGGGCGGATGTTTCTTCCATTTGGTCCAGTTATCTTAACCAGTAAACAGAGATCCATGCACTTTGTCTTTTTGTTAGGTATATGATGTTCATACGGACTTATGTTTTCTAATTCTGGTTCTAACTTTTGCTCTGACTCAGAATCTTCTTCTCATGATCTTCTTCACTAGAATCTTCTTGGTCGTCCGGAGCGGTACATTGGTCTTCCGATTCCTTCCATAACTTTCGAAATCGCTCCTGTCCACGTTCATAACTCATACTAAAACAAACAATAATTTACTAGGCAATTTAATTTTTAATATTTAAAAAATATACTTTGTCTAATAAATCAAGTACTCGCGTTAATACTAATCCATCCGGGAGACCGAACTTCGTATACTATCGGCAAATATGCTAACACACACTTTTCTCTGAGAGATCTAGCCTAGTAACTAACTAAAATTAAGATACCTACCCGGACGATCATATCGAAGCGCCACGCGCGATGATTTGGTGAAAAGGTGAGAGGTTGGTTTGTGAGACGGTATGTTAGCACCTGAAGGTTAAGTCTGTGAGAAGTGATCTAGCAGATAATCCCAACAGCTTTCAGAACTACGTATCTGTAAAAACGGAAAATGTTAATAAATTACCAAATGAAATCTATTGGTATGGTGCTCTTGCTGCAAACGGTAAGGATATTAATGACTTGTTTCGTTCTTATTTTGCACGTGTTTTCGAGCCAGAAAGGTATAATTCTGATCACCCCTCTGCTCATCATAACTCCGTAAATAGTTCCTATCTGAATAATATATGTATTGGATAAAGCTGACATAATACGGACAAAACATGTGTTTTACGATAGATAAAAATCCGCAATGCTAATCCCGTTATTCAAAGTCGGCAATAATAATGTAAAAACTATAGACTAATAAATAAATAAAAAAATCAAGTGTAGCCCAACTGTATTCAATTTTACAAATATATAATATTTTGATGTCGTATTTTTTAAGCTTACTGGGGATAAACTGCCAAAAATTGGGTTTGGGACAGTGGTAAATTCTGATGGCGTAAAATTTTCTTTGCAGCTAGAAAAAAACTCAAACAGTTCTCGAATTGCTGCCAACTTGTCTGTTTTTTGCCTCTCAGGTCGAGTGTTCTTATTGTCAAATCTTAAATGTCTCAATAAAAATCGAAATCGTTCCAATGACATTGTAAGCCTAAATAGTTCAATTGATGTGGCGTTAGTTTGCCACAAACCTTCCGTTCAGGTACTGAACAACATGACTCTTATAGAGGTTGGTCGTTTTCACTGAATACCTCCACGAAAACATGGATAATCAAATACAGGTTGATGCCATTTACATCGAATTTAGCAAGGTGTTTGACAAGAAAAGTCATAATATTTGACTTGCTCGTTTGACTGAAGTTGGTGAGGGGGGTAACCTGCTCAAATAAAAAGATTCGTACATCAAGGCGAGATCACAGTATGTGTCTAGTTAGGGATTTCTATCAGATGTATTCAAACCAATTTCAGGCGTTCTCCAAGGGTCCCAATTCGAATCTATTTATATCCATAAAATTAAATCAGATCTACACCATTATAACTTCTTACACTATGCAGATGATTTGAAAATTTAGAGAGATGTACAAGATATTTCTTATTCAAATAGATCTGAATAGAGTAGTTCTCAATCTTAATAAATGTTCAAGGATTACTTTTTCTCGTAGTAAACTAGAATATAATTACACATGCAAAATATTTACTATTAACCGTCCAAATTTAATCATATAAGAGATTTGAAAATTATTATCGACTCTAAATTAATGTTTGATATAAACATAGATACAGTTATGATTCAAGCTTTCAGGGTATTGTGAATAAATCTTGCGAAAATGCTCCATGTTCTCAAATATTAAATTTATAACCTGTCTATATAATTATTTTGTTCTCAGCAAATTACATTTTGGTAGTATGATTTGGAGTCCAAAAATGCCATCTACATAAATTATTTAGACCAAATACAAAATAGATGCTTTAAGTTCATTTCATTTAAACGAATTATATAAATCCAACTAGTGCCTATGCACTGGCTCGACAACAGTTTTCTGTTACGTCTCTATCAGCTAGTTAGAAGAATATTTCACGATATACTGTTTTTATATAAAACTGTTAATAGCATAATAAAAAACTCTAGTGTATTATCACTAGTAAGATTAAATAGTCGTCAAGCTAACCTACGTTCATACAAACTATTTCACATATCTTTTAGGAAAAAAACATTGTTCTCAAAATTCCCCATTTTGTAGAGTAGGAGGAAACGCTAATCTATATAGTAATATATTTGACATATTTTTAATATCCTCAAAAAATATCAAAATAATTTTTAAAAGTAATATTCGAAAGCTTCGTTCAATGGCTCAATGCTAATCTTCACAATTATCATCTTGATCTTGAAATAACATAACTAATTAGAAACTCTTTTTAAAATATTCTTTACTACTTTTGTCTACTACTGTCTAGTTTCCAATTTTTTCACTCTTTTTTATATTATAAGTATGTAATTATTTTATGTAATCTTGTAGGAACTCTATTAATTTCGTGCAGGTTGGTTTGCCTGTTATCCTCCAATAGATAAATATATATATATATATATATATATATATATATATATATATATATATATATATATATATATATATATATATATATATATATATAAGGCTCAGCATTAGATAAGCTATACACTTACTTACCTAAATACGAGAACGCGTTAAAAAAATACTAGTATTGTTGTATTGTAATACTGCAAGTACTGACACACGTATTAATTAGATTACCCTTAGTTATTCCTCATCATATTAATCACTAAATGTTCCAAGTAACTTTATAGACGTTGTGCTGTTGCATTTCTTTTCAGTAAAGTCGGTAGTGCAAACAAGTAATATAAAGTTAAGAAATGTTGGATATCAGAATTAAACACTCTTAGACAAATAGCATTTACGTTCCCTACGAAACAAAAGTTATCCCCTACAAGTATTCCACTTTTACTTCATTATAGTTTTTCTCAGTTGTAACGTGTAAAACTCGACCCAACTTTATTAAGATTAAGTCCGAAAGTCCGCAACCTAAATCAATACAAATTGTGGGGATAAGGACGGTCTCTTAAACGTTTACGAGCCGGAATCGATGATGTAGAGGGTAATAATACGAAAGGAAAGGGCATACTTGAGTTGTATGTAACTGTTTAATTTACGTGAAATTGTTGACTGACTGCAGACATTTCGATCGGCTCAGGACTTTAAATACTACACTTTGTGAGTCAAACTTGTTTTTAGAGTAAATTACATATTAATTCGTGTCGATTTTGCTTTCAATTTATGTCAGAAAATATTTGGCGCAAGATACGAAAAGTTGCTTTACGCTATTTTGGAGCAATAGAGGAGAAGTTCTGTTATTAAATCTTATGTTAGGATAATGAGTGTTATTGTCATTTTTGATAACAATATATAAACAAGCAATAGGTGTACAGCTTTTAGAAGCTCTATTTGCCCTACACAACTAATAGGTTTTGTCAACTTCAAAGACT
Organism: Kuschelorhynchus macadamiae; assembly: GCA_030620095.1. Taxonomy (NCBI): domain Eukaryota; kingdom Metazoa; phylum Arthropoda; class Insecta; order Coleoptera; family Curculionidae; genus Kuschelorhynchus; species Kuschelorhynchus macadamiae. The sequence goes on along the minus strand of JAUTXW010002390.1, from coordinate 91,899 downwards.
ATATATTACAGATGCTCTTAAAAAGAGGTGTATAAACCCATTTAAGAGATATTGACTATAGAGGAATAGTTAAAAGAGGCTGCACAAAACGAGACAGTGCAGGTTTCTTCAGCTTCTTTGGAACTGTTTGGCTTTTCAGGTGCTTCAATTCTTAATTTATAGAATTGGGGTTAAGTAAAGTTGTCACTTGCCTTTTGTTCAATATTAGTTAATAGTGAGGCTAATAAAAAAGGCATGCAACATACTAAAGAAAGCAAAATTAAATTTCCATCATGATGCGAGAACCAGACGCGCTTTAAAAGTAAACTGTTACAAGTATTGCATCAACCTGACTTGCAAATGGCAACGTGGCATCAGGTGAAATGTAAGTAACATATTTAGACATATTTGTTTAACGCAATATCAACAGAGGACAAATATTATAATGAGGCATCCAAACATTGTTCCAAATAAATGAAATTCTACCCAAGCGGATTGTCAGTTGCTATATTTTGTACATATTTTTACTTAAAATATTGATTTGATTACTTTTATAAAAGTAAGTAAGAAATTAAATCGTTTAAGTTCTTGAATATCCGTATGGAGTTGTATCTCAAATGCAGAAGTAAGTTAGAGAAATTATTGTATTCTCAGTTTCATAGGTCGGCTGTTCTAAAAAATATTTCTTAAAGTCCTGGACTTTTATATACACAAATTTAAGAGTTTTTAATAGGTTTTTGGTAGAAATTGAAACGTGTGTGTCAAATAACAGGATCAGGATATATCAGTGGTCATTACTCCTAGCAAAACTCGGATGGGTTCCCGCTACTCTAATAAAGGCCTATATTCAACAATAATACATTCTTACTGAACAAGAAACACTGTGAAAATTATATAAATAATAGTGTTCCTTGGAATTCTCCGGTACTGATTCTGCTGATGTTTATATGAAAACTCAGTGCAGACATCACCTAAATCCTGGATTAGGTTGATTCTAAAATTAAATAACTCGGTTTTTAGAATGTTTTCCCATCGATAACTCAAATATTGCGAAAAGTCTGAAGTCTAAAGTCAAAAGAGCACTCAGAAATACTGCCGATTAATAATTCCACGCTTTTTCTAAGGTCTCTTAGGTACTGGTAATGTTTGCTTGGTTATATATACAGGATGCTCGGAAATTCCGTAATGATATGTCGAGGAGCTGTTATACGCTAAGAGATATTAAAAATTTGTTTGTGAACATGAGTCTAGAAACGTCTTATTTTCAATGAGTGTGTAAATTAAAAATAAATATTTATTTTCTTGCCGCCTACATTTTTAGAAATATTTAATTTACATTACACAGGATAAACCATAATTATTAAAGCGACCATAACACATTTTAGCAATTTATACAGGATTCCATTTTTCGGGTCACAATCCCTTTGATTCCATTAAAAAAAACTGCAGTTGGGGCACACACCTAGTTTCTATATATCTGCTTTATTTTACGAAAAAAAAACCCCTAATCTTTTTTAATACTTTGCAATGTTGTGAAATAATTTACAAACATAATTTTATTAGCATGGACACTGTTCATATTTTTAAACACCTCACCTAAATTTTATTACTTCAAGACAGTACAGAGCATCAAAACATTTAAATGTCTATTTTCTTTAAATAAAACAGACTATTTTCTTAAAGGGCAAAGTAAGTCAGAAAGAATATATTCGTCCCAAAAAAAAGTACAAAGTGTTTAATTTTTTCAAATATATTACGGTTTATTGTCTGTCTAATTTAAATCAAAGATGTCCAGAAATGTACGAGATACAAAAGAAAACCTGTATCCAAAAAACGAACCGTTTCCGGACCAATGTTCATAGAAACTTTTCAAAAATATTTTTATGTGTAAAATAGCGCTACAATTGTTTCAAAGGAATTACCGGTCACTCTCTATGTATGTACAGTTCTATAATTGGGCAAATAATTTGCAAAAATTGTATCTTAGTAATAAATATAAGTAGACATTTTTTAAGTTTAGTTAAAGTATAATCAAAATTTGTATATTATTTAAAACAATTTTTCTAAAATATTTAACACATATTACTGTATTGCTATGTTTAAAATTTAGATCAATATTTATAGTTATAATAAAATTGTAAATTGGAAAAATTAAAGAAAAAGTTTTAATATACGCATATAGCAAAATTTTTTTTATAAAAATACTAGACAGATCACAACGAAGAATCTGCAAAAAAGGTAGATTTAATTAGATATATATTATTTCTATAAATTTTTATTTATGGAGAGCAAATCATCTCCAAATTATTGTCGTAAAATCTATGAATTAGACTTATTCCAGGCTCGCCCCATATTCAACAATGGATTAAAAAAACATTATTTCTTTAATTTTCCTTTTTTAACTTTCATTTTCAAACGACAGTCGTTTGAATGAACTACGTCATTAAGAAAGTAACAACGAAAAAAAAAATATATTGAATGATATGAAAAAATCGTGATACCCTGATAGCTACACGAGAATAGTAGACTATTTTTTGATCGTTAGTGTCATAATAAGGGATACTATGATCAAAAAGTGATAAATGTATTATCGACTATAATTCTGATCATTCTATAAAGCAAAAGTGACATATAATAGGTTCAAATGCTTCCAGCTATCCATGAGGTATTTCTAAAATAATCTAATAAACTTATCCCGTAGTGCATAACTGAGTTACATAAATCTACTCCTTGATCTAAGTAAAATAAAAAATCATTATTTCCTTGAAATAATAGTAAAATTGAAGTTAATTAGTATATTAATAGCATATAAAATCTGTAGTGTGGTATACTAAAAGAAGTTTCTTATGCTATGTAAAGTGGTATACTAAAATGGGCTTTTGTATTATTTTTTATATTTTTTTTTTCGTTTTTTGATATTATACATACTATATACATTCACACATACTATACAATTAAAACATAACCTTCGAATCCACCAAAAATAAATTAGACCTGATCTTGTCAAGAAAATTAAAACTCTTAATTCACCAGTTTTATTTAGCTTATGATATTGTTATTTTTTAGAATGACATTTAGAAAATTTTACTTGTTCTAATTTTGCTAATAATTTTAAACCTACAACTCACAAGGTTAACCTAGTCTAAATTTTATCCTCTTCAGCGAATTCAGGTGTAAATATCTGCAAACACTCCTATTAATAATTGTCTATCAGACACGTTTTTAATTTTTGCTGCAGCCACATTAAAAAAAGACTGAGCAAGACCTGCAAATTCCGTGCATGTAAAAAAGTATATTACATATTGGTTAAATAATAAACGTAGAACAAATCGAATCCAACATATGTTAATTGCATTTTCAAAATTAAATCGCGGAGTGGTAAAAGCGAATAATTCCGTAATATTTTATGAAAAAACTTACAATACGTAAACTTTAGATAACACTGACAGTGATTTAGTGCGTTCTTAGTGTTCTATAGTAATTCTTTTTGTATTCTATATTATTATATTAGAGGTCGAAGGGAATAAAATGATTGACTTTTTCCTCTCAAACTTTTATTATTGCCAAAATCCCGGTAAACTATATTTACCGCTAAACACTACATTTAATGAAATCATTTTTTTTTTAAATTGTTGCCTCAAAGCCGATAAAACAATGTTTTACATAAAACATATTTTAAAAATAAATATATTTAATCATGTTCTTCTTCATTTATATCTTCACTAGTAAATGCACACATGCAACATAACAAAGAAAGGAAAATTAAATTTCCAACGTTATGCAGAACCGAGATGTGCTTTAAAAGTAAAGTGTTATAAAATTGCATCAACGCAATTTGCAAATGGCAACGGGGTATCAAATAACATTTAGGTAACAAATTTAAATATATTTCTTTAAGGCAATATCAACAGAGATCAAGTATTATAAAGATGTATCCAGACACTTTGAAATTATACCCAAGCAAGTTATCTCTTGCTATATTTTGTAGATATTTTTAACTTAAAATGTTGATCTAAAATTTTAAAGTTTACTTAAAGTATAATCAAAATATGTATATCATATGAAACAATTTTCTAAAATATTTATCGCATATTACTGTATTTCTGCTTTTAAATTTCATATATGGTATTTTTGATAACTGGGTGGAATAAAGTATTATAATTACAATAAAACTGTTTAACATTAAAAACTATAAAATTGTCATATATGCAAAATACTGGACAGATCAACACGAAAAAATAAATTTAATCCGATATAAATTATTTCTATACATTTTTAATTACGTGAAGTGCAAACCAATTTTAAATGATTGTAGTAAACTTTATGAATTAGGCTTATTCCAGGCTCGCCGAGGAATAAAAAATGATATTTCATTAGTTTTCTTTACTTTAATTTGCAAACTATAGTCGTTTGAATGAGCTACGCCCTTAAAAAAATAACAATAAGAATAATGGATTGAACAATATAGCGATCGTGAGAGTTACAGGAGAATACCAGACTATTTGATCGTTAGCATCATACTAAATCATATGATAAAAAAATGAATGTATTATCCACTATAATGTCGATCATTCTATAAAGCAAAAGTGACATATAATAGGTGCAAATGTTTCCAGCCCCACTGTCGATGACGTAATTCTAGACTAGTCTATTAAATGTATTCCCTAGTGCATAATTGAGTTAAATCTACTCCTTGGTCTATCAAAAATTAAAGATCATAATTTACCCGAAATAATAGCAAACTTAAACTTAATTAGTATATTAATTACATATATAATCTGTAAAGTGGTATACTAAAGTGAGCTTCTTGTTTTATGTATAGTGGTGTTTTTTGTAATTTTTTAGTTTTTTGATATAATACACACATACTATATAACGAAAACCTAACCTTGGAATTCACCAAAAAGAATTAAAAGTCAGTTTTCTTTACCCTATGATATTGTTATTTTCGAAATGACATAATTTGAAAAAATTATTTATTCTATTTCTGCTAATGTCATTTTAAACCTAGTCTAAGTTTTATTCTTTTCAGCGAATACAGATATAAATATTTACAAAACCTCCTATTAATATTTATCTAGCAGACGTGTCTTTAATTTTTGCTGCAACAGCATTAAAATGGACTCAGCGAAACCTGCAAATAAATAATGATAATGTTACGTCGTTGTAAAAAATATGCTACAGATTGGTTAAATAATAGAGGGAGAACAACTTGTATCACACATATGGTAAATTTTCATAATTAAATCGCTGAGTGGGAAAAAGAAATTCTGTAATATTTGAAAAATACTGTGTAGCTTTTGTAGGTCTGATTTTATGAAAAAACTTACTACTTATAAGTTTTAGATTTAGTGTGTGTTCGAAACCTCTATAAATTATTTTTGTTTTGGATATATCAAAGGCCAAATGTACAAAATGATTGCCTTTTTCCCTTCAGTTTTTTATTATTGTCAAAATCCTGGTAAACTACATTTACTACTGAACACTGTATTTAATGAATCAGTTTTTTATTTTGGATTATTGCCTCATTGCCGATGAAAAATATGCTGTAAAAAAGTATTTTTAGATAATACATATTTTATAATTAGATATATTATTAAGTAAACATATTTAATCATGATCTTTATTTTTATCTTCACCAAGTTGAGTTTTTCTTGTCAATATTTCATCATAAAGCCTCTTATGCTTGTCTGGAATTCAGCCTATGATGCTCTAGAAACCGACGTTTTTTCTACAGTAGGACAACTCTTTTGTTCCGACTTATAAGTAAGATGTGGCTTTAGATTAACTAATGCATTCTATTTCTTTTCTATTGACCATATAAATAAAAAATCGGTAATCTTCCTTTACCGGGAACTCCCTCGTTATGAATATTTCCTTTTATTAGGGATAGTGAAGTGTGACCAATTTAGTTCCGCTCATATATACTGTCTTCTAAAACATTTTTATTGGGCACCATTTTTTTCCACCATATTGGATTCGTACCAATCAATTTCTACCTACACTAAACAAGGATTTTTAAGCTTACTTTAAAATAAATTAAATAGTAGTTTCTTCACTGATTTTTTTAAGACTGCCATTTTGTTCCGTCATGTTTAATTCGTACCAGTTTATAGTATGTAATATACATCACATTTGATTTTTGTGAAAAATTTGAAGTCAGTTGAATAAGAAGATATTTTTAAACAATTTTTTTAGCTGCCAATTTCTTTTGCTATCTTGAAATCATACTACAATATTACCAGCTTATCTCTAAGTTATATTTAATGTTTTCAGAAAATTTGAAAGCAATCATTAAGAATTTTTTTAATACTGATTTTTTAAATATTTTATTAGGTCGCCATTTTCTTTTTCCTTCTTGGATTTGTACGAAAATGTTGCCAGTACATTTCTATGTAACACTTGATTTAAGTAAAAAATTTGGGGATTTTAGTAATATTTTTTTAATAAATAGTAGGCACGGAAGATTTTTTTTAACATTTCACTAGCCCGCCATTTTATTCAGCCATATTGGATTTTTACTAAAATATTACCAGGTAGTCTCCATGGGTCCTTAATATTTCACTAAAATGTAAAGTCAATCGGACAAGTATTTTTGAGCTATGGCACGAACTGACAAACAAACAAATAGATAGACCTGTAAAACAAACAATAACTGTTTTAAACTGCTAAATGACAGTCTAGTCGCATGTTCACTACCCTCATTTAGTGTAAGAAGAAAATAATTCTATGTAATATTTTCCTTATTCTGCTCAGTGTTTACCTGGGAGGGTGTAAAGTGTATTTAAATTTAGTGAAAATATTCATTTCTTCGGCTCATGATATAAAAATAAATTAATAAAATAAAATAACTATGTTGGTTTGAAATTGACCAAAATTAAAATAACTTTCTTCTTCCACTCAGCGATTCTTATTGACGTAGTTGACCCAAATACCTCGAGTTTTATTCTCGGTTTTATCTGACACAGTATATGTTGTAGAGTTAACCACGGTAGAGAGTTTTACACCAATTGCCAAGATTGTTCTTTACGAAACTCTAAATGGAATGCACCACTCTTCTAAAATTATTAGTAAATAAAAATGTTCCCAATATATAATAATTTATTTGCTTAACGAACATTATACCGTTTGTGAACGAATCTATTAGACAGGACATAACTTTTAAAGTATTTGATGTATCAAAACGAAATTTCGTATATGTAAAAGCTACATAAAGAGGAGAGTTTTCACATATTTTTCACTTTCTGGTAACATCGGGTTTCACCGGAAATGACTCTAGTTTCGATTTTTTAAATGGAACACTCTGTATATTTTTACATTTTTGGATTCCTGAGACAATTGTAAATCAGAATGTGACATTTTAAAAACTTTTTACGCCTACTTGATTTTTTATAGCCATTTTTAAAGTTGCATCTAGATGGTCATGACCGGAAACAAATTAATCTAAGGACCTGAAATGATGACAAAATAATACAATCGCTAAGTTTTAGTGGTTAGTCTGATAGCTAGGAACAAGAGAAGTTGATAAAATCAAATTTTTGTGCCTAACTATTTTTTTTTCAGATGGCAACCCTTTTTAGACAATCACTTTTTGAAAAGAGGATTTTTCTGCGAATCTAACGGTACTAACTTTTTTGCGATTGGATTAAAAATAAGCTCAAAAATTACTAAGAAAAGTACTCAATCAGTAATCAATTATTTACTTTTATCAAGTGTGCCATGGATATTCATGCTTGATATTAAATAGGATTTTTAATTGTGACAGTTGGTTGATCAAGATTACTTACGTTGAATCTATCTATGCGTCACGTCACGTAAAGTCTGCCCAGCCTATCTTTGTTGATGAAAAGAATGCACGCCTATGCGCCTAACGCTCGGAACATAATTTTTTATACAGTTTTTAGCTGCCCCTCTTCAGATATCGTCAACAAATTTAGGCGTGCAAATCTGTATCTTTGGCTAACAAATAGCTCAGAGTACTAAACAAAAATACAGCTTCAATAACGCTGTAAAATGTAACAGCACAATATTCGAGTTCACTATAGTTGTTCAAAGTGCATTCCTCCTTGTTCACGACACATTAATAATAATACTTCTAAATACACGTACAACCTTTTCTTTTAAGATTTCAAGAGTGGCTGGTGCTGTTACATAGACCCTTTCATTAACATATCCCCAAATAAAGAAATCGAGAACAGTGAGATCCGGTGAACGGGCGGGCCACCGTATTGGGCCATTGGTTGCAATAACTCTATTATTGCAACTGTTCAATTAAATAATTAAGAACTTCTCTGGTATTGTGAGGCGGTGCTTCATCTTGCTGGAAGTATATTCAGCGTAAAACTTCTAAAGGTAAATGATTACGATATTGCTCAATTTCATTTTGGAGAAAGGAGAAAATCAATAAAAATAAAGAAATCTTATGTTTACTCAGAAAGAATAGGTAAGTGTCACTATCAAAACAAAAAATCCTACTTAATATCCAGCATGGCTATCCATGGCACACTTGATAAAAGTAAACAATTGATTATCGAGTGTTTTTCTTAGTAATATTTAATTTCTGAGCTTATTTTTAATCCAATCGCAAAAAAAATAGTACCGTTTGATTCGCAAAAGATCCTCTTTTCAAAAAGTGCTTGTCTAAAAAGGGTCGCAATTAAAAAAAAATAGTTAGACACAAAATTTGATTTTATCAACTTCTCTTGTTTCTAGCTATCAGACTAATCACTAAAACTTAGCGATTGTGTTATTCTGTCATCATTTCAGGTCCTTAGATTAATTTGCGTCCGGACATGACCACCTAGATGCAATTTTAAAAATGGTTTTAAAAAACCAAGTAGGCGTGAAAAGTTTTTAAAATGTCACATTCTGATTCAGAATTGTCTGAGGAATCCAAAAATGTAAAAATATAGTGGAGTCATTTCCGGTGAAACCGGAAGTGACCAGAAAGTGAAAAATATGCGAAAACTCTCCTCTTTATGTGCCATTTACCTACACCAAATTTCGTTTTGATACATCAAATACTTTAAACTAACAGATTCGTTGACACCCGGTATATAACAAATAAATTAGTGTTTTAGCATTCATTTCTGTGCCGCACCATATCCCGACCTCGTGTCGCAAAGCATGCACTGAGTGTGAAACTAATTTTCTTCTAGCAAAGTAAAACCCTATCTTAGTTCATTAGAATGAACATAAAATTTGTCATATTTATTTTTTGAACCCGAACTCGAAACGCTATAAATTTCAAAAACTGACAGGCCTCTGAAAGTGGCTGGATAGTAGATTAATAAAAATAACTGTACTTTAAAAGAGGCTATGGGTAGATGTATCCCTTATTCAAAATTACACCACTGTCAAGTGCCTTCGACCGACATTTTTAATTTTTCAACCAAATATCCTGCCGATATTAACTGTTGCAGTTATTAACCCAAAATTTTTGTAATAAACTATTTATCCTTGCAATAGAGCGAAATATCGAAAGGTTAAAAGTTCAACCCTTTTTATACATATTTTCGATTAAAGCTAAATGTAAGAGATACTCTACGTCTACAGAAAGAGGCAATTTGTAAAATGACTTTTCTTGAATCATTTGCTGACTTTCTGCAACTCAGGTAACTTATAAAAGAACACACCTACTAACGGGCAATACGTGCTTTTGTTTTAGAGAGAAACAAATAAAGCTTGCGAAGATACCCTTAGTGTCAAAGAGTCCATCATGAATTTATCCTATATTGAATATATCTATCCTAAAAAACAACCAAGACAATTTAGGAAAGCCTGATCATAAGAAATCATGTATTAGGGGGAGAGAGATAAACTACACATACGGGAGGGTCAGTGCTGTATGATTTTTTTAAATACACAACTCAAACGGACAATAGATGTTTTAATTTGCTAAATGACAGCTAAGTAATATCTAGTCTAAGAAGAAAATAGTTCCATGTAGTAATTTCCTTATTTTGCTCAATATTTACCTAAGAGGTTGTAAAGTGTTTTTAAAACGAGAGGAAATTGCCCCCTCTTTGGTTCATGATGTAAAAATAAATTTAAGGAACAAAATGGCTATATTGGTATGAAATTGCGAATAATTAAAACTATTTTCTTTTTCCACTCAGCGATTGTTAATAGCGTAGTTGAACCAAATACATAGACGAAAGTTTACTTGTCTGACGCAATATATTTGTAAAATTAACCACGGTAGAGAGTTTTTCAACAATTTCCAAGATTACTTTTTACGAAATGGTAAACGGAATCCACATTTTTTTTTAAATGAATAGCAAATACAAATTTATCTAATTTACAATAATTTATTTGCTTAACAAACATTATATAGAATTATTAAAGTAGTGTTTCAACATTTATCTTTGTGCCGCACCATCTTCGTATCGCAGAGCACACACTGAGTGTGCAACTAAACTCAGTTCTTCTCAAACTTAGACGCCTCTGGAAATTACTATATAGTGAAGTATTAAAAATACTGTATTTAAAAAAAACATTCTCGAAAGTACGCCATTGTCACGGATCTTTTTTAATTTTATAACCAAAATTCCTGACAATACTATCGTCTCAGTTATTTTTTTATTAAATATAAAACAGTTAAAAATACCAACCTTATTTATATAGATTTGGATAGAAAGTTAAACTTAAGATATGCAAAAACTGGAGTACGTCTATAGAATGAGGCAATTTGAAAAATGACTCTTTTAAAATCATTTGCTGACGTTCCAGTTTTGTCCACAATTCAGGTAACTTTTATAGTTTTTTTTACATTTATATGTCAAAAATTTTCTTTTATATAATTAAAAAAAGAACTAAAATTTGTGAATTCATTATATGAAAAATTTTACTCGGGTTAATGTTTGACAAAATACACAAAAGTGACTTTATATTTAAAAACTAGCCTTAAGCCGTTTATTTCGAAATAGTATTGGACGTCAAATTCTAGGACCGAAACAAATCCCTGCAAACTGTATTCAATTATCGACAACGGCCTGGAAGCGTGGCTATTAAAAGGCCGGAAAATCCTCTGGATAAACGACTAATTAGGAAACTGTCGCATGTCACTAAACTCGTTCTTTTCATTACACTGAAATAATTATTACTGGATACAGTTTGGACGAAACATAACAGACAACGTCAATTAAAATGTTTACCTTTTCATACTATATTTTCTTATATAATTGACAATATATTTTTTTGAACATAACAATGCATTAGATCCGCCTATTCAAATATAATTTTATACTTTAACTATTGATTAAAATCAATATTTTTTTGTTATAATAGCGTGACAACATTAACTATTTGCACCAGAGGTAAGTTCATTTTTAATATTTGGTTGTAAAGAAGACGATTGCAAATGGGCTCCCATCTAGTAGCACAACATTAACAACAGACAACGCACACTACACTAGCGAAAGCTACGAAGATCATGATATAAAGGGTGCCCCACGTAAGATGACGTCAGTTATTTCAGAAACTGTATGGCGTACAAAAAAAATCACTGCTCAACATCAACAATGTATCTGAGACCAAAATAGCTCAATTTTATTTATTTTATTATGCTAATTAACAATATGTCAGGTAAAATTCTCAGTTTTCTTCGGTTTTATAGATACGTAATAACTATTAAAGCTACCTTCCTAAGGTTTCGGGAATTCCATCATAAATGTCGATTTATGCCCTAATAGAGTGCTTCGTTAGTGCATCTTAGTACTTTATTTGGTTACCTTAGTGCTTTTTTAGTTTCGCAAAGATATATATATTTTCTTAATTTCAAGGTCGTCTTCCAAAGTTTTTCTGATTTAGTCAAACTAATTATTGTTTCTTAGTACTTCCTTAGTACTTTTTCGTACTTTAATTAGTTTCGTTAGTGCTTTCTTAATTTTGTAAATATCCGCTTAACTTTGTTTAGAGTCAGCCCCCGGAGTTTCTGATCGGCCAAAGTAGGTGTCGTTCGTTAGTGCTATTTAGTGACTTAAGTAGTTTCGTTATGGATTGCTTAATTTTGGAAATATTCATTTATTTGGTTTAAAGGTCCGCTCCACAAAATATTACTAATTCGCTTAAATTCGTTAGTGCTTCTTTGTGTTTTATTTAGTTTTATTAGTGCCCCGTGCCTACAGTAAATAAAGTATTAAGAGGTACTAACGAATGAGACCAATTTGAGCAAATCGGCAATATTTTAGGGAATGACCTTTAAACAAAATAAACGAATATTTCCAAAATTAAGTAAACAATAACGAAATTTCTTAAAGCACTAAAAAAGCACTAATGAACGACACTTTGTTTGAGTCGATCAAGAGAGCTTTGGGGCTGTTCTTAAAATTAAAAAAATATATATATATTTGCGAAACTAAGAAAGCACTAACGAAACCAAATAAAGCACTAAAACCCACTAACGAATAACACCAAATTTGAACCAATCAGCGATATTTTCACGGACCTAATTGTTAGTTATTTTAACCGTGGGCATCGGTTGAGTGAAAACTGTTCATTTTTCAAAAATTAATGAGTTTTGAAGTATAATTGCCGGCTCATATCTCTTTTAGTAGCAATTGTGCGAATAATCTTTGGCCTTCGCTGTTCTTATGGTCTGTTAAAAAGGGCGTTACCAACAAGAAAAGGGTCGCAATACAGTATCCAAATATGCCCGGGGCCACATAGTGATGAGATGCCTTTTCCCAATCCACTTTAAGAATACACGCTTAATTCTGTTTATGAAGAGAGAGATTCGTATAGTAGTAAAGAGCCACACAAAATTAATTAAAGTGAAGTAAGTAACCTCGTAAGGGATGTGGACTTATCCAAGGAAAAAGCAGAGCTATTGACATCTCGACTGCAACATTGGAATTTACTCCAAACCACCGGGAAAATGTTTTGAGCTCGGAAACAAAGATGTAACTAGCACCCCATTAGTTTCCCTAGAGAAGCCGAGAAGAAGCTACTAACACCACTTCATATAAAATTGGTGCCGATGAGAAATTTTGTAAAAGCCATGGACAATGAAGGACCTGCTTTTAGTTATTTAACAGAGAAGTTTCGTAGAATCAGTTATTCTAAAATTAAATAGAGAATTTTTGTTGCTCCTCAAAGTAAAAAACATTTTTCAATTGAAAATACGTAAATTTGCACAAAATGCATTAAAATTTTTTATGACTTTGAAATTAAAACCATACTATAGAGATTTTCTTTCCTAAGTGTTTTGGATTCGCTTCGGTACAATGCAATCACTATGCTACACTGGGGGATTGAAAAACAGGCTCCATAGAAACTGAGATAACATTATAGTAAATTTGGACCTTGAAATTTCTCCGTGCGAAATGTTTTAGATACATATACATCTATTTTACTCACCATACTGGAGCCTCAGGAAGTCAATACTGGGTGTGCAGAAAATGTCACAAAATTAATTCAAATTAAAGAAAAATTTGCTTTGAAGATTTTTTTTCGAAGTGTTTCAGATATATACTCACCAGGACGGATACTTTCTGCAACGGTATTTACAGTATATAAGGAAATACAGTTTTTTTTTTTCAAAAGATGCATAAAGAGATTTTATAAAAATGATATTTAATACTTTGAATCGAAATGAACGTAGATTTTTACCTCCCAAGGGAGAAAAAACTCTGGTTCTTGAAGTTTATTAACTTTCGGGGACTCATACAAGTGGCACCCACTATTCTATCTACTATACAGAGGTCATGCTTTGGAGAGCTTCGCAGTGTATGTTATGCAAGTCAACCTTTCACAATCAAAAGGGAACCCCGTTAAATTCCAAGGGCTTGAGACTCAGCTATTCAATCAAATCTCGAAATGCCCTAGGTTCTTAAAGACCACCCTGATGGCAAGCAATTCTGCCATCAGGTTCTAAACTCACAACGTCGTCTGAGCGCTGTAAACTCAACATAGGTAGCAATCGGAAAGACGTTTCAACGTTTTGCCTGCAGTTTTTTAGATTTGGTAAGCGTGTGTATGTATGTTTTTATGTATATATATATTTATGCAGGAGGTATATATACATATATATATATATATATATATATATATATATATATATATATATATATATATATATATATATATATATATATATATATATATATATATAAAAAAAAAATTAATTTTCTGCAAAAAAAAATTTATAGATTGTTAATCGTAACAATTCATAAAATAGCATTGTTTGCTAGTTTTAGCGCACCTTTTTCAAAACCCACTGATGAAGGCATTTTGGCCGAAAAGTCTGAAATTAATAAAAATTAAAATGATTTCCGAAGGATAAACAAGTTTTATTTTTTAAAAAAGAAAATTGAGGCCAAAAACCCAAGAAAATATCCTAACAATATAAATCAATTGGTCCAGAAAATCACTATAAGTATATATACACACACACACATATATATATATATATATATATATATATATATATATATATATATATATATATATATATATATATCAACTAATTATTATGTAAAACACTGGCTCTTATATGTATTAGAAAATTATTATATTGCCTGAAAAATGTAAGTACCTATATTTATAAGTCAAGTTCAATTTACTATATTATTTATAACAATTTGGCAGTTGCAGTTACCTAAAGAGGCGCATAAGACAAAATCTGCAAAAAGTTTACGTTAAATAACTATTGCAATAAAACAGTGACATAATGACGTTTGCTCTATTTAATGCCTGCATTGCGCTAAAAGAATTTTTTAATTCAATCTGCAATCCATTCAACTTTGAGCAACGTCCCTTGAAAAATCGTCGAATTGCACACATTTCACCAAATGTACCAAAACTTTTCTAGTTAAAATTGGTAAGAAAAACACCGTCGCATTTTTCAAACCCTTGAAACAAATTAACTGCATAATTAGTTAAATTTCACGAGATTCCGAAGTGCCAAACTTTAAAATTTCTTTTCGTTCAGAAAAGTTTTGGCGATTTAAGGGAAAAGTTACTTAGGGCTGGGGAAATTATTTTTCATATTTTACTTGAGAAATTGGAAACTCAGCTCTTAACTCAGCGCATTTTTCGATAAGTTGTTATCTTTTTTCGAGCCTTTTCACTACAAAGAAAACTTTTTTTCGCAGGTTTCACTGAACAAAGTTTTCGTTGCCTTTCGGCACATCGTTAATATTTTATAACCCTTATTTATCTAACAAAATTCTGACCATACATTTTTATTGGGCATCTTTGAGTAATACAATTTTGCGTAGATTATAATAATTATGAACTGCTTGTCATAAAGAACCATATAGGCAAGAGCTTAATTTAGATGCCCGTATTTTGAAGATGCTTTAACAATTTGAAAGTTAATTCCTTTGGAATTTATAGTATGCTACTAGTATCTAAAGTTGTGATGAATAGAGGAAGTTTGCCAAATATAGACCGTTTACATAGAAATGCAGAGTTTTTGCCAATTACCAATGAGTAATACACCGTTTATAATTAGTGGAATTCATTTAATTGATTCGCGCGCCAAACTTTAGAATAACTAATATGTTTTTATTTATTTTAGCCTTTTGCATAATAAGCAAGATGCTAAGAAAAAAAAGTTAAATATTCAGACCAGCAGACCGACAAAAATCGCTGCTGCATCGGGCACTGGCAACGAATAAAGCAATCCATTTTTAATTTAAAAAGCACCATGAAAGAGGATACCGGAATATGGCTGAGAATGTAGCATTTGGGGCACGGACCATGAGAGAGTGCTACAAGTTACATGAGTGCAGAACGGATTGGGGTGTACAATTTTAATTAACTGTTACTCTTCATTTTTTTTACAAAATAAAGTTAACTTTTACTGACATAAAAATGTTTCATATATTTTTTGACACATTGGCATTGAGTAGTAGGGTACAAACGGATAGTGACCAAGCTACCAACCACCATATATCGATCTAAGAAAAAAATATGGGGTAGCTGTATTATGCAGAAGGGAGTTGACCTTATTTCCTAAGGTGTGAGATATTTTTCATTTTCAGATCGTGCTAAATATGCTTTTTGATCGTATTCATAAGGGTCATAGAAAAAATCATATGAGTTACCATTATTGATAAATTAGAAAAAACTTAATGATATATAAGCTACCTTTTTATGGTATTCCATTGCCATATCGTTAGTAATTCTACATCTTTAAAATGAATGCCTAATAAAGAGGATGTTAACAGTATCTCAATTCAAATATCTTTCTATTTCATGAAAGGACACATTTTCTAAGAGCGCTGGCCTATCATGCATCGCCAGGCCAGTTTAAGATTCTGGTTGGTTCGTTCGAAATAACTTGCAGCAAAAAAACAATTTAAAATATCATTCAATTTACTGTTTTGTATAGTCTTTTTGGCGTAGTCTATACTGAGATCATCCACATATATGTTGTAATTATGAAAGGTCCTTTGAAATAGCTGTAATTGTTGAATCAAAAATAAATATTTGCATCACTACTAGAAAGACGATAACAGGAGATTATATATACATGAGCAACAGTCACACCACACACCTCACCATGTCTCGCTCATTATCAATCAAGGTCCATTTTTAATTATCATAGTTGGTCTTATTCTGTATCGCAGTTTTTAGAGGTAATGTCCTAGACAGTTAGTCCTGATTTTCATATCCTTGTCAAACCAGTTTTTAAGATTTTTTATTGGAAGAATTGATTCATTCTTATTTTAAAAAATGCCATGAATAGGTACACTGGAAAATAACCGAGAACAAGCAACTAACAACCATATATCGACCTGAGAAAAAAATATGGGGAGGCTATATTTTGCAAACGGGATGAATAACGACCAATTTTATGCGTAGGAAACAATTTCTAACGGTATGCGAAATTTCTCACTTTCAGATCCTGCTACGTGTGCTTTTTAGTCGTATTCATAAGAATCATAGAAAAAATTGTTTGATTTACAATGATTGATAAATAAAAAATTATTCATGTACGAGTTACTAGTTAT
Organism: Kuschelorhynchus macadamiae; assembly: GCA_030620095.1. Classification (NCBI taxonomy): domain Eukaryota; kingdom Metazoa; phylum Arthropoda; class Insecta; order Coleoptera; family Curculionidae; genus Kuschelorhynchus; species Kuschelorhynchus macadamiae. The sequence goes on along the minus strand of JAUTXW010002390.1, from coordinate 74,959 downwards.
TATTCATTCCATTTATTCACCGCTCTCTGTTGGTAACACTGGATCTGAGTAATTCTTCTTCTTTACAATAGAAGCTTAATAAAGAGAATGTTAACAATAAGATGAAACAGTTACACATATTTGTATTTCATCAAATGACATATTTTCTAAGAGCGCTAGCCCACCATCGCCAGTTTAAAACTCTTGGTTCGTTCATAATAACTTTCAGAAAAAAAAAACAATTTAAAATATCATTCAATTAACTGTTTTGTATAGTCTTTTCGGCGTAGTCTATATTGAGATCATCCACATATATTTTGTAATTATGCAAGATCCTTTGAAATAGCTGTAATTGTTGAATTAAAAAAATAAATATTTACTTAACCACTAGGAAGACGATAATAGGAGATTACATATACATCACCCACAGTCACACCACACTATGCATCTCGCATTATCAATCAACCTATATTCTTAATCATCATACTTGATCTCATTCTGTATCGCAGTTTTTAGAGGTAATGTCCTAGACACTTAGTCTTGATTTTCATATCCTTGTTAAGCCTGTTTTTAAGATTTTTATTATTAGAAGAATTGATTCTACTTTCATTCAATGTTGCGGAAACGCATGTAAGCAGTAGACTGTATATTTAGGTGTGAAAAACAGAAAAAATTAGTTAAAAACGAAACGCACAATAAGAGTAAAAGCACTCCTATCTTAAACTGTATTGTTCGTTGATTTATGTTGACAGTTCTTCATTGTTCACTTCTCATTTGAAAATTTTTCCTCTCCGAAAATATGGAACCCGGACAAAAAAACGTATGGCTTTCTGAAGGAGCTTGACCGCGATACTACCTAGGAAATGACCCTGGAATTAATCTTATCATGTATATGATAGAGAGATGCACGACTTATCGAATGCATAAAGGAGTATACCAACTAACTTGTGAGGTGTGTGAGTAATCGAGAAAAATTAAATACATAATGTGACACAAAATACGCATCATCTATATTAAAAAATTCAGGTATTTCGAGAAAAGAAAAAAAAAATAAATGGTAATAATAAAATAATAAATTAGGAGATTCCTTAACATTCAAGATATTCCAACTGTACACTATCCTCTTTATCAATAAATTATCTGGAAGAAAGCTAGAGCACTTTTCTTTTTGAACGTTTTACTGTAGCCTCTTAATTGGTTGTTTGAGCTTGTTAGGAACAAACTGATGATGAGTCTTAGGCCTTGCCAGTAGTTGTTTTTAGGTATTTTGTCATTCAAGTTACCTCAAACCTATCGTTTCTCATATGGGGTATTTTTAGTGAGATGTAGATAATTGATGAATCTTCCCTGGTTCAATATTCCTGACGCTCTATGAATTCCTAAGAGAGTGGGCATATTCTAATTTGAATTTCAAATAAGTTCAAATACATTTTGTTATCGTGTCTACTAATTTTTCTGCAAAGACATTTCATCAGATCATTTTTTTTGTTATTTCAGAGATATGATTTTCCCATATAAGGTTGGCAAAATCGCTCTGATTTATTTAAGTAGTGTTTATATGTATTTAAAGCTTTTTAATACCTAATAGTGCATTTCTCTTCGTTTGGTTTGATTAGCCAGACTTAAATCGTTTTTATATCTGTAGGACTTCTTGTTGCGTCGTTTGTAATGAAAGTTATATTGGTTTTATTGTTAAAGATAACTTATTTTTTTATAAAAATAGTGGTCTAAAAACTGATGAAATAGGTACTACATTGCAAACAGAGTGAGTAGAAAACAGAAACAGCAAAAAAAGCACTGTCTACTCTCAGTTCATATGTTTTTTCTGTAAGAATTCTCTTGATGAACACGTATACAAGGTCTTCTAGTTTTTATATCAATCCCACTCTATGGTAAAAATAAATTACTTTTTAAATTTAAAATTGTATAATGCAAAAAAAACGGTATATATGCTACAAGCTTTTATTTTTAATCAATTAACTCTTTAGGTAAAATGTGTATAAGATAGGCTAGATGATCGAATGAGGTCTAATTGTCCCTGTTGCCATTTTTGCAAAACTACAAGGTGAGTTTTTTTTTGTTTTAAAACGTAGATGAATTTTTTACCCTTTTAAGGCTCAAGAAAAGAAAATAGTGTATTACATAGTTACGTGGAATGTATTTCATTTCTGTAGAAAGAAAAGGATGAACCATTTTTCGCGACAGAAATAAAACCTTTTCACCGAGGTTTTTATACTATTTTATTTACAATCATACCTTTTAAATGCAAATGACTTTTCTTGTAAAAAATTTAACTGTGTAAGAAATGAACAAATTAAGACTCCTGTATAACCACCCCCACCATAAACAAATAAAAAGTCAAATTGACATTTTGACAATGGTTACTAGGGAACTAAACGAGCCAAGCAAACAAATTAATTGCATTTTTGACAGATTGTCACCAAAAAAGTGATTTCGAAGACAATGAGCGATCCAAAATTAAATAATTGAATAAAATTGTAATATTTTCGTTATTGAATAAATATCGACATTTATCTGGGTGAAAGTCACATTTACCCTGCTGGAAAGTATCACTTTCCATCCAGATAAATGTCACTTTCAATCCTGATAAACGCCAAAGTCAGAAAAATATTTCTCCCAAACCTTTAAAATGTCAGAAATGTCAACGTTACATACGTGGTTGCAAATAAAAATATTTCTGGACGCAGAGCCTGATTAAAAGTAAATGGCTAAATTAAAAAAATGAAAAATATGTTTAATGCCTGGAGTTTTGGGAGAATATTTTTTGATGACTGAAGTTTTCATAAATTATGTTTCTGTTTCAAATGATCCTTTAAGGAACCGCAATTGCTAAAGTCATCATTAAAAATCTCAACAGGAAATTCCATAAAAAAATCAAGGAATCCTCCCTAGTGTGTTAAGTCTAAATGTTATGCCTTAAGATGTGAGATATGTTTTTTCTTTAAAACTCATTTATTCCGAACCTCTTGGGCTAATTGTCTAATAAGTAGTGACCTTAGTTTTTTTTTTTCCGCAAAACGACACGTCCTTAATTTGAAAGTACTCACTAATAATCATATACAATTATGTTATAATATTTTTCGAGGTAAATATTAAATATTTTTTAACTTTCCAAACGAAAATAAATTTTAAAGTTTGGCACTTGGAATCTAACGAAATTCAATTAATTATGCAGTTAATTTATTTCCACGGACTGAAAAGTGTGACCGTGTTTTTCTTACTAATTTAAAGCCAAGTTTCCGTGCTTTTGTAAAATTATGTTTTAGTAGTATCTCTGTCTCCCGCATACTCTAAAGACTCGCTCTACTTTATTACCTACGTTTTTAGTTCTGTCTCTAATTGACCCTTATCAAATATTATATGTAAATAAAATAAGATCTGGCCAGTATACATTATATTTTATTTAGACTGAAATATGTCCAAAAATATTTGAATTTTCAATTATTAACTTGAGTCATGTACCTCTAATCAGTATAAATATCTGTCTGTCTGTCCGCGGCAGCTAAAAAACTACTTACCCAATTGGCTTCAAATTTCGATCAAAAAAATTAAGATGACCTGTTAAAATTTTGGCAAAAATTCAATATGGCAAAACAAAATGGCGGCCTAGTGAAATGTTAAATAAATTAATTTTTAAACTACTGAAAGCTGCTTATCCAATTTATCTCAAATTTTGCGCAAAAATCAATTATTATGTAGGAATCAACTGGTAACATTTTGCTACCAATTCAAGAAGATCTTGAAAAATGGCGGATTAATAAAATAGTAAAAAATTCAACCTGAAAAACTACTTAATGGACTGATTTAAAATTATGTGCCATACCTAATTGAGATATAGAGATGAACTAGTAAAACTGTGGTACTAACTCAAGATGGCGGAACAAAGCGGTGGCCAAATAAAATGTTTGTACCTACTTACCAGATTGACTTTAGAAGTTAAGGGTCATCTGGGGATGACCTGGTAATATTTTGGTAAAAATCCAATATGCCGGAACAAGATATTACTAAAAAAACTAAGTATCCAATTAACCTCACATTTTTTCCAAAAATAAAGTTTTACATAGGAATGAACTGGTAACTTTCTGTTGTGAACACAAAATGGCAGCCCAATAAAATATTTAAAAAAGCAGCCTGAAAAAGATACTTATTAGATTTATTTTAAATTCTATGCAAGCATTAAGAGTGATATAGAGATAAAGTGGTAAAGTTGTGGTACGAATTCAAGATAGCGGAACAAAATGACGGCAATTTTTTTTTAGAATCAACGTAAAAAAATCCTGTTTAATTGACTTTATGTTAAAATCAAAATTTGAAACCATCTAAAAATGTATTTTAGAAATAGGCATAACTGGTGAAAATGACAGCACGGGTCATCACATGTCACGCATATCAAATAATGACACTGAATCCAATTTTGGTAGTTCACGTACACAATGTAAATCAAAAGAGAATATTAAAGCAGCTTTCTTTGAGAATTTTATTAGGTATTCAAATCAAATGCCTACGTTTTGATGCTGATCAGTGTCATCATCAACGCTAAAAAGAACAAATTCCACAATAAGGTGAGATACTTTTAAACACATTTAAAAAATATAATATAATTATCTTTACAAGTTATACTAGATCAAAATTCAATGAAAATAAATGCAAACTAATATTGTTAAAGAAAACCGATAAAATAGAAAATATTAGACCCATTACTCAGATTTACAAATTACGACTAGATACATTACAAAATTAAGAATTAAAACGGGTATCAACTGAAATTAATCAGAATATGGAGAAAATTTTTTATTATTTTTTTAATCGCATGTTGCCATTTTTCTGATTTGAAATTAGGCCAATTGCAACAATGGTATTTTTAAATATGCAATGCTATTTTTTATTAAGAATAAACTTTAAAAAAGTATATTTTGATTAATTTTAAGTAACAAACATTTTTAATTTATAATTTTGTAATTTATACAGTCGTAAGTTGAAAATCTCAGTAACGGCACTAATGTTTTTAATCTTATCGATATTCTTTCAGAAAGTTATTTTCTTTTTGATGTTCTATACTCTCCAGATTAGTGATGCTATTTGGGTTTCATCATTAGTGATCGGTTGCTTCCGAGTTTCTAAATATTGCTCTTCCTAGATACGGTAGACTTTTCGCCGCATCAAGTCCTTGTTTCTGAGAAGGGTTTTCTTTCTTGATGTAACGGGATCTGACACAATTCTTTTCACTCGCAGCACTAACGCTAGGTGCTCTGTTTAGAAAAGAACTATAAACAGTTTTTCACAATTTCTCTATCATCGACAAATAAATACTTTTTTTTGTCGGAACACTAGAAGACACAATATTAATGGTTTTCAACGGACGCCACAATATGATATTGTATACGTACAATATTTAGTAAATTGTTATCGCAATATAACTGAACACTTCCCGTGATAATTTTTTTAAAAATGTATTTAAAATACCTACTATATGTAAATATTGAGAACATTTAAAATTATCTTTTTATACCTACAATAAAAGAAATATTAGATTTTTTATACCCAGAAAATTATTACAATCCGGCTCTGTCAACTATAAAGTATTATTTTTAACCGTAACATAAGTATACTGAACGACTTTTAAAACAAAGTATTAGTTACTGCTAGATAGTAAAATTATCATTAGCAAATATATAAGTTCCAATTGTGACTACTGTTAGTTGGCTTATTGGATATTTTAGTAGTATATGTTAGTATATGTATATATATATATATATATATATATATATATATATATATATATATATATATAGGAAGAGGTAGTCGCAACTGACTAGTTAAGAAGAAAAATCAAAACCTTAGGTTAGTGGGATGCAGTTTATGTATATAAAAGTCCAAATAAAGGTGTGGAACGCTTTATTGTTTTGACAAGCTTTCAGGATCAATTTATCCCTTCCTCAGGACTTTTCTACAAATAATTAAAAAAAAAACGAAACAAGTTAGAAACTAACTAGTAAATATAATACGTTTGAACTCACCAATGTAGGTTTGCCAATAAAACAAAAACATACTCTGAAGACGGCACACATTTAGTTGCACCAAATCGTCATTCTGTTTATTGAGTTATTAAGTTGAAGGTTAATAGCGAAATAAGAATTTAAAAACTTTTAAAAACATGTCCATCATGGGACTTCATTTTAATCATCTTTCAAAATTTTTAAATAAACATAATCATGATTTGGTGCTACTAAATGTTTTCAGACAGATTTTAATTATGCAAAACACTAGATAGAAATCATAATTTTAACTATGAATTTAAAATGTTGCATTTAATATAAGTTAAGTTACTTCGAAAGTCTATAAATTAATAAGTGAAAAAACCGTAATATTTTATATGATCAAATAGTCCTTAACGGCTCCCCGTTGTTGGACGTTTATACCTAATGTCTGCGTGGCTTAATTTATGCTGCTGCTTTTATTATTGTTAAAAAATTCAGTTTTAGTATCAGTCCTGTACTGGTTTTCGAAAAAGACACAGCTGACGAACTGAAAGAAATTGTTGGAAATTACTAAAAAAAATAATTGGTTTATTATACTAATTCATTCATCTCAAAATTTTCTTTTAAAACACCACAAACAAAAGTATCTTAAGGTGAATCCCTCATGATTATAAAAAACTATCCACACCCTATTTAACGATCTGCAAAAACTCATGCCCTATTCTCTCTTAGGAAGGGTCAAGCCGTGTTAAAGAGCTAAACAGTCAAGGGTGGTTAGATAGATAGTCTTTTGTTTTTCATGTTATTTTATTTAATATAACTGCAGGAAAATTTATGTTGTTTATATGTTTCTACAGTTTTAGCAAAAAAGAAAAACTTTGAACATTGAAACACTAATCTGAAAACAAAGTAATCGCGAAAAGATCAATCTCCTCTCTAGGTGAGCAAAAGTGTGTTTTCTTATTTCTGTTTGCCTTTTCGCGAAATAGCTGCAATTACTTTACCGACCAAATTTACATTTTTCATGGTGCGAAACAAAATGGCGGCTTAATAAATTGTTTAAAAAATAAGCAGTAAAAACTAAATTTTGAACAAAAATTAAGCAAAATATAGTGATGCACCGGTAAAATTTCGGTACAAATTCAGGACAGTCGAACTAAATGGCGGCCTAAAAGACTAGGTAATTATGTTGAGAGTGAGCGGATCGATAAAATCATAGTGGTGTAAATGCCACGCTTGGTTTCCTACGTATATGTGTAAATGTAGTATGGCGGAACACTATGACCCAACAAAATGTTTTAAAAAATATATTAATAAAAACGACTTCAAATTTTACAGAAAAATGAAGAGTGATTTAGAAATATGGTAAGTTTTTGGCGCGGGTCTATCTAGAATATCGAAACAAAATGTGGGCCTAATAAAATATTTTAAAAATCCGTGTTTAAAAATTCAATAGTGTATTTGGATTTTGTTCGGAGGGGAGATGGGTTCAAAGATTATTGTTAAAAGATACACCTTACTTTAATTCCTACTGTTCGTGTATTTGTCAATGTTCTTATTTGTTATAATATCGGCAACATCGCAAACGTAGCCGGGGTTTCCCCGGTTAGTTTCCCGATATTGGTACCAATACGTAGTAGGTCCCGATGCATTAAAAAAATATATATTTTTTGTCTTGGTAGCTGTTATTTTTTATGTTTTTGATTTAAGGAATTCTGAACTGCCTTTAAAAGGTAAATTTAAAAGTTTTTTTTTCAAATAGTGCTTAGTAACTTTAAATTTAAAATTTTCTTCCTAGCTCATACATGTATTACATCATACCTCGTGGAAATTGAGTTTGTAGTTGTAGCAATAAATTGTCGTATGTATATTTTCATATTGCAAAAAGAAAACAAAGTTAACTTCTGATATAAGTATTTTATCTTCCTCTATTTCCTATGGCCATCCTAGTGCCAAAAAAAGGAAGTATTTTACTGAAGCATTATATTTGCAGGGTTGCGCCATCACGGGTGCAAGCAAGGGGTGCACCGCACCCAAGTGACAGTGTCAAGGGGGCGGCAAATTTTTGAACGCAACAAATTATTAGGATTTTTTCTATTCTGGAAGATCCTACAAAATATCGGGAAAGATATACTTAAGTGGAAAATATTTGTGTTAATTAATATCTAGTCCCTATATCAGTATAAAAAAATATACACAATATCCAGACACTTTAAAAGAGATAAAAAAATGCCGATAGACGCAAAGGGTGCCGCGGTGTTATCGAAAATAATTTAGTTTATTTTGGATGGAGGTGGTCTTTTCGCGGCTGCCTACAAAAGATAACAAAAAAAAAACAAGAGAAATACTGTTTCTGTGTGTGCACAAGAAAAAAATTATTGGCGGCTTATAAGAAAATTCGTCAATAAATATATATTTATTTGTTTTTAAAAATATCTTATCATTTTCCAATCAAGCTCTGTAGAGTTGTAAAGCTACTGCAGCCTATTATAACGAGTGTTTTATCATTCTCTGTTCATATATCAATAAAAATATAGATGCAAGTGAATATCAACGTAAATTATCTCTCTGTCTATGTATACATTTTCCGCATTTTCGCATACTTTGTTATAAGTTAATAGATTTACTGGTGTAACAATTATAAAAAATAATAGAGCAATTTTTCATTTATATTATTTTAAATTTATTAAATAAAGGAATACGAGCCTTATTCTAAATGGTCTTTTTAAGAAAGTTACAGCCTGTCTACCAAAAAGTGCGGATCATATGGGAATTTTTTTTAATAAATAATTTTAGGAAATCTGATTAAAGCAATCGTCGCTGCTTGTCAATTTTTGACAAGCAAATTTTAACATGTAATATTCGGTATAGTTGGCGCATTACCTTTCTGGAATGACGTCATTTTTGGTTATTTTTGTTTGATTTATGTTAACTGACAGTGACAAAAACATTTTGAAAAAACTCATTGTCGTTTCTTTACAACAGTCAATGCCGGTTTTGGTTATGTGTCTTTCAGAATATATTCGTCAAAATTGACATTGATTTGTTGTGATTCTTTTTAAACTTTTGCAAGATGCCGCGAAGATATAATCAGCAATCACAGCTAATAGTTTTGAATATCTTGGCTTTTTTTCAATTGGAAAAAGAGCAAGCTAAAAATGGAATCCTTCCGCAAACTGATAATATAATTGAACGAGCTTCAAATGCAACAAAACTTAGCCATACAACAATCATAAATATTAAGAAAAGAGGAATAACGAGCGATGAATCCTTTACCTCCAGAATGTCTCAAAGGCAAAAACAGGTAAAAACAAAAATTACAGATTACTTAAAGAACAAAATAAGAGATACGATCTACTGCATGTATGCGAAAAATGAATATGTTACAATGCAGACTTTGCTTAAAAAACTAAAAGAGATAAATGAATATTTTAATTTTTCCATCACCTCGCTAAGAAAATACGTAAAAAGTATTGGTTTTAAGTGGAAGAAATCAAATAATAGAAAATACCTGATGGATTTGCCCCACATCGTCCACAAGAGAATCAATTTCTTGAGGGAATATGTCAAAAATCAAAATCTAGGACAAGATGCTTATACCACCGTATTTATTGATGAGACTTGGATTTTTAGTAAAGGTTCGTTTAGAAACAGCTGGCAGGATAACACTATGTCTACAAGTTCTAAAAAAGCTAGTGAAGGTCATCGATATATTGTAGTTCACGCTGGATCAAAGGAAGGATTTATTAAGGGGGCCAGTTTAATATTTAAAAGTGGACTAAAAAGCGGAGATTATCATGACAATATGAACAAGCAAAATTTTGAAAATTGGTTTAAAAATCAGCTGGTACCAAATCTTCCTCCAAAAAGTTTGATAGTGATGGACAACGCAAGCTATCATTCCGGCCTTTTAGAGGATATTCCAAGAAAATCATGGACAAAGCAGAGATTGATTGGATGGTTAAAAGAAAAGAACATTGACTTCCCAGAGAGGGCCATGAAGGATGAAATATGGAGCATTGTAGAAAAAAATTGTAACATTGAAAAAACATTCTACCTTGACGAATATGTGAAACCTTTGGGCCACAAAATACTAAGACTTCCTCCATACCATTGTCAATTTAATGCTATTGAATTGGTATGGTCTGAGTGTAAGAGGAAATACGACCAATACATTGCTAGTCTGAAGGGGACACCATCGGAAGTTTTGGCCATGTGGGAAAAAGCGATAAATGAAGTATCTTCAGAGCATTGGAAAAATTATGTCAGCCACACAGAAAGGGTAATCCAAGAAGCTTGGAAGACAATACAGATATGTGATGCTTCAGACATTGCGCCACTTGTAATTAGTACCGACGAAGACAGCAGTGACGATGAAGAATTTAGTTCTGATTCTGAAGACAGTGAAGGGGAGTAGTTTTTATTTTTAAAGTTAGTTAGTTATACATTAATTTCTCTCTTTTAGTTTTTAAAGCAAAGTCTGCATTGTAACATATTCATTTTTAGCATACACGCAATAGATCATATCTCTTATTTTGTTCTTTAAGTAATCTGTGATTTTTGTTTTTACCTCTTTTTGTTTTTGAAACATTCTGGAGGTAAAGGATTCATCGTTCGTTATTCCCCTTTTCTTAATATTTTTTCAGTATTGTCTGTAATTGAGAATTAAAATAATTTTGATGAAAATGGGTAACTGGCGTCAATTTATTACATTGCAAACAAAGAATAAGACTAAGATGAAAGAATTTATATTAGTAAAGTCTTATTTGCAAAATAATTTTAGTTTTTGAAGTTATAATAGTTATTTTTGTATTAAGTGTGCAAAATGAGGGTTTTTTTATGGCAATGAGAGTGTTAATTTTTTGCCAGCCATTTTCGACAAGTTGCAGCGCTTTCTGTACAGAAAATGCCAATTTTAAATTCGCTTTAGCCAGTGCTGAACGCACCCCTCCTATCTACATCACTGCATACGTTTAGGTTAGGAATCATCGCTGAAATATAAATAATATAAAAAATACGTTATTTGAAACCAGCGTGACGTCATTTCAGAAAGGTAATGCGCCAACTATATATGTAAGTATGTTAAATTTTACATTTTTTTTCTTCCTAATTCCAAAATCGGGTTTAATGTTGATTATTTTGAAAAATGGTATAAGAAAAAGTTGTCCTGTGTGTTATTTCCTTTTTCATAACAATAGAAATATATCACTAAATTATAGATTATATTGATTATGGCATTTTAGTTAATAGTAGGTAATTTATTAGTTAAAGTAGACGATGTGTGTACAGGGTGGCACTTTTTCAACATACATGCAGGGTTCTGGCGAAACTGTAAGAGATAACAAAAATCGAATCAACTTAGATCTATCATCTGTGCGCGTATAAAAGAAAAGAGTTTTTTTCTAATTACTTATTGCTAAATTCCTAAATTATAACATATACTTAGTAAATCATACTGAGTATAAGCGTATAAGCTAAGTATGTGCATAACGATACAATTTCACATAATATAAATTATTAAAATAAATTATTAACCTGTTTCGATGTTATACTATTGTAAACTATTGTTTGATTTTATCACATTTTTATAACCTTTGTTATATTAGTTATTATGTTTGCATAACGTTTTGAAGTTTGTATGAGTTATTTGGGAATTGCTACTTTGTTTTGCGTCTTCTTGATAGACGTATTTCAATTTGTACAAAGTACGCCCAAATTAATTTACTAAAATGTAAACTGTTTAATGACGAATAACTAAAAATTAGTATAAGTATGAATTTTTTTGTTAATATAGGATAATTTAGCTCTGTAACGTTGAAGTTATTATATTATGCTTCTATAACTATGCAGAGAGAGAGCCTCATTTGTCTGCTAAATGTATTGATCTAAATGGGATATTTTTCATTGGATTTCTTTGCCAGATACCCTGTAATATAGGCGAAAACATTCTCCCTTAAACATGAGTTGTCACTACTGGATGATGTACTAGCATTATCTCTATGGTTATAAACCATTTCATTGTGCAGTATTTCTTGCGTTATCTTGATGCTCCCGAGACTTGCTTGTTTTAATGTACTTCACAACAAGTATTCTTCATCCTGCAGCCCTGAAGAGGTTCCTACATCCGAGTGTGCTCTTATCAGTACTGAATTTTTTCCCAGTATAATCGTTCTTAATCTGTAAATGGCATGATGACGGGTGATCATGCAGAGATCCTCGTGTCCTAAACTAATCATAAACATATGCGTGAAGTCAATGTCAGAGAAAAGCCATTCTGGTTATATTTCTGATACTAAACATAAGAAATATTCTGCTTTAAGTTTTTTATTTGTAGGTTTGCTGAAGACGGGGGTAGACTTTCCCCCGAAACATCTAGAAATCAAACATTTTTCAGTGTCCAACCTCGGGAACCTTCATAGTGGACCCAGAACTTAACACTGTCTATTGATTTTATAAATTAAATATAATTTCTTTTAATTTCAGATTTTATTAAGGCGAAAAACCCAAAAAATAGTTTTAAATGTTAATTTTTGTCAGACAGACGCGATACATATTTTCATAATGTTACAATAGCCTGTCACATGTACCAAAATTGTGCATTATTATGGAAACACTGCTATATCACTTACCTGAGAGAAAAATTTTTCCAAACAATCTTAGTTCAGTTTGTGTGGCAATATATATTTGACATCATATTCCTTCTTCATAGCAGCAATTAAACCATGTAATGACTCAATAGATATTTCGATGCCTTTCTGAAAAACTTAGAGGTTCTGTTTCCCTGTAAAAGACATTGCATGAATTATGGAAGACATTTTCTCCAAAATTGTATTTTGGGCATCTAAATTTATCTTTATCTCATAGGGTTTTTTGGTTAGTATGGAGCTTGATGGTGTATATAAACTGATCATTTCAAACAAGTAATGTTTTAAAGCTGTGGCTGTGGAGTTAGAAAATAATTGTGTTGCCAATTTGACATTTTGTCTTTATGCCTTTTCAACGTTTATATGTAATAGAGTCAATTAATGGCGAGAATTGATTTGGGATGTGGTACTTTGAATATGTTCTTTACTAGTTATTGTTTTATAAAATAAGATACAGCCTGTGTCTAGAAACCAATTCCTAAGTAACGTCGACAAATGGGGAATATCTGCAAAAAAATAAATATATTTTTTTGTCATAGGGTGATCTGACAATACATTGTCAGTGGAAATTTCCATCGCTTTCCATAACTTTTGATTGCCTCCGCAATAATTAGGAACGCAAGCAACTATATTATATTTTATTTCATGAAAACGGGAAAATACACTAACCAGCAACTCCTTTCTCATTTTCATGTCAAATCCTATGTACACTAGTTGTTTTCAATTCAAATAAACCATATGCCATAATTACTTACATGTACTCATGTGGTCCCATTACTTCATTATTTTTCTGATGATATTCATATAAACAAAAATTGATTTTATCGAAGGATAATACAATGGTTTATTTTTTTTGCCTGCAATAATACGTAAAACATCATGCAAAATTCCTTTTGTCAAATCTATATTTGCAGCCCATTCTTATAATGTTGAAAATCCTGGTAGAGGGTAATGTAGGGTTGCTCTTAAATTTATATACGAACGTTTTCTGAAATATCTCAGGGTAAAGCTCTAGACAGCTCCTCCCGTATCTAACAAACTTTGGACATCCTTTTTATGGTTAAAGTGACTGGGAGTCACAACATCTTTTGTTTTTTTTCATTTATTCATATTTTGAAATTTTCTGTTTTATACTGTTAAACACTTACCATATTTGTTTAACTTTTTCGGTTGCTTATTCATTAATTTAGCTTGTAATTCATTCATTATAATCATCTTGCTTAAAATGTTTACTATATATCCTCTTATTTATTGGAGACCAACATGTTGCCATTTACCTGCACTACAAATATTTCCACCTGGCTTCTAAAATAAGTACATTTACAAAAATTAAATTATCAGGAATATTGTGGCTTTTAAACTTGTATAACCCAAAGGTCACTCACCTTTAAAGACAAAAGAATGTACCCAGAATAATATTAGATTAAGAAATTAAAAGTCTATGTAATCACTTTAATTCGCTACTCACTTTGTCTACAGTTGAATTTTTAAAAAACATACTAATTTATAGTAAACTTAAATAAAACTTCTTGGCGGTCCCTTCTTCAGTCGTTTCGGCCAATAAGTTACCAGGCAACCTATTCATCTAGCAACCTTGGTTGAAACCTTCTTTAAATACCCCACTTGAAAAACTATTTATCCAACTGACTCGAAATTTTGTACAAAGGGTTCATGTATAGTGTACCATCGCAAGATGTATTATAATTTTTAATTACAAAATTATAATGATCTAACAAAAATAAAGAAAAAATTCCTAAATTCGTGGTATTCTAAACTGAACATTTGCAGCAGTATTTAGGAAAGCGATTTGAATTTAGACCGGCTTTAAATTGACAGGTTAAAGATATATGCAACAATGGAACAAATAAGTTTTCTAAATGTCACAATTACAAAATGCCAGTCACATGAGCAAAACATCATTGGTGAACTGAAAGTTTTAATTTTCTTAACTTTTAAACAATTTAAATTATTTCGGAGTCTAATGTTTCCTGATAAAAGTCAAGCTCAAAAAAGGAGCATAAATTGGCTTTACCTGGGACTTCCCGTGTTACAAATCCTTCCTTTTATTAGGGATAAAGAGGTATAGCCCTGTTTAGTTTCCCCCAGAAAGCTATTTTGTAACACCTACAAATTGTCTTATCTTTCAATTTCCTAAATTAAACGAAGGGCTATTATAAGGAAAGTTTAGGTTCCTGTAGAAATCAGTTTGACCATATTTACTCGGAAGATCCTTCATAATAAATATATCCTTTTCCAGGAAAGCGAAAGATAATACAGTTTATATAGTGGGTGCTACAAATTCCGTGAGATACCAATAGCATTTTCCGTAATAGATACGAGTTCGTTTAAATTAGCGCAAAGTTGCGCTGTTTAATATTTAATAGTATGTCGTGATTAAAGATGAAAAATTCAGACTATTTCCGAAGATATCCGTGAAAATTCGAAATTGTCCTTTTATTATTTTTTTCAGATTACGTTTAAGGAGATGTTTCACAATACATTTCACATCTTTGCAACAACTTTTTCTTCTTCAGACGGTGAAGTCAGATTTAAAATCTGACCTTAAATCTTCAAGGTCTCATTATCAACTTATTTTTTTTTTTAAATACGGACCTGGATTTTTAATTTGATTCTTAACAAATCGCTGACCTCTTAAAACCAGTGATTAATGCAATCATACATTTAAAGTATTTAAAATTTTCCTTTGCGAATTTCGCAAGATTGTGGCTTTGTAGGTCCCTAGAACATAAAATCGATTATTAAACAAATTAAACTTTCTCGCTTTATGTTTGATATATTTATTCTACACACCATTGAGACGTGGCATAGGATTGTATGTGATTTTTTTAAAACATTAACTTAAAAAAGTCAGGTAAGCTATAATGTAAGAGAAATATGATATGATGATTATATGATGAATGAAAACGATTGAAACAAATTTTCTACTTTTACCCTCAGAGATCCTAAAACAGACAAAAGGTTCGGTTTCTGAGCACCATTAGAACTTAACAATTAATAAAAGTAAATACGCTCACAACACAAAGTTGCTCTTGTCTATATTTTGATTATGTCCAGTTTTTCTGTACTGCTAAAGAACTACACCTCGAAATATATTATTTAACTAAATAAAATATAAAATTTTACTTTTTGAAAAATTTTAATTAATTCTAAAATTAATATATGTGAAACGCTAATTTTTACTTTCATATGTTCGATATAATTTTACTCTTTCATTCATTTACATCAGAAGCTTTCCGACAAATGGTTTAGTAGTAGTAGTAGTAGTAGTAGTTAGGGGGAGGTCTAGAGACCTGACTGGTAAGCCTATAAGGCCCTTTCAGTCTACCCCAGCTCCTCCCTCAACCACCACCCGCCACCAGGTATACATCCTTGAATCTGCTTGTCCTTACTATGTAAGTCTGCATATCCTTCCATGCAAGATCCTTAACTTCGTCCCTATGCAAGACCGTAGTGCCGAAAATATCTCGTCGCAGTCTCGCTCGCGCTTCATATCTGCACAGGAAGTGAAGCGGAGTTTCCTCCTCTTCCTGACACTCCGTGCAGATAGAATCTTCCTCAATGCCTAACATAAAGAGGTGTCTCCTCAATCGACCCGTGCTGCCCCGTTACTATTCCTACGATGGAATTTAGAGCTTTCCTGTCTCGGGCTAGTAACCACTCTGTTCGGCCCTTATCGGGCTTCACAATGAAGTCTTTAGCTTGTCTCCCGACCCCGGACTGGCCCCATTCACGTTGAAGTTCATGTTGTGCCCATTCGTCGAGTGCTGTACTTATCTGCTGCCTAGTGATGCCTAAAGCTGGTTCTGGTCCTACATACGGGCTAGTGGCACCGAGTCTAGCAAACTCATCTGCCCTCTCGTTGCCCTCAATCCCACAGTGTTCTGGCACCCAAACCAACTTCACTCTTTTACATCGCGCCAACTGCTCTAGCCTGTCACCGCATTCCTGAAACAAAACTGATCCCGCCATGGGTGAATCGAGCTTCTTAAGTGCTGCTTGACTGTCTGAGCATATGACAATCTCTCCCTCTGCCCCCTCTATGACTTCCTTCATCGTTATTGCCATTAGAATGGCATATACCTCAGCCTGAAACACCGTTGAAAACTTCCCCAAAGGGAAGCTGGACCCGGTTTGTGTAGCCTCAATATAAACTCCAGCACCAGAGGATTGCAACTGTGTCATACGTGAACCATCCGTATAGCAAACAATTGCCTCTCTGGAGAACTCCAGCCTGTTTTTCTCCCAGTCCTCTCTTTCGGGGATTGAGATACTATAACCATTATACCATCTTAGTCTGCCTGAGGGTCGTGCTACTCTGTAGGTAGATAAAGGGATCTCTCTCTCCACAATGTGGGACATCCTTGCATGACCCACAACCTCACCTTTGGTATGCCAAGCTCCTGCGTCTCCCATTCGCAAGTGCGCTGCCATAGCCTCTTTCTTAATGAAAGTCGACAATGATGGCAGCCCTAGCAAGACATCCAATGCTGCTGACGGCGTCATCCTAATTGCTCCAGTTATCGCTAGGCTAGCTAGTGTCTGGACTTTTGCAAGACTGGAACGAATGGTTTTCCTCTCCACCGAGGGCCACCATACTATTGAGCCGTATGATATCCTGGGTCTTATGACTGCTTGGTACAGCCAGTGCATGACCCTAGGACTTAGCCCCCAGGTTGTGCCTACCGCTCTACGGAGCTGCTAGAAGGTCGCTATTGACTTCCTTATCTGCCTATCGACATGAGTCTTCCAGCTCAGCTTTGCATCTACTGTGACCCCCAGGTATTTAACCTCTTTTGCCAAGGTCAGTTGTTGACCATACAATCTTGGGTGTCGAAAATCTCCTAAATTCCTTCTCGTAGTAAAGAGGATTATCTCAGTCTTCCCCGGATTAACCGTGAGCTCTATCTCGTTACACCACTCCTCCAATATATTACAGGCCATCTGCATTCTCTCGCAGATGATGCCCAAGTACTTGCCTGATATTAGAATCAATCCATCATCCGCATAAGCGTGTGCATAGAAGCCGGCCTTCACGAGTCTGTTGAGCAGACCGTCCATGACTAGACACCATAGGTGCGGGGAGAGACAGCTGCCTTGAGGGCATCCGCCTCGCACCCCGATGTCTATCTGGTACCCGCCCTGACTCGCTTGGACGCCGCGCTCTTGCAGTGCACTTCTAACACAACGCACCAGATTCGTTTTAACGCTCCTAGCTGTGAGCGAGTAGCAGATGACGTTTATCTGTGCTCTATCAAACGCTCCTTCCACATCGAAAAACACAGCTAAAGCTGCTTCCTTAAATTGTAAAACCTTCTCAATCCTTTGCACCATACTGTGGAGAGCCGACTCCGTTGATCGCCCTCCCCTATATGCATGCTGATTAGCATGAATCGGTGAGACTGCTAGTGCTCCCTCCATTAGATGCCTGTCAATGATACTCTCCAATGCTTTCATTAGGAAGGATGTCAGGCTTATCGGTCTAAAAGATTTGGCGGTCGTATAGTCCTTTCTTTCCGGTTTCGGAATGAATTTGACTCTAGCTGACCTCAATACCTCTGGTACGTACCCAAGGGCGATACTTGCCCTGTAGAGTTCCTTAATGAAAGGCCTCAATATGTTGAGGCCCCTTTGCAATAGGGCCGGGAAGATGTTATCCGACACTGCGGCCTTGTAAGAGCTGAATTTATTGATGGCCCAGTTGACGCTATCATCAGTGATTACTGTTGTTGCCATATTCCAGTTAGTCTGGGGCAGCTCTGTCATCACTGTCTGTGCGTCAGCGTTATCTGCTCCTGGAAAGTGAACTTCAAGCAGGTGTGGGACTGACTCCTCGCTTGTCGAAGTCCAGGTGCCATCTGCTCTACGCAAGGAGCCTACCATACCTCGATTATCACCGCAGAGGATTCTTGAAAGCCTCGATGCCTTAGGCAAAGTCTCAATTTCCTCACACAAACCTCTCCATGTCTTTTTCTTGTTTCTACTTAGTTCCCTCTTAAAGTCTTTCCTTGCTTCCTTGTACTCATTCCACGTTGCGTCGTGTTGTCCTTCCCCTTTTAAGGCGCTCCTGAGTCTCATTCGCGCTGTGTCCCTTAGTTTGGCGAGGTTTACGCTCCACCATTTGACTCTGCGCGTTTGAACTCTCAGGAGGAGACAAGACTGCTCGAAAGCTGAAGCAATTTTCGATGCTATCGATTTTGCCTCCCTTTCTACATCGTCCTTTAAGTTTAGCTGCTCCGGTTGATCGCTAAATTGTTCTTGCAGCGACTGAGTGTATTTTGCCCAGTCTACTGATCTGGGATTTCTTTTAAAAACCTGAGCCGATTGATCTGCCTTGAGTTCAAGTCTTATCATTCTATGGTCAGACATAGATATATCAGATGAGACCCTCCACCCTGATACCTCCCCTAGTAAACATGTTGACACCAACGTAATGTTAATTCTTTCTTTCCGAATACGATTAACAAATGTCGGTTCGGTTCCTCTATTCAATATCTCAAGGTTTGTCGACGCCAAATACTGTAGTAGAGATTCTCCTCTGGCATTGGTGTTCGTGCTGCCCCAAATAGTGTTAAGAGCATTGGCGTCGCAGCCGATCAATGTCGGCAAACCTTTACTACTCGCAAATGCCAGAAGACGATCCAAGTCCTCCCCTGGGGCTCTTGACCTGAAGGAGCCGCGCGAACTGCTCCACTATAAATCATCGCTCTCCGAACAGTCAAGGTTACCAACTCATAGTAGAGCAGCCAGCCGGCTCGATCAAGCTCCTGAACTACCTCTCGATCTACCAGATAGATGACCCTCCAGTCCCCAGGTCCCCCGCTGGTGGCAGTGTGCCGCCATTTAGGAATCCGCATATTGCGGTTCTGTAGGGATAGCACCCTCTAAAGTCTGGAGAGGTCAACTTCCTTGCTTCTCATAAAGAAGTAAACCTCCTCTGGCCATAGAGCTTCGCTTGCCTTAATTGTTTTCATTTCGACTCCTCCTATGCTGAACGTGGCACAGTCTTCGAGGAGCCATTTGAGTGATTGCTCGTCATGTGCAGTCACTAGAAACCAGTTTGGCTCAACCCTTCCTGAATTATGGAACCTTAGTTCCGGGCCTTCTGGACTTTCTGCTGGGCTAGCCATGTACTCCAGTATCTGGTCCACTAAATGCTGCCTAATTCCTTCGGCCTCCTCGATGGTAACGTCTCCGTTAGGAAGATTCGAGAGGATGACCACCTGGTGCTCTCTCAAGGCGAGTTGATCGGCTTGTCTTTGAGCCTCCACTCCTCGCAGCAGAGGAGACCGTCCGGTCCCCGCAGCCTCTCTCGGGCGTTTCCTACGGGACGCCTCTGGCGGTGTTCTAATGTCTGCCCTTGGTCTTTTACCTCCTTGAGATGTCGAAGGCAGCTGTTCCTTCGTATCGCGGTCATCTCTGCTTGACCTTGGGGCTTCCGGTAACTACAGGTTGCTTCTTAGCAGCCTGAGTGTACCTTCTGCCCATGGGTCCTCTTGGCTTAAAGGCACCAGAGGTTGACGGCTGCTGGTGCCGTGCATGTGGTTGCACAGCTTGCTGCCTGTCAGCTTCTTCTGCCTTAGGCGGTTGCTCTTTCATAGCAGCCACTCTTTCAGCCTTCTTCCTTTTCGTTTGCGCTCTCTTCCTTAGGTTCTCGCTTCGCTTTCATTTGAGCTGATCCATGCTGGATCTTCTATTCTTAGAAGTTGAAGCGCCGTCTTCCTCCTCTTTGCCTTCTCGAGCCTCAGATTGTTCTCCATCGCTGCTTTGAGGTTGCTGTTGAGCAGCCTCTTTCTGCTGCATGGGAGAACTCAGAAGCTCCTCCTCCCTTACTTATCCTACCTCTGTATCTGTAGACATGTCTACCTCTGTGAAGCTAGGGTGCTTCGCTTCTTCTTCCTCTAACACTTTACGTTTTTCTTTTTTATTTCCTTCCATGGTTGAGATTGGAGTGTGTGTAATGTAATGTATGTTACCAGATGCGACAGCATGAACAGATCTTAAGCAGTCCATCACCCAGCCGATGGTAAAAGTTGCTATTTTCCTGCCTAGGAAGTGCGACAGCCGCAAGTGTAGCTCCTCGAACTATGTGGGACGGCCCTAATCCAGGCACCACCTGGCAGTCACGCATGATCCGAGATTTTTCGCCGCATGATGAGATCAGCTCCTTACGCTGATTAGGCAAGGGTGGGACTCTGTCCTATACGACGGCACTGGTGTGCTATACCAGTTTTCTTCCACCGCTACCACTTCGCATTGGCATAGACAGGAGCAGCTTCACCATCAACAAGGATCCGAACCGCCCAACCAGCCCAGTGCCGCTCTGGAGGTGTAAGGTGTATTTATGTGTGTGTGTGTGTTTAGGTCCCTCGACAGGTGATTTTCGGGATTACCTTCTTTAGATCCGACGTCTTTAGTTGTGAACAGGCCCAGCTCGGGAAGCATTTAGCTCTTCGCTTACGAACGTCGATCTTGACTGCCGTGAGACTCCACTCCTGTAACGCATCTGTAAAGACCCGTCACGGGGTTGTCTATCTCACGTAGCCCTTGGGTATGGATCTACGCTCCACTAAACCCGTTTGACCCCGACAAATGGTTTAGTTAAATTAAATCGATAGTTTGTATTGAATACTTTTTACCCATACATGGGTGTTTCGTAAGTCAGTTATATTAAAACTGTCTTAATTTTTATTAAAATTGTAGCAGCAATTTGGTATATTTTAATCCAAATTACCTGTCATTATTCAATGTGTAATTTAGTTAGTGAAAGTAAAATTTTTGATTATTTTTAACGAATCCTTAATTAAACAGATTTCTTATCAAATAAACTCTCATTAGCACAAATTCTAAGCGATTTGCATTTTTCTCATGTCCGAAAAATCTTTTTTACGTTCCCTCCATTATCATTCATATTTCATATTAAGGGGCATAAAAGATATGTATCAAGATCATAATATTACCTCAGTCACGTGCTCGTTGATATGGGAAGCTGATATGAAGAGGGTTGAGAATAATGTAATAAAGTAAAGGCAAAGGAGTATTTGTTCGAAATAATTTTTAAATTTTTTAATCTAAATTTTTAAAATTTTTAAATTATAAAAAATGGTAATGTATAATTATTAAAAATTCTAATTAATTAACTAACTTTTCAGTATATTACTGAAACTCTGAAAAAATAAGAATACTAACTAAAATACTTCTTAATGCTTTTTAAATTAACCGTGGTACACAGCACGGCAGCAAGGACGAAACGATCGGAATATTTTTCGAAAATAATGAGTGCGCTAATAGAACATCACAAATATTTTATGAGCGACATGAAAAGAGTAACGTGCATCGAAAATATGTTCTGGAATTTGTGGCTAAATTTCGAGAAACTGGATCAGTGGCCAATAAAAAATGCAACATTCAAAATCCCATTAGGAACGAAGGAACGGAAGCGATGGTTTTATCTAGATCCTACGTTAAGTAGCCGCCAATTAGAAACTGTGTCTGGTGTTAGTCGACTTAATATCCAAAGTAGCGCATAGTTTCTTTGCACATAAAATGCACCTTGTGCAAGAATTTAATGAAGAGAAGATTTTGTTCGGCGATTACAATATTGTGAAGTTGTGAGTTAACGAATTATAAACGATGAAAACCTTCTATTCAACACTTTTTCTCTGATGAATGCTCTTTTTTCCTAAGCGGCATGGTAAATTATCATAACTGCCGATATTGGTCCGATTCTAATCCCAGCATTTAACATGAACTACACACCCAACAGCCACAAAAATTAAATGTTTGGGCTAGTATTTTTGGTGATCATATAGTTGGTAATTTTTTCTTGCCTGGAAATTTGACAGGTGAAATGTATTTACGATTATTATAAGACGACATAGAACCAACGTTAACAGCAATAATTGAAAATCAGTATGATCGGCGATACGTTGAGGATAGGTTGATGTTCCAACAGGACGGTGCCCCGCCACATTATGCAATAGTTGTTCGACAATATTTAGATCAGACATTTCCAGGTCGATGGATTGGAAGAAGAGGTTCTATTGAATGACCCCTAAGATCGCCAGATTTATCACCTCTGGATTTCTTTCTATGAGGTCACTTAAAAAGCAAGATCTGTGCGACTCAACCGACTTCATTACAGAATTTGCAACAAAGAAATGTAATGGAGAGTGAAGGTGGCCATTTTCAACATTTACTTGGGTAACGCGTAAGTACATTCTTGTTATTTATTATTGTGCAGTTTTTTCAGACTCAATTTTTTAAAACCCTAAAATTAAACTACTCCGTATGCTTGCGTAAGTAACGCTAGTAAAAAAATGAACTGCCCATAAATGCTTATGTTTCGTTTTCGTTGCGCCACCCTGTATGTAATTTACACTATACGCTATAACATTGAGAACCCTGACACTATCTGTAGTATTTCGAGATGTAGCATTTTATTTTTGATGCGCCAACTTTTTCAAAGACTTTAACCTATATCCATATATTTATAGTAATTTCGGTTGCTTATCTTAAAGGGTGATTTAATCGATATCTGTAATAAAGCAAAAAGGCTAATTTCTTTATTTTTTTTTTAATTGACAATTTCACAGTTAACTAAAATTTCCTTTCTTCATTACCATAACCCAAAAAAGATAAGGATTTTTTTTTAAACGACCTGGTTCTATTTAGACTCAATTCCAACGGATTATTCACCTAGTAGATTAAGTTAAAATAATTTATTATGCACATATCTAGTTCATTCAGAGCAGTTATTTTCAGTTTAAAACAAAGAACATATATATGTTTGTATGTATGTATATATATATATATAATATAATCTTGTATAGTTTGTAAACTAGCTGGATAGTATTCAAACCAACCAATACTGGCAGCTATTTTAGTCGACAAAATATTTTCCATCAAAATAACCAGACGTTTGGATAGTTTATATACATTCCAGTTAGTTTATAAACTAGCCAAGTAAACAATTTAACCGTAACATATATATATATATATATATATATATATATATATATATATATATATATATATATATATATATATATATATATATATATATATATATATATATATACAGGGTGTTTCAGAAATAAGTGCCTTAAACTTGATTGTTTATAGATCTTGATGAAATATGAGAAAAAGTTAAGTAAAATTTTTCTTTAAGTCGCACCTTTCAAAAAATACAGGGTGTTACATTTAGGTGTTAAAAACTATATTTTCTTTGTTATTTCCGTAGAAAATTACGGTGGCAAATTGAAATTTTACCCACAGAATGCATAAGTTAGGACTCATAATTTGACAAAATTTTACTCAGTCCAGTGGCGTAGAACAGGGGTCGGGACCTTTTACCACCTGGCATATTTGATTTATTTTTAATGTTATTTTATTGGCCGGTTTATTTGTTAAAAATTTGCTGCCTTAGAAATGTCCTAATTGAGGTTTAGTTTTTGAGATATTTTCACTTTTTGCATGAATGTAGCTAAATTAATTCCAATTGGACAAAATTGTTCTTACTTAATTAGTTTTGAAACCCATTGTTATAAAATCGCAGATGATTTATGCTGTATAAAAGGGGAAAAACAACAAATCTAAAAACACCAATAACAAATTATTTTGTTTATTTACGATAATTAGATTAGTTTGAAACAGTAAAAAAGTAACTTAATATTAATATAAAGTCATTTTTATAACTATGCTACTTAACTAAAATTCTAGGACGGTCAGTCATCAAACTTTTACCAAATCAACGGCCCGCGTTCCACAAGTTCAATGTGTTAACAGTAGATGCCTTTCCCCTTTTCTCCTTATCTGCAAGTATTTATCCCGCATCAATAAACGTTCCCTGTCTTCACTTAAAGCAATCACTGTATCTAGTACTTAGGCCTTAGGCTTTCGTGGTCTGCTCATAGATAAAAAAATGCGGTTTATTCTAGAGAAGTGTATGTTCCTGTGATCGTAATTCTCTTGATTGATGATGATAAAAAATATTCTCCCATTTCTGTCTGGCTGTCGGGTATAAACTGGAAAAATATTGGTGCGAAGCAATTATGACGAAAAAAAATGGCGGTCTAATGAAATGTTTAAAAATTCAGTAATACAAAATTACGACATATATATATATATATATATATATATATATATATATATATATATATATATATATATATATATATATATATATATATATATATATATATATATATATATATATATATATATATATATATATATATATATATATATATATATATATATATATATATATATATATATATATATATATATATATATATATATATATATATATATATATATATATATATATATATATATATATATATATATATATATATATATATATATATATATATATATATATATATATATATATATATATATATATATATATATATATATATATATATATATATATATATATATATATATATATATATATATATATATATATATATATATATATATATATATATATATATATATATATATATATATATATATATATATATATATATATATATATATATATATATATATATATATATATATATATATATATATATATATATATATATATATATATATATATATATATATATATATATATATATATATATATATATATATATATATATATATATATATATATATATATATATATATATATATATATATATATATATATATATATATATATATATATATATATATATATATATATATATATATATATATATATATATATATATATATATATATATATATATATATATTTTTTTTTATTATTTATTATTATTATTATTTCAAAAGACTTTCATTATTAAGAATATTTAAGCTTTAATATAATTAGATAACATTATTGGTTTATTTTTCACAACAAGTTTAGTTTCAAAATACTTAATATTTCATCCAGCAATGTTATCGGGAAAAATGTGTTTTTCCAGAGATTCAACTTTTTAAAAGCAAATTAAACTTTAAAGTGTTATTTGATACATCTGTAGACATATTGACACTTTTTCTTTAGTTTTACGACACTTTCCCGCCCGCTATAAGTGTACAACTTACTTTATATCTGCGATGTTATTTCAGTACATCCGCCTTCAAACTTCGATTTTGATTCGCCGAGAGTCAGTAAAGAAAGTTTTTATGGCATATAATGTCAAGTTCGTTTTTCAAGTTGATAAAAAATAATTTGTTGTGACGTTTACACAACTTTTTTCATGACGGCTTAGGGACTTATGAATATTTTTAAGTAATAAATTGAAGAAGCTGGCACTTGTTACGGTTTAATTAATATTTTTATAAATATAAAACATAATATTTATAACCTATACTGAACCGATATACTATATATATATATATATATATATATATATATATATATATATATATATATATATATATATATATATATATATATATATAAATATATATATATATATATATATATATATATATATATATACATGTATATAAATATATATATACATATATATATATATATATATATATATATATATATATATATATATATATATATATATATATATATATATATATATATATATATATATATATATATATATATATATATATATATATATATATATATATATATATATATATATATATATATATATATATATATATATATATATATATATATATATATATATATATATATATATACCAATCCTGGGGTGTCTTTTACGTCGACATTTGCAGAGGATGTATAGAGTTACAAGTGCAACAATAAGGGTAATAGTGAAAATTGTGAACCAATGAACATGTTTGGTCACAAAGGGTTCATTGATGAGATTGTTTAGTTCGTCAGAATACTGATTGAGTTTGTGTTGGGCAATATTTAGATCCTCAATATCAAGTTTATTGAGTTTGAGAGGTTTCAGATCTAGGATCTGAGACTTTTTGGGAAGATGAATGCATTTTACCGGGTGATTTTGGTATGTGACAGTTTTGTATTTGTCAATGGGGTATTTGGCGTGCACCCTTGTGCTTCCAATGAAGGCATTGCATTCCGGTTGTAATTTTAGTAATGAGTTCATGTTGATTACGTTGGTGACGATGTTTTTGCTTCCGCATTTCACTGTGACTGGCAAGGGATCAGAAACTGTTATCAGCCAATAGTTTTGGTTGAGTTCCTGCACGTTGTATTCCTTGGCTAGCAACACAGAAGTCTGGCAAGTTGCTGGTAGTCGTGTCTGTTGTTTCAGTAGCTGGGCCTCGCAGATGGAGTCGCTATCGATTGGGTACGGCAGGACATCAGAGCAGATCTTTGTATTGCTCTTCAGCTGTTTGCAATTGTCCAAGTTTCGGAATGATACGTACAATAATGAATCATCATCACGCGCAATGTATTTTTTAGTGGTTGGTAATATGTGGTGGAAGCCTGTTCGATTGTCCAAGATCGGGATAGGGTACAAGTGATAAAGGGTATAGGTTTCAGGTTCGGTTAGTGGGATTTTTAGTACAAAAATAATTTTTTGATCAGATTGGTATGCTTCTAATTCAATTATATCGAGATATTCTGCTACATTTGATGAATAAGTAGGTAATGGTAAGTTGTTTTTTATTAAAGATCTAGAGATTTCTTGCAACGAGGTGATCATATCTTGTGGGGTTATAATTGAGCTATGGAGTATTTTTAAACGTGCGAACGTTATTGCATCCAAGATGTCATTGAGATAATCTTCTAAAAATGCATAGCTTTCCATTAGCGATTCACATAAACTAATAGTCTTTATCTGCCCTTCATAAAAATCGATCGCGCTTGATATATTGTTGATTGAATTTTGAATATCTTTGATATTATTGTTAAAAGTTTCCTCGTCTATTTGTAGTTTGCGAATGGTAGTATTAAAAGTTTTAATTACAGATGTGGTAACGGAAATTTGGTTCTTTAAGAGGTTTTCGATTTGATGTTCGTCCCGTGTTACTTTTTCTATGCAATCGTTGAAGTATTCTCCGTCCGAAGCGTCTAGATTACCTGTAATCGATTTCCATACAGTACCAATGCCATTGAATATACCGCGTTTTGTCCTAAATTCGTAAGGTTTAGTGTCCGCGATTATTTCTCTGTATTTTTGATTAACGGCGTTGGCGAGTTGTTTTAGAAGACTAATGTGTGTTTGTACGTCTACTTTAGAGGCTAAAATTCTAGGTTCAGGTATTTCATATGTGTCTATTAGTTCGGAGAGAATTTTGTCGTTGTGTGAGATGGCTTCTTTTAAGGGTTTCAATTCTTTATAGACCAGAAGCGTCCATTTTTCGTTTGATATTTTGATGATACTTTCTTCATGGAAAAACAGTCCTACGGTATTGTTTATTGGAGTAATGGTAAACTGGGATGTCACGGCTGACAGTATCCCGAAGAGTCTGAAAAGAATAGACTAGTCATAGAAAGGTTTTAGTCTATCAAAATTTATTTTAGAATATTGGTTCGTAGATAAATTTTTGACTGTGGCGGAAGTTCCGAAGATTTCGGTTATTTCGAAAGGTCCGTTAAATTTGTTGTTAGCTTTAGTGACTATTTGGGATTCTTTCACGTAGACTTTGTCTCCAATTTTATATTCGGTGGTGTTTCGTTTAACTGCGTTGTCAAATCGTATTTTAGATTTTTCTTTTTGTGCGTTTGTTCTTGTCCGTGCGACTTTATAGTAATGTTCCATTCTGTTGTTAAGGTCTCTGACATATTTTGTAATCAGTTGTTCTTGATTATAAAGGGTCTCGGGTGGACGACTAGATGTATGGCCGAAGATGAGCTCATACGGTGTAAAACCATGTGTCTTATTTTTGGTATTATTGTAGCAAATAATGGCGTAAGGGAGAATATTGAATGGGTGTTCGTTTGGGTTTTCAGCTTTATGTACTCGGATCATTTCGGTCAGGGTCGCGTGAAATCGCTCAAGAGATCCATTTGACTGTGGATGACTGACGCTAGAAAATGTCAATTTTACGTCATAGAGTCCGCAAAGATCCTTCATTAAAGCGTTGTCGAATTCACGGCCATGGTCACAATGTATCCTTAAGGGGGTGCCGAAATGTTGGAAGAATAGTAGGAGTGTGCTCACGACTGTCGAGGCTTTTTTATCGGAAATGGGATAAGCTTGTGTGAACTTGGTCAGTTCATCCCTAATAGTGAGAGCGTAATTACTAACAGGATATTCAAAAAGATCGATGTTAATCCTCTCGAATGGTGTTTTCGGGGTTTCGGTAATTACGAGGGGTGTACTGAGGTTTTTTCGACAAAATTTTACTTTTTGGCATATTTCGCACTTTTTGATTAAATTTTCGACATCTTTCGTTAATCCGGGCCAATTATATTTTTCCTTTATCCTTTTAATAGTTTCATTTATTCCGCGGTGAAGGTTGTTTCTTCCGGAATGATAGTGGTCTAGGATAATGGGGATTTGATCCTCATCAGGTGTTTTTACAATATTTTGGCATATTTTGAACTTAACGTCTAGGTCGGAAAGGATAAATGAAAGCATTTCCAAAATTGGGAGTTCTAAGTTATTTTCGACACAATACGGATGTTTTGCGTCAAAATTGTCTTTGCCAGTAAATAGGGCATAAAAGAGGTATTGGGCTACGATGTCGTTGTCAGATGGCAGAGGAATTATAAAATATTTCCGATCTTTCACGGTTTTGCTGGACACAATGTTTATTTTGTTATTTACAAAGTGAAAGTTTTCCTCAAAAATATCTTCAATGATTTTAAGGTGGATGTCCTCTAATTTTGCTCGACGAAAGAAGGTAATGATATTTTTATGACACTTGTCTAAAAGTTGGGAGTTTGATGATTCTATTTTGGAATAATCTATAATGGATTTAGTTTTATAGAGGTGTACAAAACGATTATATTCCTCTGTTAGTTGTTCTGTGTCTGGTTCGTCTCCATTTTCGTTGTCTGATTGGAATGTTTCTTTGCTAGTTGACGGTCTGTTTCGTACGTCGTCTTTGTTAGAGGCAAATATTTGAAGTTTAGACTGGAGTTTTGCGCATTCTTGGAAATGGTTAATTTTAATCCGAGCTAGCGCGTCGGCATTTTTATTAATTTTCCCGGGTTTGTACTCGATTTTATAATCATACTCTTCGAGCTTAAGACGCCAACGAGCTAATCTGCTTCCTGGGTCTTTTATCGAGAACAACCACGTCAAGGGTCGATGGTCCGTAATGAGAATGAATTTTCTCCCAAAAAGGTAGGGGCGAAAGTGCTTTACGGCCCAAACGATTGCAAGTAATTCGCGTTCTATTGTCGAATATTTTGTTTCCGCACTACATAAGGTTCTAGACGCATACGCAATAGGGAGGTCTTTGCCTATTGGTCCTTGCGATAGAACAGCGCCAATGGCAAACGCGCTTGCGTCCGTGGTTAGTAAGAATTGTTCTTGAAAATTTGGGTATATCAAAATTGGGTTAGAGATAAGGGCTTTTTTCAGTTCTTCGAAACTTGATTTGCATTCAGGGTCGAATGAGAAAGGAGTGTCCTTTTTAAGAAGTTTGGTTAATGGTTTTGAGATTTTTGCAAAATTGGGAATAAACCGTCGATAATAGCCGGCCAGTCCCAAAAATGACTGAATGCCTTTAGAATTTTTTGGTTCGGGAAAATTGACGATACAATCTACTTTTGATGGGTTTGGTTTAACACCATTTTGGGTTATAAGATGTCCAAGGTAGGCGACTTCTTTTCTGAGAAATTCACATTTATCGGGCTGAATTTTTAGATTGGCTTTTCTTAAACGTTTGAATACTTCTGTTATGCGAGAAATGTGTTCGTGGATTGTGGGAGAGTATATAATTATATCGTCCATGTATACTAGACAACGCTCATTCTGAATGCCAAGGAGAATGTTGTCCATAACCCTTTGAAAGGTGGACGGCGCATTTTTAAGGCCGAAGGGCATACGAATAAATTCGTAGTGACCATTTTCTACTGAAAAAGCAGTCTTTGGGATGTCCTTAGGGTCGATTTCAATTTGGTGGAATCCGGAGGCAAGATCTAGGGTGGTAAAATATTCACACTTCCCTAGCTGGTCGAGGAGGTCAGATATGTTCGGTAAAGGATACTTATCGTCCACAGTAAGCTCATTAAGCTTGCGGTAGTCTATAACTACGCGCCATTTTTGCTTTCCCGAAGCGTCGAGCTTCTTTGGGACAACCCAGACTGGTGAAGACCAGGGTGAGATAGACGGACGTATGATACCTTCGCCTAACATTTTGTTAACTTGATTTTTTACTTCGTCCTTATGTATTTGTGGGTATCTGTACGATTTAGTAAAAACAGGACGAGCGTTGTTTGTTTCTATTGAGTGTTTTATTTCATTCGTGAAAGAAAGGGCGTCTCCTTCAAGGTAAAAAATATCAGAGAAATCTAAACAAACATTTGTCACAAGTTCTTTCTCTTCCTCATTTAAATGCTCGGTTCTTAATAAATTTTGTATTTGTGAGACTCTGTCGTGTTGACATTCTTTTAAATTTGGTTCGGTTATATTATAGACAGGTTCAGAGGTGTCGTTAATCGGGTCTAAGGTTATATCGGAGAAATCGATATTTTTTGGAATAGCGTTTGTATTTACAATCGAAGTGAAAAATTCACCGTGTTCGTTAACTCGCACTAAAGCATGTGGGAGCCTAACTTTGTCTTTTTCTTGCGCAACTAACAAGGCATCAGTGTTAACGAGATCACATTTTAATTTAAAAATTCGTTCCGTTCGGGCTTCTATTGAAATTTTGTTGCAATTATTATTTAACGTAAGATTTTCGATTTTTTGTTCACCATCTACTTTAAATAAAGGAATAGTTTTAAAATTGGTAACTAATTGCTTTGATTTTAAGTCTATCACACATTCGTAATGTTCTAAGAAATCCAAGCCCAAAATACCATCGAAATCGATGTCTAAATTAAAAATATAGACCTTATGAGGGTCATTAGGAGCGAAAGGGACAAGGGTTGATTCGTTGATTGAAAGTTTTTGATTAGTAATGCCTTGGATGGTCACGTTCTCTGGTGATCTATTTCGAAAATTCTGAACAGTACTTTCCTTAAAAATAGAAATTCCAGCTCCGGAATCTATAAGTAACTTATATTTTTCAGTGGCATCTTTGATGTAATATAAGTTTTTAGAATTTACTGTGAGAAAGGGGCTTAAAGAAATGTCTGTTCGGGGAAGTTCAGATCGGGGTTCATGTCGTCCAAGTTCATTGTTTCGATTTGAGTTTGGATTTCTACTAGGGGATCTACTTCTGGGTAGTTTTGGTCCGGGGGCTGAGGGTTCACTGGGAGAGAAAGAAAATCCTGGTAATTTGTATGGCCTATCGGCTCTATTGGACACTGATCATAATCGTAATCTTGGTTGGGGTAGTTTTGTGGGTAGTCAAAATTTTGGTATTCATAATCATTATATGATGTTTCAATAGGATTAGAAGCTTGACCTTGCGAATAGTCGCTAGCGTTTACATGATATGTCCTTTGTTGATTAGGACGGAAATTAGAATTTTTATTAATTATCGGAGGGCGATATTGTGGTGGATTATTAAATTGTTGGGGCCTCTGCTGATTTTGCGAGAAGCCGCTTGCTTGTTGTGGTCTAGATTGATTTTGGGAATAACTACTAGACTGCTGAGGGCTGTTTTGGGTTTGGTGTTGATACGGTCTTTGAAAACCTGAATTAAAATTATTTTGAAAATTTTGCCGTCCCGATTGGGGAGTGCGGCACTGACTAGCAGAATGACCTGTGCGTCCGCAATTAAAGCATCGCATAGGTTGTGGCTGTGG